>JAUYWG010000061.1:16853062-16864042 GCA_034779775.1 Enteromius afrohamiltoni
ATTAGCCCGGGCAGATGAGTTCCAGGTGCCGTTGGTTTGTTGCCAGGGCGACGCTGATCGGCGGCCGTCACAATACTGAATGATATTATATAACTAATATGATTAATTTAATTTAATGTTAATTTGACAGACAATATATTTGCATTACCTATTTACTTTCATTATGCTTTGGTATATTTTGAACTTCATTTCTTTAGACAAACTACTGTTTGTGCACATTTTTTATATTTTCAATATCAGCAGAGCAATTTGTTCATTTTACATAAACATAACTGATGCTGGAGTATTTGCAGCAGTTTGTACCTCATTACTGTGACTCATGTTCATTCTTGTGCTTGTTTTGTCCTATAGAGCTGACAAATCTTCACGAGCGCTGTTCAGTTTCAATGCCTAATGGAACTCAATAGTGCATTTATAGATGCGCACTTGTCCAGTGTTTGATGAGCATACAGTGTGACGGTCCATCCCCCTGATGAAAGCCATTACTGAATGACAGCAGTCAGGATGAGTCAATTTGGTTTAATTTAACAGCCCCATTTATTCAGCTTTCACAAATACATCTCTAATGTTTAAACCCTGCGTGTCTGAACTGTGACTGCTAATAAGGAAAGTACACCATTTGTTTAACAACAAAATGTTAAGTCATTTCTATGATATCTGTGCAAATAAAAAAACCTGATCTTAAATCTCTTGCTTTTAACTTTATTCAGTATATTCTTTTCAGGCTTTGGCAAATACATTCAGGATCTGTTTGTGTTTTTATTTAAAAATTTCATTTAAAAGGTCATGAGGTGACAACATGCATAAGAGGCCAACATTCTCTTATGCTCACCAAGGCTGCATGACTGTCGTCATTTAAAAACTGTAATATTGTGAAGTATTATTACAGTTCAAAATAACTGTTTTCTATATCAATATCTGGTCAAATGTAATTTATTCCTGTGACGCACAGCTGAATTGTCAACATCATTACTCCAGTCTTTACTGTCTCATGATCCTTCATTCATGTTTGGACTTTTGATGATTTTAATCTTTTGTTTCATAAGAAATGACATGAATACACGTACAGTGGGCCAGAGAAAAAAATCTATAAAAAATAAAATACAATCTATATAAAAACGTATTTTATTACTAGTTTCTCATTTTCATTTCATGTACTAATATAACTGAAAGCAGAACTTGAACTTGAACTTGAAAAAAAATCTATAATTAAATAATATATTATAATTATAATAGCAAAAACATACAAACAACAAACCTACATTTTCAAAAATAAACATAAAATACTGTATACAAATATATATTTTTTTTAATTTCATTTTACTGCGGCGAGTTTCCAATGAAACATTTGTCATTTTTATTTAACTAGACATAAAAAATAATAAAAATCCACAAAATTGCTGAAATCTCAAATTAATGAAAACAAAAACTTATAAAATATAATTAAAAACTATAATAGTGTCTCCACTATGCTAAAATAACACTGGAGCCCGCTCAAAAAACACGAAAAGGATCTGACATAAAAAAAGAGTCCAGGTTATAGGTCAAACTAATTTTCGCAAAGGTCAGACGTTCTTGCTTCCACTGATGCTCAAGATGCTCAAATCATGCTGGAGAACAGCATGCTCGTGTATAAAGATGTTTTCGATTAGTAAAATGCAAACCGCAGCACTTCGGTGGCAGCCTCAGACTTCTGGACTGCACTGTAGTTCTCTTAGCACAAATCAACACATTCAGGGTTAGAAATCTCACTGTGGGTGGTTTGGGAAGAGTTGGTGACACGTCTCTGAATGTGAAAGAGTTTCTTGGTGGCTGAGTGGCATCTACGGCCGTGAGTGGGTATGAATGGTCATCATTTTCCCAAGGTGGAAACGTGTCCTCTGAATCATCATGGCGTAGTGGTATCAGACGGCTAGCTCGAGGTTAGGAATGACTCACATTTGCACATTATGAATTTCAAATCAGAAGACCACTGACATAAAAATGAGTTTATCTATTTAACCAGGACAGTGATTCACGGCGTGAAACTTCCTCTATCCAGTTACCCACACGGTGAGAAATGGACTCCGAGCTCGTTGAGAAGAGATTAGATCTCTGCAAACTAATATTTTGCATAAACCTGTTGGAGTTTGGATTGATTTATAGGTTTGTCGACTACAAGGAACAGCTGCTTTTCCTGACCATAACTATATTTACATTTATGCATTTAGCAGATGCTCTTTTTAGCGTTCATGCATTCGCTGGGAATTGAACCCTTGACCTCAATATTGCTATAGCACTGTGTTACCCTTGCAGGAACTGTGTTAATATTTGGAATAATTTAGCAAATAGCATATTATATTTCTATAGAGTTTAGAAAGACAACAATTTTCATGCACTTTTTTTAGAATTTAACTATGCTTTTTATAAAAACTAATTAGAGTTAATATCAAAAATATGTTTTTGCTTATGTGGGGTAGATGTATCTGTGTGTGTGTGTATATAGTATGTGTGTGTGTGTGTGTGTGTGTGTGTTTGAAAGAATCTCTCACCAAGGCTGTATTTATTTGTTAAAAAATAAAGCAAAAGCAGTAATATTTGGAAATATTTAAAATGCATATTTTCTATTTTAGTATATTTGGAAATGTAATTCATTTCTGTGCTCAAAGCTAATTTTTTAATATTGTCATATTATCAAATATTTATTATCATCATCGGTGTTAACATTTTTGCTGCTGCTTCATATGTTTGTGGAAACTGTACTAATATATTTTCCCCCACAATTATCTGATGAATAGAATGTTCACAAGAAAAGCATTTATTTAAAATAGAAATCTTTTTATAGTTTATAAATCCATGTACTCTGTAACCTGTCCTTGCAGAATAAGAGTATACATTTATTTCCATAAACAGAAAAAAGTAGCATCCTAAACTTTTTAAATGCTAAACAGTTTAAAAGAAACGAAAAACCTTGACTAATATCATAACGCAAAGTGGGAACAGAAATGTAATGTTTTGAAGACCTGAAATGTCATTCACAGCCCAATTTATTAATGTGACATTTCACTGAGCAAAAAAATCTTGGACTTCCTTTTAAATTATTTGTTAATATAAAGTGGTCTAGGAGGGGTTAAAATAGAGAGGTGATGTAAGCAATAATGTTTTCATGAGTGGTTGATTAAATGAATGTGAATGTATTAATAGAGAAAGTTAAGTCACTTGTGATCTGAAAACTGTGCTCTGAGGTACAGCTGGGATCAGTATAAGGACCGCTTATATTTCCTCTCGCTGCAATTTCAGGTTCAAAGGACATGCCCCTGAGAGCTGGAATGATTCGGAATGATAAAAGACTTGGTGTGTGTTGTGAAAGGGCTGGTTTTAATGAGCAGGGTTAATGTCCTTTCATACCTTTATTTGCAGTGTAATTGTGCACTGTGGTCAGGATAAACCAATTATAAATGGCCATTTCCCGTTTTTGTAAAGCATATGATTAGGGGTCTCCTAATACATTATTATAGTGACCGTGTTTAATTAGGAAATGAGGGTGAGTCTGCAGATTTCTAACCGCACTGTTATTGAAGTGAGCAGCAGTTAATAAGCTCAGGCTTTAGCTGCCTTGCTTTTGGTGTGTGCAGAGTTTTACTTCATTGAGAATAGTTCATTTGCTGCAAATGTCATCACCCTCTGACCACGTGAGATGTAGATGGGTTTGTTTCTTCATTCAATTTGGAGAAATATATCAATAACGCCTCATCCAGTGAAAATCTCCTGTTGTCCATGAATTTATGTAGAACTATTTTCACTGCTTGATCAGTACATATTCTCCTGATTCAGACCAGATAACTTTCTGACAGGATAATAAGTAATAGTAAAGGAGCAACAGATTGAAGTTCAGAACATCTTAATTATGAATTTATTGCTTACAAACATGCATCTTTTACTTCACGAGATATTTATTGATGGACTGGAGTGGTTGGATTACTTGTGGGATGTTTTTATCATCTGTTCAGACTCTAATGCTGACGGCACCCAGAGGATCTATTGGTGAGCAAGTGATGCAATGCTATATTTCTCCAAATCTGTTAAAAAATACAAACACATCTAAATCTTGGACGGCCTTTCAGCATATTAAAATGTTTGGGTGAACTAGTTCTTTAATGGTAGCTGTTTTTGCATGGAAAAGAGCTGCATGAATGACAAAAATCCATAACGACAGAATAATTTCTGTGCAGCTGAGAGTTGTCTAGCCAGGAGTCTGTTCTGCATCGACGTCTTGCAGAGCTCTGGCATCTTCATCGGCTCCGAGTTGCTTTATTCCTCGTGGACAGGCTCTGAATGATCGTGGAGTGCATGTGTTCTGAAGCTCACTCTGCAGGACACCAGTTTATCATTGACAGAATCTCAAGCATTAAGTGAAGTAACCTCCAATTCATCACCTTCAGCTCTCGTCTCCTAAGCTCTCATTTGAAGTTTGAAAAGAGCCCGTGCGTGTCAGTCTATCTCATCAGATGAAGTGCTTTCCGCTACGCTAACACCATCCAATAACGCTGGATGTTGCTCTCCTTGTTTTCCGTCCTCCTTCAAACACATCTATCTTCTCGTAGCTCTTGAATGCATGTTCTCCAGCTGCGGTCCAGCTAATGGAAGCTCTCGCTCTGCAGCAGTGACATTGTTCAGACTGACACCCGTGTTTCCGTTACAGGCCGCTGAGGTTTCTCTTCCTGGAAGTGCTTGGACATAATGGAGATTACTCAGTGAGGTCGGCCTGCTGGTGGCACACAGGAGATGGATAAAAACTGCCTGAAAATGTGTGGTAACACACACAACTGCTGGATCAATCCTTATGTAATTGTTACGTAATTTATGTTGAAGTTTGAGCAGTCCTGTGATCCAGTCGAACATGAAACAATTAGAATAATGGAGAGGATAGAAAAACAAAACGGGGTAGTTTCCATACTGAATTAGCACACTGACCTCAGAGCATCAATTTCTTGTCCTTTTTCATTTGCTAGCATTTTAAGGATGATCATTTTGCATCAGTGATTCAGATTAATGTCTTCAAATGTTATTATTAAAATAACACGGTTAGAAAATTATAAAAATAATAGTAATATTGAAGAAATTCTATATGTATATATAAAATATTAAGCCTATTGTAGTTTTTTTTTTCTTTTATTTTAATGACATTAATTGTTTTTAAATATTTGTGATAAAAAGATTACATTTTAATTATCTCCAAAAATAGTTACATTACAAAAAATCTGTTAATTACCTTAAAAATGCGTTTTAGTTTGAATTTATCATGAATATTTAATATATCGGCCATCTGTACTGTTCACTGGATGATGTTTAACAGCACAGCAAAGACGTTTTATTGTGTGTAAAGATGTGTGTATATATATATATATATATATACGTGTGCGTGTATAACTTTCTTAGAATTATATGAAGTATAATTTTTATTTTGTAATTATATAATGATATTGAAAATGCTACTTTAAAATTATTAAAAATAATGATAATATTTAATAATTAAACAAAAACAATGTTATTAACCAGTAAGGTTGGTTAGGTTCGTTTTTGTTATTTTTTTGTAGGGTTTTTTGTGCCATGTAAGTACGTTTTTAAAAACTTTTTTTTTTTTTTTTTTTTATACAATGTATCTTGACTCTATTGTCAATGTATGCCTGCAACAATGCATTGATAAACACAGGACATAATGCTGAAATGGAGATATAAATGCTGGGATGGGATATAACGCTGGGATATAAATGCAAACACAAACTCCGAGATTTTGGCACATCAGACTGCCGTGCATCAGCCTTTCTCTGCCGCTGATGTGCTGAAAACCTGCCAGGAATAGAAGCAGTGCAGTGGCAAAGGTTAAGTACAGTGAGAAGATGGAGAGGTTTGCTGAACCGCTGCGAAGCCCAGAGACTGTTTTGTGTTCGGTGGACACAAGAGAGGAAGGAAAAGCAATTATAGCCCGAAGATGTTTCTTGTTTCAATATATTCAGCGATTTATTAAATCCACCCACTAATATCTAAAAAAAAATCTCTCTGTCTCTCTCCGATTGCCGTTTGAATTGATGTAAGCAGATGTCTTACGATATGAGCGTAGCTGCAGGCGCTGCTGGACCTGAACATCCCGATGTTTAAACATGTGTTGTTTGTACATAGAGTCGGTGTAAGAGATGTACTCACCGATCTGTGGTGAGGAATATTCTCTGCTGCAAGCTACAAGTGTCAGAGATACAGATGAGGAGAGAGCAGCATTGTTCTGTGGAGATACTGAACCTGTACACTCAGTGTGCTTTTGCTCCTTCACACGATGTGTCTTTGGTAAAGCAAGATCATTTATACTGAGAGCTTTTGTTTTTTGCATACGGTGAACATTCAAGAATAACTTGGAGGATGGCACTTTGTGTTTAGTTTAAAGGTTATGAAGGCAAAATTGACTCGTTTGTTTGAAAGAGAAGTTATCTTTTTTTATGAAAGTGTACTGATCCTAATCAGTAGCCAAACTGCAAGAAATAACCAAAAATGCCTGTTTTTTCAAATGCATAGTAAAAGATATAAAAATGTGTTTTTAATATTAATCAAGTAAACAAGTTCGAGAAAAAAAGTTCAGTAAAAATCTGCTAGTGTAGTAAAACAAAAGGCATTTATATTCAAGATACAATTTATGAAAACATGCATTAATAGGTAGTGTTGTTTCCTTTTGCATTTAAGATGTTTTAACAAGTAAACGAAACATAAATACCAATTAAAAGAGGATTTTTCACAGAGCAAATAGCTATGTAGTACTATAAACCATACTTAAGCAAAACTCTTTGGCTATATTAAATAAAACAAATGGTGAATTAGTAAAGTTGGTTTGCTCATGTTTACCCTAAAGCTGTAAACTGATAACAGGAGAGTTGTAGGTTGGAGTTAAGGTGTCTGTTAAGGCACTACTTGCATTAGTGATGGGAAAAATTGAACATATCCATCTGATTGTGGCAGACAAACTGCCGCTGGCATTTCTTTGATAAGTCCACTCATAGGCATGATGGGAAAGTCAAACGAGCACAGATGCATCAATATGAGGGGAAGAGGGAGCAGAAGTCTCAGGGACACAGAGCTGCGGGGTGCAGACCGGACCACATAGACGATGGGTGGGCGGCACCAGAAGAGAGCATGAGATGCGTGGGACGGGGTGGGGCGCGTTTGCCAAGTGCTCTCACCAGGCAGCAGTGGAGGATGGTTTATCATCACCCAAAACATGAGTCTTCCGGCTTAAAGGAATAGTTCACCCAAAAATGAAAATGACAGCGTGTCTTAATCACCCCCAAGCCATCCTACTGTAGGTGTATATGACTTTCTGTTTTCAGACAAACAATGTCTGGGTTTTTTAAAAACGAGAAAAAGAAGAAAGTCATACACACCTAGGATTGCTTAGGGGTGAGTAAAATATGCCATCATTTTTGGGTGAATTATTCCTTTAATCATGAGCGCTGTGGAATTAAAGTGCACCCAAATAGTTATCATAATGATGTGATAACCAACCCGATCTCACTGGGATTCGGATATATTTTACGAAGTGGTTCATTTGTATGAATTTGTATGAATCGCACCCATACAAATGTATAGGATTTTTCACAGCTTGCATAATAACCTACCTGTCACTGGGGTCTAGACAAATCCTACAAAACTGTACGAGTGATGTCATACCAATTAGACCACTTGTATGAATTGGTCGTGACATTGCGTTGGATGAACGTAATGGAAATTATGCACAACGATGACATCAGAATACTTTATCAGCTTCTCAGTAGGGTCTGGGCAATATAAAAAAATATTTTGTTTTTTACTTTCTGTAAAATGTTATAATGCGTTTATCTTTAATGTCTTACACTGATACATTTTTTGTTGAGGTATTTGTTTGCAAACTTTGTTAGTTACAATTATATAAAGAAAATGATAAAAGTTAGTCAGCTAAATTTGTGTAGCTAAAATAAATTGATTGCAAGCACTTGCCTTAAATAAAAAATGTTTAATAAAAATGTTTCATGTATAAACTTAAACACAAAATGTATGGTATGCGAAATATGTTTTCGGCTGTATTTGACAAATCCTTTAATCATTTTCATCTAAAAGCACTATAATATAACACATTGAAAAATAGATTTATATTGGATTTACTAATATTTAAAGGTAAGTGGTTGCAATTAATTCATTTTAGTAAATAATCAAATTTAGTTTACTAACTTTTAAGTCAATTTGTTTATTTAAATGTTTCTGAAAGTAATAGTTTTGCATCCACTTGCCTTAAAAAAATTAAGTATCATTTTTTTTTTTCTTCAGTGATAAAAGACAACATATTATGTGAAATAATAATAATATGTGTAAAAGTTTAAGATTAGGACGTTTTTGAAAGAAGATTCAGCGAAAAAAGTAATATCCTGAAATATAATTACAATTTAAATATTTATAAATGTTTGAATACATTTTAAAATGTAATATATTCCTTCCTATGATCAAAGCTGAAATTCCAGCATCATTTCTCCAGTCTTTGGTGATCCTTCAGAAATCATTCTAATATACTGATTTGCTGCTCAAGAAACATACCAAAAATGTTCAAGAAAGATGCTAAAACAAGTCATTTGAGAACTCAATGCCTAAATAAAAAGCACATTAAAATAAGTGCAGTGCTTGGTTTTATATCACCATGAAAGTGATGCAAGTATATACAGTATATCATCATGAATATTTAATATATCGGCCATCTGTACTGTTCACTGGATGATGTTTAACAGCACAGCAAAGACGTTTTATTGTGTGTAAAGATGTACCAGAACCAGAACCTTTGGCTTCTATTATGTCTGACAAGCAAATAAGTATCAGCCATAGTTAATTCAATAAACCTCATACAAATCAGCCAGGAGATATTTCCCATGTTATCCATCTCTTTGACGCGATACAACAATGGTATTCTAGTTATTGTCTTGCTATAATGCTTTCACACATATCAACACAAACTCAAATAATCCAAAAACCATTTGTACATGACGCTAAACAATGCATTCATTTGGAGAACAATGCACGAATTGAGAGGAAACAAACATTTGGCTTAAAAAGTTCACAGCTCAAATAACGGTTGGGAGTAAGACTTGTTCTTTCTAGCTGATCAAAATATGAACTTTTACCGTATGATATCAAATGCAGCTGGGTTTTTTAATATATCAGAAGCAGCATGAAGGCTGTTGCTGTTCAATTTTGCACGACTGCACTGAGTGTATTAAACACACAAGCAATTTTCCCATTGAGTAATTTTCTCTGGCTGTCACAGTATGATTATTCTTGCCTTTCAACAATCACCAAATCCAGCAATGTAAATAAGCAACGCCTGTAATCTTCCTGTGCTCCGCATACTAAATATCACATTACCAGACAGAGAAGTGGGGAGGGCACTTCTGAAAAATTGTTTGGAAAAGAGCAGCATGGACATTCTGCTAACATATATTATGTCAAAATATTACATTTTTAAAATCAAATAAATTGCACAATGTGATAATTTAATTAAACTAATTAATCACTAATTATGAAAATATTGAGAAAAAAAAAAGTTATTACCCAGGCTCATTGGAAATATGTCCCTCTGCAAACATTTTTGAAATGATGTACCTTACAGCATGTTTCGCCACAGTTTCACAGTGAAATGTCCAGAGAGTGACTAAAAACACAACTTTAATATGTAACCGTTGCACGTTTGTATTAGGTGGTATACATACACAATTTGTTCAAAACATGGATTCATTCAGAAACGAACATTCGCTGTGTGTTTCTGTGGCTTTGCAGTTAATATTTATTGAAAATAGAGCTGAAATTGTGTCTAAAATTCATAAAATCAATATCGCATTTGTGCTTTGGAACAAAATCAGCACTCATGAGTGATACTCCACTCATTGCTCTTATGATATTGCTTAACTATTTCATACGGTATAAATATGAGACAGAAACTCATAGCTAATTATTACATCTAATGCATTACATTCACAGCGCTAATATACATGTTTTACAGATGAAAGAAAATGAGGGTGAGTAAATGACAAAAATTTCGATTTTGGGAAGAAGTGTTCTTTGAAAGCAGAGGGTTCAGTTTTCTACATGATGGAGGTTAGTGCTGTTCGTTTGGAAAGTGTGCTCAGCATGTTACTGCCAGAATCACAGTCCTGTGACTCAGAGGCAATCTGGAGAAAAAGCCCTGGAGCAAAGCTGTGATCTCGCTGCGTCAGAGAGAAATATACGCTTGAATCTCGCTGTTACCAATGCTGCGGTTCAAAGGTTCGCTCTTCTGCTCGATTGTTCTCGCACACTCTTTCATTCGGTCCATCCTTACTGTAGTTCCTTAAAAGGAATAGTTCACCAAAAAGAAAACTGTGTCATTGTTTACTCATCCTCCTGTTCTTCCAAACCCACTGACTTTCTTTCTTCCTTTAGTGGGTTTGGAAGAACAATGTGGACAATGAAACACTGCGTCCAAGTGACAGAAGCACCACGAACATACACTAAAACAAGACCTTTTAGCAACACAGTAAACAGTACTTAATTATCTTTACCTCAGAATCACTTAATCACATTTCCAAAGCACATTACGAAGCACTGCACTAGATTTTATGGTTTCTAAACACCTGGCATACAACATTTGGACTATTTCCATGGGCTTTTAAGGATATTTAATGAATTTAAGTGTCTGTGTGTGTCATGGGCCATTTGAAATTGAATTGAGAAGAATTTAAATTGAGGTAGCAGACAGGATGTTCATGTGTGTGTCTATACAAACACATACATACATATATATGGATGGTAAACGTTGGGGGACAGCCATTCTTAGGTCTCTCCAGAGAATTGGGTTTAAAACAGGGCTCTGTTAGGGCCTGAGCAGTCTGAGGTCCTGAGCACTCTGGAGAAGGTTTTGGTCGTCCTGTCCCTGCAGCTGAGAAACACCCCCACAGCCTG
>JAUYWG010000061.1:16870288-16884726 GCA_034779775.1 Enteromius afrohamiltoni
AGAACTCTGACCAGGGAGGTGATCACAGAGTGGGTCAGTGTGTATACACTGTAGTGCTGGTAAGGATTGCATACAACGTCATGTCTTAAATGGGCGAACTGACCCTTTAAGGCATAAATATTTTAAGGTATTATACATGTTTGCATTATAAACCGGCTTTGAAGCAAAGTGGAGTTTTGTGAAAAGTGCTATACAAATAAATTTGACCGAAGTTTAAAATACTTGAGGTTTGCTCCTGAAGATTTTGCTTCCTGCAGACTTTAGCTGGAACTCAAACACACACGAAGCAGATAATCAAGGTCTTTAAGTTCACTTGAAAATTACAGCCAGGTGTCTCACAGCTCATCTCTGCAGGAAGAAAATATCTCGAGGAGCCAGATCGAGCATGCTTACTGAAAGTCATCAAGCTCCCTGCTCACAGTGGTTCTGCTCCAGCGGACGGCTTTGCTACAGGAGAGGTCATCTTTTTCCAGAAATAATTTGTGGCAATTAGACTGACTCGCACGTTAAACCAGCTCCTTATCTAATTGAATTAAGACACCCATTGTTTCAGCTCACATCAGTCACTGGAGTAATTAAAATGGCCGCCCCTGGTACAGAGAAAAACAGAGCATAGAAAATTCAATTAAGCGTTAAACCAACATAGCACCAGGCAGACAGAGGCTCCTTCCATGTTCATGAATTATGTCCTTTGTGTTTGTCACAGGCTGTTTATGGGTTATCCATTGTGCAGACAAAAAAAAAAAGAATTTCCTCCAAATAATGTTGCTAAATCTATTAGTATTTATATTATGGTGACATTTAGACCAGATGTTTAATTGTTACCTTGATACAAGTAATGATCTCAAGAGGATTTATGGTTCTGGTGGTTTGTATGTCTGGCACAGGGTTGGTTGTTAAGGGTCTGGGATGCAAAGATGCAGGTAAGAAGTTCTCACATGAAATGTAGCACTGAAGCATCAGACGTGCAAACAATATTTATACAATTCAGTTTAATTTTCAGTGCACTTAGTCAGTGGCACCATTTTCACAGTTGAGCTGAATTAATTTTCTGCTTCACAAGCAACACGTTTTTCTTACTTTGCGTTTGATAGTCTTCAAGGTGCAATCCTAGGATTAATTGAGAATGAAAAAGCGAGGTGAGACGAGGTGAAATAATAATAACATGCTGCAAAGCTCTGAAACCCAATGAAGGAAGGATGTGTTTTCATAAAGCCCTGGCGTCCTCTAGTGGTGCACGAACAGTATTACAACTCAGGACAAGACATTCAGAGCATCAGAGGAACCACCTATTGAAAGGACAGTTGCCTTCAAAAATTACATTCTGGCATAATTCACTCATCCTCGTGCTGTTCCAATGTATTACGTTTTTAAATTACAGAACACAAAGATGATATTAGATGTTTGTCCAAACAATTAATCCTCCAAAAGCCTCCAAGACAACACTAGATGTAGGATTATTCACAACAATTTCTACATGAAGTTTCTAAGAAATATTTATAAGAAATGTGTGTGTGTGTGTGTGTGTGTGTGCGCGTATATAACACCCCTAAAACAAGGCTTTTTCATACTTCTTATTGTCACTGAATGCAATGCAATAACATTTAACATAGAAACCCCTCTGAAAAAAGTTTCTGTCTCTTAAGCTCACCAAAGCTCTATTTATTTGATTAAAATGTAGTAAAAACTGATTTTGTAAAATATTATTACAATTGAAACTAAACATTTTATATGTGCATGTTTTTACAATTTATTCCTGTGATCAAAGCTGAGTTTTCAGCATCATTAGAATCCTTCAGAAATCATTCTAATATGCTGATTTGCTGCTCAAGAAACATTTCGTATTATTATCCATACTAAAAACAGTTGTGTTGCTAAATATTTTTGTGAAAGCCTTTTTTTTCAAGATTGTTTGATGACTAAAAGTTTTTATGTCTTTACTGTCACTTCTGATCAATTTAATGCATCCTTGACATTACACACATGTGATCCTGGACCCCAAAACCAGCCATAAGGGTTGAGGTTTATACATCATAAATATGATATATGGTTTGTGAGGATAGGACAATATTTGGCCCAGGTACAACTATTTGGGAAAAAAAAGTGATTCAATTTTCATTTTGGGGTGGAGTAACCCTTTAAGTTTGGATTCAAGTTTGGAAATGTACAAAATGTCTTCATGGAACACGATCTTTACTGGTTAAAGGGTCTTTACTTGAAGGTTTTTGGCATTACCGAAAAATTCTTCATTTTGACCCATACACTTGAGACTGGTTTTGTGCAACTTTCACTTCGTCTGTTTCAGGGCAAGTGCTCTCAGATGTGCTACAACATCTTCATCGTGGAGACGGTGTGTGTGGCCTGGTTCTCGCTGGAGTTCACGCTGCGCTTCATCCAAGACCGCAGCAAGCTGGCCTTCCTCCGGCGGCCGCTCAACCTGATCGACGTCATAGCCATCCTGCCCTACTACATCACGCTGGTGGTGGACAGCACCTCCACGGGCGAGAAGCGCTTGGGCTCGGGCAGCAGCTACCTGGACAAAGTGGGCCTGGTGCTGCGCGTGCTGCGGGCTCTGCGTATCCTCTACGTGATGCGCCTGGCGCGCCACTCGCTCGGACTCCAGACGCTCGGGCTGACGGCGCGCCGCTGCACGCGGGAGTTCGGCCTGCTCCTCCTCTTCCTCTGTGTGGCCATCGCGCTCTTCTCGCCGCTCCTCTACCTGATCGAGAGCGAGGCCGGCGCCACGCGAGAGTTCAGTAGCATCCCTGCCACGTACTGGTGGGCCGTGATCACCATGACAACGGTGGGTTACGGAGACATGGTGCCGCGCAGCATCCCGGGACAGGTGGTGGCACTCAGCAGCATCCTCAGCGGGATCCTGCTCATGGCGTTCCCCGTCACCTCCATCTTCCACACGTTCTCGCGCTCCTACGTGGAGCTCAAGCAGGAGCAGCAGAGGCTTCTTCAGCGCAGGACTCACTTTCTGTTGCGCAGCCGCATCGCCGGTCTGGGCAGCAACCTGTCTCTGGAGAGCGACGTGCTTTTTCCTAGCGTCTCGTCGGATCACAGAAACCACAAGGAATAGGAGGACGCTAATGGACCCGGACTATAAAGCAGCTGTTTTGATATCTTGAATGTGGTTAAATTCAGTTATCATTCACTCACCCTCATGTCCTTCCAAAGGTCCTTGCACACTATGTATGCGCTTTTACTAGTGCTGTCAAATAATTAAGCAACACAGTCTCACGACCAATTTGTTTGTATTTTACCAGGGTGGCAGGGTGTGACAGTATTCACACACGTTATGTAAACCAGACCTTTTCTTTTGGATGCATTAATCATTTGACAGCACTAGTTTTTACATATTAGTCATCCTTTCCTATCAAGGCAAACATTTTGGACTATGTGTGTGTAAAGACCTTAAGACTTCACAACTGAGCACCCCAGAACGGTCCCCAACAGGACGTTTTACGCAAAAATGAAAATTCTGTCCTCATTTATTCGTCCTGAAGCCTGTATCAGTTTCTTCAATGAGAGTTTTCATTTTTGAGTGAAAAGCGGTTTTAAGGGGTGCTCAGTCGTGAATCTGACATCTTGGATATATCTGAACCTTTCAGGCCTACCTAACTGAGGTCTTTGGGTTTATTTGAAAAAGACTGGCTGTAAAAGCGAAAGTAAATGTGATAAGGTTAATCTTAACGAAATTTGTCAAACTAAAAATGAACATTTTGTCCTCATTAAAGGCCCATTCACACCAAGGTTGATAACTTTATTGTTATCATTACAGTTTTAATAATGGTTGTAATTCTGTGACTATTAAAACTGTAATGATAATGACATAAGGACATGATAACATTAGGGTCACTTTCAAAACTCTTCCTGTCCACCTTTAATTGAAACCTTTAATAATTCAAAAGTTTATTTAAGTGACAAAACAACTGATTTACTAAAATATAAATTAAGATGAAAACTGTAAATATAATAATTCATTTAAAACTAATTAAAAATAGTATTTATAATAGAAATAATGTGAAACACTACGACAGAAAACATTCAAATAACCAGTTCCCATCACATACTGTGCATTATATTGAAAAAAGCAGACAGGATGTGACATGAAAAAAGCATTTTGGAGCGACATGAGAGTAAATAAATATGACAGAATCTTCCTTTTTTGGTGAACTATGCCTTTAAGAAGCAAAACTGAGCATTTCTGTTTTCATTTATCAAGCTCCAAGTTCCACTTTTCCTAATCCTTCTGCCTAAGGGTGCTTTCACACTACACTTTAAGGATGCAAATATATATTTCTGAGTTACATTTATGTCTTCTATTGATAAAATATCTTGATGAATTCAGGTCACCAAATTGTGATACACAGCAAAAGATGAATCTTCTGCACATATGCATGCATTCTCGGCCTACCATATTTGCATGCGTATGAATACAAGCAAAGTTGAGTGTGATCGCACCTAACAACACTTGTAACTGGAGTAATGTTTGTAAACACCAGGTTTAAGTTCAAGTTTTCATGCTGCTGATATGTGCTGAAACTCATATAACCTGCAGATTTCATGCCATATAATTCTGTACCGCAATATACAATCTGTAATGTTCATTGCTAAGAAATCACCTGTCAGGAAAATTCCCTATATAGTTTCTTACATCCTATACAGTTTTTTTCTTTTTTTTTAAATACTTATATCAATATTAATAAATGACATGATGTTAATAAACCTAATTTCATTTTTCTTGTGATTCAATTGTTTTTTTTTAAATGTTGTTTTTTCAAACGGTTGTTGCTTACTGGAATTTACAGTAAATAATGACGTCACGGACTTTCTGAGATGAACCAGTTTTTACCAGCAGGGGGCATCAGTGCCACATTTTTGGCTAAAAACCTGGTTTTACTGTAAAACAAACTGCCTATATTGTGCAGATGCAGGAAGACCGCATGGATTGGCCTCAAGCCTTCGTCTCTGGTACAGTATGTGTGTGCCTGTCAAAACCTGATGAGACTTATTATAGAAAATGCCAAGCTGAAGGGAAGCACTCACGTAAATAAAAATAATCCGTTCAACGTGCATGTCTGCAATCCATTTTTTATGGAGAAACTGGCAAAACTCAGCAAAGATAAAATAAAATAAATGAATAAAAAAGTCCTGCAGAATTACTTTGACCTCTGAAAGTAGGAATGTTTCTTTTCAACAGACAAACAGACAACGCTGCTTAGTTTTCCTATGCTACAGCAAGGGAATTTAGCTTACTTTGCTCCTGTAAACAAATGTTTGTTTTCCTGTGACTCACTAGCAAGCTATGTCAACATCTTTCGTCATCAGCCAGTAATGGCTTTCGTGTACAACCATAGATGCCCCCTTAGTGACTGTTTCTATGGGCCGTTATATGTAAGGCATCCGCCATGTTGTAGCGGTCTTGACGTCATTCACTATAGTAATCACTGAATATTCATAAGATGCCACAATCCTAAACGAGGCGCCCTTCCCGAACACCGATGTAACTCGCTGATTAACCACCATAGCACGATGCATTGCTTTGGAAACGAACTAGATACACACCGAACACGGTCGCATCCCTGTTGCTCTAACCCCATTAGTTCAACAACACACATGTGGCGGCGATATACCTTCTGCTATTAAACTGATTAGAGATGCTGCTTTATTGAACATGACAAATGTATTATTTTAAGTCTTTATACGCCTGCGTGTACAACTGTCAGCGCAAGCTATAGAGTTAAAATTATCACGTTTTAAACATTAATATTTTGATTACAAAAACACATGGATTCTACAGGAGGCCTCGTTCACCCCACGCGAGGCACTTTTTTATTATAGATGGATGCACCTGCTTGTTTTGGTCTGTTGAAAAGAAAGAAACGCCCAAGCTTTGATGAGCAAGGGTAATTTTTAATAACTACAACTGCTTTTCTCTGAATGAAGAGGGTGGCATGCCTTGAGGGTTAGTAAATAATGGGCTGTTTTTTTGTTGTTGTTAAATTTCTGGGTGATCTAATGCTTCAAACGATTCATTCTATGGTAGATTTTTTAGTAAACGAAACTCCCCTTGCATTTCTATTCGTCTGTAATTATTGCCCCTGTTTTTTTAGCCCCGGGCGTGATTGACAGCGCATGCGCGCTAGGTTATGGCATCATTTATTACAGACTATTAAATGTTCTCTATATAGCCTATGAATATGTAGTTATGCCATTATTTTTATTTTCAGCTCATTGTTTCATTTTATTTATTTATTTCGCACTGAGCCATCTCAAAATGACGTTTCGGGTGCCCCAGATCCAGCAATAGGTGGCCCAGTTACCTTAAATTCAAAGTCATGATGAACCCCATTCCTCTCTCACACACACACACACACACACACACACTTTCTCCAGACTTGTCTCTGCTAGTCAAGCGTAACGTAGTAAAACAGTGTTACGTCAGAGCGCCCTGCCCTCCCTGCTGCCTCTCCAGTTTCCCATAATCATATGGGTGTCATGGGTTTGCCGTGCGCGCTTTCTCAGGGTCGACTTAGGCTTGTGCTGCGTGTCCAGACACCATCAGACCGTTCCCGATAGCGTTTGATCGTGACGCTGGATGTATTAATTGTTACCGGCTTGACGTTGTTATTAACGATGACTCGTGCAGCTGTGCGCGTTCCCAGGCAACCCCAGTCATGAACGCGCACTGAACGCGCTCGCTCGCCCCGTTTCATTTCTTCTATCAGAGCCGGTCGGCGTTGTTGACTATGGAAAGCTGAGCTTCGTTCATTCATACAACGAAAACAGTAACTCAGAGGTCATTCAGAGCAGCCGGAATACGAAAGGATTTTATTCGCAAGACATTCGTGGTTCTCGACAAGGTGAGTAGGCTACAAATGGGTTTTTTATATATAGGCTAGTGTATATTTTTTTTTGCTGAGCGTTGAGATTAAAAACGGAACTCACAGAAATTTTTATCACATTTTAAGATGATGAAATATATAAAGGTTCAGGCGTTCTGTTTGAAACGTAGGTGCGTGTTCAATATTGGTCCATGGTGTTTATAAATCCGGGTATTTTTTCTCCGATCCGCCGGTTTAAATGGACTGTACGATTGTGTCTCAACAACAACAACAAACGCTCAGGATGTTTTACATTTAAATCAAATGCAAGTCGTGCGATTCTTGATTTATTCGTGTGACAAACCACCGCAATGTGATGAGTTGTTTCAGATGACTAAAACTAGCTGAAGTCCTGTCAAGGACTAGTCTGGATTTGTCTTTTCTTTTTTGTACGTCACACCTGAACGAGATCTCTTATAGGAACGGGAAATTCTCTACTATATATGTTGTTTCTTCTAGACGGAATTGGGAATTAATGAAGATCTTCTTCTGAGGGAAAACACGCCAGTCACGTGTCTGCAGATCTCAGCAATGTCTCAAACTGAGTTCATATAGTCAAGATTACCTGACAGACATTCCAACATGAACTCAAGTATTTCTCAGATGATCTGATATCCACTTTCATTTTATAGATGTGTACGCTACAACTACTCTCGCATTTGTATCTGCTTAGTTGAAACATCTGAGATGAAGATCGTTGATGGAGTTGTTTCTACTTTTCATGAAATGTTAGTGATCGACATGTCTGTCTGTCTGTCTGTCTGTCTGTCTGTCTGTCTGTCTGTCTGTCTGTCTGTCTGTCTGTCTGTCTGTCTGTCTGTGGCCTCCTGCACATGGCAGCCAGGAAACCTTTTGAGTGAACTGAAGAGAAGTTCTCGCCTGCTTTGGTGGCGGTGTTTGGGATTATGGTTCTCCCACTCAAGATGACTCAAGTCTTTAAATATTGAGTTTGCCATAAGGCATGAGTGTTTAATTCCTATTTTTGGACCATTTTAAATGTAAGAAAGCCGTAATCGGCTTGAATCAAACTTGTCATCTCAGCACACTCTCACGGCAACTATTTTATGATTTGTGGCCGATTTGTATGAATTCAAACATTTTTTGCTTTTGTTTACTGATCACACAGTGCTGAAGGTTACATTTAGGCGTGGACCTTAATGCCTACTTTTTTCTAAAAATTGAATGTATTCAAATGAATCCCATTCAATCACAGTACAAGTTCAGCTTTTAAAATATTGTATTGGGTTGGCCATTTTTAGGCTTTTTTATGGTGTGAACTGGGATGTACCTTTTATATATACGTATTAGGGGTGGGCATAGATAATTTTTTTTAATCTAGACTAATGCCGCAGATCCTCTTACCGCACGCACGTATTTTGATATATAAAATAAATAAATAAATACACATAAAGAGCCAGATCACGTAAACTGTTAAGACTGGTTATTGTAATATCAGTATCAGGTAAGATCACTCGCGTTCATTCCTGCACTCGTCACATGTGTTTTAATGATCTAAATTAAACATGGGTTTGCTACAAATAAAAATCATAATAGTTGAACTATAGTAAGCACACATTAACAGGGTTTTGCTGTACTAGTCATTTATCTTCAGCATGGTGTTTGTGATTATACTATAATGCTTTTTGTGAAAAATACCTTGCATTGATTGACAGTAGATTAAGGGGCTTTACGTTAGCAGATATTCCCTGTAGAAAAATGTACAGTAAGTAATGGGGTTTAGAGCCTTAGAAATCATATCAGGGGAGTTTGAACTGAGCTATAATTTGTTAGTTTACCACTTCTCTTCTTGGTAGAAAGACCTCGCCCACACTTGCTGTGCTCAGAGTGTTTCGTTTTCCCAGGCTCCTCATTCTTCTTGGCGAAATGCACTTAGGTGAGTGAAAGTGAGAGCGTGGTTTGTGCTAAACAAATCGATCCTGGTTTGAATGTTTGGAAGGCTGCACTCTTCAAAATAAAGGTTCTTAATTTAGCGTCTATGGTTCCATGAAGAACTTTCCAGGTTCTTTATGGTGAAACAGTGGGTTACAGTATTGGAGTATGTGTTTTTTAGAATAAAAACATTTATTTTAAGAACTGTTCAAATGGTTCTTCTATAACGTTGCTGTGGGGGGAAAGGAGTACACTCAATAAATGTTCTTTATTGGCATCGATAGTCTTTAAAATCCATGAATCTTTCCAATCCTTAATAAAGGAAAAGGGTTCTTTAGATTGTTCAAGTTCTTTAAACTGAGAAAAATGTTACTTTTAAGAACCGTTTACTAAAAATATGTATTCTTCTGAACCTTTATTTTTAAGAGACCATCAACCTCGCTTTAATAGAGAAATAGAGCACAACAGCCATTTTTTGTGATTATCTTTGGGTTTCACCTCTTCTGTTGACCTCCATTTAATTTTAATCAATTCCAGTTCTGCTGTTGTACATCCTGGTTATCTCCGGGCACTTTGCCATGTAGAGTCTTTGCCAAAACGTCTCGGTGTCAATGTTAATCTTAGGGTTTAGCAGAATGGATTTGCAGTGCAATTGTGATTTTTCATTGAAGTAAGTATGTGTATACTTACCCCCACGTGCCCATTTTAGTGTCCGTCAGGTGAAAATGTAAAAGTCCAGTCATTTTGAAAAGCAATGAAATGCATTTACTTAAAAAGCTACATGATTCATGAAATGTTGGTAACCGTTTTTTGAGATGGGGGGTTTGTTCGAATCCCAACCCAATATGCACCAGCAAAAAAGAAATCTAACACAAGACTCAGAACTGAAACTCTGTAATGAGAAAGCATCTGATAACTTTAAAGTATTCCCTTAAATCTGTTGTCCTAGTGTTTATTCCAATGAGCTGTTTATCCTATAGTGATTTGGAGCAATTAGCTAATGCATCCGTCATCAGTGTGTTCATCTGTTGTTTCTCTGCATTGCCCGTGGCTGTTGATGGTCCTTATGGGTGCTTTCATGAGAAGGATCTGATGCTCTTAATTAGACGTGCTCATAACACCATTGAGGGCTCTTGAAGAAGGGGCCCGGGAACTATGAAGTGGCCTTAATGCCTTTCGGAATTCTGTGAATGCCTTTCAGTGAAAACCATGGAAGGTTAAGTTGGCTTCGAGTGAGATCATTGGAAAAGCAGCCTTTTAAGGCAAAATTCCTGTTAATTGGTAACGTGCCGACGCAGTGGGGCCTTTGTCCTCCCTTCACTGGGACCCTCTGTCCGTGAAGAGTGATACACCAAGCTTTGGGCTCCATTATGAATGACGCGCTTGTTTCTGTTGACTGCCTTTGAGAATTGGCATGCAATAAAAAGTGGCTTCATCTTTTGAAATGCTATTATGTGAACGAGTGGCATTAGTAGAGAGAGAGAGAACCAGAGTGACTCCCTCAGACTGAAATTTTTGACAGAAATGTATCACATGAGCCTATGAGGTATACAAAGAATAAATAAATCTTACTGGGATCTCCCATAAATGTTAATCTTTCCAAATAAAGTAACACATGTAATGGTAATTGTTGAATGCATGGTAAATAAATTCCCTCTTTTGGTTTTGTTATTTGAATGTCTAAATGTCATGAACAGTGTTTCATTGGAAAATATTAACAATGTAAAATGTATTGAATATAAAATAATGCAGAATAAGTTTAGTTTAGCTATATGAGGTATAAATCGGCTGCATGCAAAATGTATGTTTGTTTTATATATAATAATATTTTACAATCAGAAACATCTGTTGATTTATGTGTTGAGATATCACAGGAAACCCTTTTAATATGTGCATAAACTCTTGATATGAGATTACAATAGACCACGGTGCCTGTACTTCACACGTGATTTAACAAGCTCCGCTTCTGTGATTGGCAATGAAATTTGCATTTTTAATGGTCACGCTATCGGCCTCTGTGGATTTGGACAATGCAGCTGAGATTTGCTGTGGACACCCACAGATCTTATTAAATTTTTAATGCAGCAGACGGCTATCTTCTGTTGTTGCGTGTAGCTGCCTCTCCGTGTTCTGTTGCTCTGTCCCAGTTACGCATTTATTCAGTCACAATGCTCAAGGACAGTTGTGCAAATTCATTCGTAAATGGAGTGTTTTTATAATGTTGTTGGCATTTTTCAGACTTTCAGGCTTGTAATTATAGTGTGTTTCATTCAGATTATGAAGCCACAGTGGCCATTGATTGAGCTGAAGACATTTAACTGCAGGTGTGTGTAGACAAAATTTGTCACTAAAGGTGTTGCATTTATTATAAAAACGCTTTGATCGCTTGGGCTTATTTAGAGGAGATGCAGCTTCTCTGAGACGAGTTTGTCAGCCGGACTTACTAAACATGAACTGTTGGATTGCCATTGGGCTTGAAACTTGTTGATTGTGCTATATCTCATTATGGGCCCAACCGATATGCACTTTCAGAGCAGATACCGATTATTACCAAATAGAACTATAAGCAATATTTTGAACAGACATATTTGTCTGGTGTAAAAATGAAAACTAATAGCAAAATGAAGAATAACAAGGCTCTGGCAAAAACTTTCTTTAAATTGTTTTAAATGGCCGATAAACATGAAAGTGCTTAATATCGGCCCCGATAATCGGTTGACCCCTGTATCTCATCACTCATAGGAGCACTAGTTGGTGCAGAAACTTTCTCTTAATCAAATCATCAGTTCGCTTCAATAGGCTCTTTCAATTTCACTCAAAACAGGATGTGAAGGATGAATGTAGCTACAGACTAAGGTCAAAGGTCCTGTCCAGACCCACAACTTTGCATAAAATTGAGTGCCATTTAAATTTAGGACAGCATATTTACAATGTTTCATTGGCTGAACCATTGAAACCCCATTAAATGGCCTGTTCTCCTGTCGCTCGCGTCTTTGCTTTACATAGTCAGTTAATATACCGTAGATTGACTTTATCAATTATCAACACTCAGTCTGTCCGAAACCCATTTTTGGGCACTTGTAGGGGTTTAAAGAGGATGACCCCTCTGAACTCTCACGGCAGTGAACCCATCTGTCTGTATCTGATGTCATTTGAATGTAGGATGTGGTGGTGGAGGTCTGTTCGGGGAAACACAGCGCTACTGTGTCGGCACAGAGTTCAGGGCCACTTCCTGTGGCCACAGATGCTTCACGTCTCGTTTCAATCCTCCCTCTGTTCTCTCCTTCCATTATGTGACAGGAGAACAAGGATGGATAGGGTTTGTATTATTAAGTAGGCCAGTATGATTATGAAGTGCCACTCAGCTCAGCCATTGATGTGTGCACCTGTCCAAATTAATATCTGCATGCTGTTTACTAAAGGCCTATGAGTGTTTTAATACTACTGTTGGAATCTTGATATCTAAACTGCTTGCAGCCTGTTAAGTGAAAATGTTACAATGGACATTGGTGAGGTTTAAAATCACTATCCAGTAGTTTGTAAGGTCAAAGGTAACATCTACAACATTTAGGGTGAAAAAACGGCAGATGTGGTTGCCGGAATTTGACCGTAAAAAAACCTGATGACAACGGTTTATGTTTTAGGCAATTTACAGTTAAATCACGTGATTTCATTAACTGAGCACCAAATGAAGGTGATGATGAGAAAGTCATGTGATGAACCAAAGCCCATCACAAGCAGCTTTTAAATATGAACATAAATAGAAGGTGCTCAGAGTCATTCACACAAACACTGAACACCTCATTATTTATGCAATAAACATTAATTTGACAACATTGCATATAACATACAACCCTAATAATTAAGAAACATAATTGTTTCAAAGAAAAAACTTAAAATTCAAACAAAATTTGAAAGGCAATGCAGGGAATTCTGGGAATGTCAGTTTACGTTTTTTTTTTCTTGTCAATTTTACAGGAATTTCCCGTGAGCTATTTTACAGGTTTTTACTGTAGCATTTTCAGTTTTTTCCATTGCAGTGTGGCATCTACACTATATAAGGTCAATAAAGAAACATTTTTCCTTACCTTAAAACCTTTTTCTTAAATATCTGTCACCACAACCGTTTGCGGTTATATTTTACAGTACATTTGTAATTCACTGTAATCCGTAATCCATAGTAAATTTGCCAAAATTAAATTTATTTGGCAGAATTTTAAAAGTATTAAACGGCTATGTGTCAAAATTGCATTATCCTTTTAAAAAAAAAAGGCCAAACATGTGTCTGACATGTATTGATAATTTAGTGTTTTCGACCTATATTCCTTCATTCGTCCTTGTGGTCAAGATCCCCCTTCACCTCGCTTTCAGTTTTCTGGGTGTCGTGGTTGTTGAGGGCTGTTGTAGTCTTCCGTACATATTTCAGCTTGGAAAAATAGTGCATATATTACGGCGAGACCGCTTGGAGGGGTGTTTTATATAGAGATGGTTGTTGTAGGATTTTCTTTCATCTGAGAGTTCAGAAGATGCTAGAATTAGGTTCACTCAGTTCACAGGCTACTTAATATTAATTTGTGCGTGAATATTAAAGAGGTTTTCTCATTATCTCCCAAACCTGCAGGAAAATGCTTATTGGCGTCTTGACTTTAAAGCCTAAAAATCCCGAACCTCTCAGAATCACATGCTCGTGCAGCAGACATTTGGAATTCCCCGTTAAATACCAATACGCTGGCAGAGCATCTTTTTAAAGGAAGTTCTTCTCTTCGAGTACCATTTGAATATTTAAACAGCAGCGTGAGCCGTAATGGAAATCTCTTCGTTTTCCTCAGGTCTGTTATGGAAATGCAGAGGGTCAGAGGCTGTTATGTTTGATGAATCACGGATCATCCATTGGGCATTTGATTGCTGGCCTGATTTGTCCTTGACCCGTTTTTTTTTCTCTGTGCATATGACGGAAACATCACCGTGCTTGTGGCTTCTTCTGCCCTCTTTATTGAATGAGAAGAATCAACAGCCTTCTTTCTTTAGTCATGTCTGTTTCCTTGTTTAATTTCCAGAGGAAGTTCAAAGGTGACTGAATGTGGAACCCAGTCTTTTTTTCCAAGTCATCAGTGATCTGCTGATCCTGAGTGTTCGCTGTGCCGATGCGTCATGCCTCGACTTGCTCTCAGAATGTGATTGTAGCATAATTGAAGACATGAAGAGGCAGGTGCAGACCTTAGCACTATGGTATGAAAAGTCAAGTTGCATTTATTTATAAAGCACTTTATGCAGTACGGGTTGTTTCGAAACCGCTTTAATGCAGTTAATATATCAGTACTTCCATTCCTGCTTTAACGCAGCTCTTCAATAGATAATAATGCCACTATTCGAGTCAGTGTTGTTCAATGTTGATTGAATTCAGTTTATAAATATCAGTGTGAATAATGGAGTCATTACCAGCTCAGGTTTTTATAATGTCAGGGCAGTAAATCAGTAGATAAATATTGCTGATTATTAATGACTAAATCCCATCCAGCCCTTCTGATTCTTAGTATTATATAAACTGGTGCTGTCAAATGATTAATCCAAAATAAACGTTTTTCTCTACATAGTATATTTGTATGTACTGTGTATATTTATTAAGTATATAAAAATACAAACACATGCATGTAT
>JAUYWG010000061.1:16903027-16915299 GCA_034779775.1 Enteromius afrohamiltoni
AATGATCTAGTATTGTCTGTTCTTGTAAGTCTTCAGTGAGGTCCAAAAGTACATTATTTTACATTTATTTAGTATTATAATAGGCCTACGTTAATATATATTAATCATTTATTTTTATATTTTACTGTCTGTCTCTATATGAATTAAAATTTTTGTCATTTTTATAACGTTGTGCATTTATGGTGTGTACTTTTTATTACAGTTTTAGTATTTTGGGGAAATTGAATTAAATTAGAAATGTTGAAATAAATATCTTCCATATTTAATATTTATTGTTTTATTTGTTGTACATGCATTTAATTTTATTTTGCAGTTACTTTTTATTATATCCATTTTATTTCAGGTTATAAAAGGTTTTTAGATGTATTTTTATGTTAATTATTTCAATGAACAAAACAAGTTTTTAAATACTAATCATTTTTAAGTTGATTGTATTTAATTTAAATAGTTTTTTATGGATTTTAGTTACTAACTATAATAACCCTAATCTGAATAAATTCAACAGCACGTTAACAGACACAGCATGCATCAAATTCTTAGCATCTTTATGCTTGTCTGACTGTGGAGGTCTAGACTATAGATTCATTGGAAACCCAGCATTGCGTTCTATAGGTTAATGTAATTTCCCTGCAGAATTTGTTTCGAACTGAATGCATCAGAGTGACAGAGTTTGTCTCTTGTATTTTTTCATAGGCGGCGTGACCACGTTTGTGGCTTTGTATGACTACGAGTCACGAACCGCCTCTGATTTGTCATTCAGGAAAGGAGAACGACTCCAGATTGTCAATAACACGTAAGAGGGAAACACAAACACTCACGCAAAAATAACAGGGCTCTGGAGGGCAATAGACACACCCACTGATGCAGACAGACACACACACACACACACTCTTCTCTCATCTGTCTGACTGCTGAACCCCCCGAGCACATGTAGCCCCCCCCTCCCCTCTTCCTCTTTGGTAACCATAGGAACTGGCTCTCTCTAAAGGCGCTGTATTTGTGGGAGATGACGGCTTTTTGTTCTCTGGATTCCTTTTTTGGTCTTCCTGTGCACAGAATAAAAAGCTCAGCTGCACGTCTTTACCTCCACTTCCCCTCCTGGACCAAAGGGAGCCGTTTCCTTCCTTTCTACACCTGTGGTTGACTTCCTTATTCCCGTGCACAGCGCTACCATTAAGAGAATTAAAACGCTCTCAGAAACATCCTCTGGTTTCAGCACGGAGAGGACCTGGGGAATTGCTTTTTTATGTCAGGCCCAACGCAGCGTAGTGTATGGGTGAATCTCTGGAAGTGGAACATGGCCCGGTCGTATCTCAAAATCCCCAAATCAATAGAGAGAAATGCGAAATTATATTTATTGTGTTTTCAATGTTTAGACGTTAAACAGGTGTTGTGATCAAGGCCAATTTTGGGTTGTTTGGGTTGAGATTCACCCTTTAAACCATAATCGATCACCAACCGCTGTCCATAACCCTTCCCAGAAGCCCCTGATAATACAGTAATCGGCTTTTAAACAAAATCACCAATCTGCTCCGGCTTATCGCTGGGACCTTCAGAGTGGTGTGTCAGCAGAGATAATCAAACGCACATTACAGTAATTGTTTTCCGTATTTTTAGAGTTGGACGAAGGCTGTTGTCAGTGCGTCATCGCTGCAGCTGACCTTTAGTCCGTTTTTAAGGCTATGTGGGATGTTTAGCTACTGCTTTTTCTGCTTGTGATGTCCAAACACTTCACATCTCCTCTGTGTTTTTCCTCCACACGCTCTCGCTCGTTTATGTAGGAGAAAGTTGAACCCCAGGTTGGTAAAGTTGCTCTTGCTTTCAGCTTCCCATGTCCATTTTCTGTGTGTTTGTGCATATGTGTGTCATTTCGCCATTTGCTTGTCCACCTGAGATTTGTCCTGACTTTCTAGAGACTGTGGAAGTGCTCCAGAAATAGTTTCACACCTCCTCATAACTGGCTCACTCACCACCATTTCACATTTGTCCTTCACATTGACTTTGTGGATGGTCCTTCGGTGTGTTTTCCATTGCATCTTTACATTAGCTTAGACTACATGCTAGCTTGTCGTTGAACAACGATCAGATATAACATTTCCTGTCCTATGTCCCTTTTTTAAATGGCAAACGCATAAACTGGGGGTTTTAGTGGAGGTTTAGTTGCCTCTTAAACCCACTAAAGTCTGATTTTGGTTTCATGGAGTCATAAAGTGAATAGACCTAAAAGCAGCAGCGTTAAAATATCATTAGCATTAAATTAGCATAGTAAATTGTAATTACATGCTATGTAGCTAACTTGGCTAGTTCTCATTCTCATTTCAAGGATACTTTTATTGGAGAAAGAAGCCATGTACACCTTAAGAAATTGAAGATCAAATGCATATATGAGCTGAAAAAATAGCCCATGTGTTGTATGCTAGGAGTTTTAAAGCTATGCTCAGAGCGTTAGCAATTAGCCAGAGCCTAGGGAAAAGTAAACTGAAGGCTAATGTTACCTAACTTGCTAGATGTTGTTTTCAGTTAGCTCGACAAATAATCCCTGTAAAATGAATCCTCTAAAAATGCTATGCTAGCATATAGGAATACAGCGATGATATCGAAGCTAAAAGCTAAATATCGATTAAAATTCAGTCAAGCTTTGATTGCACGTGCTCATATAATTTAGTCATAATAGTCATAAAATAAACCGTTCAGACGCAAACCAAGGCCTACTGGCTGCATTTTCAGTTTAGCTAACTTGCTGGTTCTATTTAAATAGACCCTGCAAAGTGCTAAAGAGAGTTTTATAGCTAACGTTAGGCTATGTAGTTATACACTCGCATACTAGCATGTATAAATGACATCCAGACGAAAAGATTAATACAAACAAATAAATGGGGGGTCGTTATATGAATGAATTTAAAAGCAAGATTAGCATTTAGCTAAATCAACACACAGAGAAAAAAAAAGATTGTTGTACAGTAGATGCATACTGTACTTTCTCGTAAGTACGCTAGGCGTGTCTATTTTGCGTGTACAGTGTTTTCTACCTTAATTGTAGCCTCATTGCTTTATCCTTCCATATACCCTGCTTATCAGAATCACTGTTTTTATGCCTTCTCATACATGAATAATTCATTAACATCTGAATTTTGAATGGTACGCAGTGTATGAATAATGTATTTGCATTGTGTGAATATGAATATGTGCCCATCTGTGTATATATACTGTATGTCATTGTTTTTACTGGAGCGGTTATGTTTTAATTATGCTGAACGACAGCTAGCAGAAGCTCAGAGACCTTCGAGAGGTTTGTGTGGGGTCAGCATGTCTTGGCGCTGGATGAAGTCTTATTACTTTAGCTTAGGGAGTGAGTCACAGTCTGACACCCCACAGCTCACGCTAAAACACAACATCTATTATTAAAAAGCCATCAAGACTCCCAGACAGATGACTCACTTTTTGATAAACCCACCAGTTTTGTAGTAAATAATTCACCCCAAAATAAAAGAATACGATTCCTTTTTGCTATAGAACTAGAATAGAGGTATTTTGATGAATGCTTGTGCTGCTCCTTTACACTTCATGAAGCCATACAGCGTATAATTGATTGTTTGTATTATTATTCACCAAGGAAGCGTTAAATTGGTCAAAAGAAGAAGAAACTTTCCATTACGTTTTTTTTTTTTTTTTTTTTTTAGTTTCCAGAAATATACCACACATTTGTTTTTGTCTCTTTGCAACCTGTATCTATCGAGCTACATAATGTGACTCTGGAGCACAAAAACAGTCATAATATGTGCCATAAATGGATATATTTAATAATATGTGCCATAGCTCAGGTATTTGTAGCAACAGCCAAAAGCACATTGTATGGGGCAGAATTATAGATTTTTTTTTTCTACTTTCTAACTTTCTACAGTAAATATATCAACTTAATTTATGATTAGTAAAATGCATTTCTAAGAACCTTATCTATCTGGACAATTTAAAAAAACATTTTCTCAATATTTACTTGCACCCTCAGATTCCATATTTTCAAATAGTTGTATTTTAGCCAAATATTCTTCTATAGGTACATCAATGGAAAGCCTATTTTTTTTTCTATTTATAAATCTCAATTTAAAAAAAAAACTATCCCTTATGACTGGTTTTGTGGTCCAGGGTCACATTTGATCCTGCTCTCCATATAAGAACATAATACAGTAGTAAAGAGTAAGTGGTATGGCTTTGGAACAGCATAAGGGTGAGTAAATGATGACTGTGTTTATTTTGAAAGAAGTGAACTATCCCTTTAAATGCATGTTTCATTTGGGCATAATTTGGCAGTGCAGGTAGTTAATGTCTTCAGAGCAGCTTTGTCTGCATTCTCATGCCTCATTTCATGGATTATAAAGCAGGAATAATACCACAGATGTAATCTCAGGGTGTTTGTTTTGGGCGTCTTGAATGTGTCACCAAATATGTTAAATGTGAGTCAAGCTGCAGGTGTATTATGTGTGTTTTCTGTCGTCTTAGGGAAGGCGACTGGTGGCTGGCTCGCTCGCTGACGACAGGAGAGAGTGGATACATTCCCAGCAATTACGTGGCACCGTCTGATTCCATCCAGGCTGAAGAGTAAATCCTCTTCCTCCTCCTCCTCTGTCTCTCCTTTTCTTGTTCTCCTTCCTGTGTGAATCCTCTGATTTGCGTTGTATTCCCTTCATTGTGATGTCAGAACTCTCTCTCAGAGTGTGATTCTAGGTCCTCACTGAGGAAACGTTTACCACTTACTTAAGTTTGTTACCAGTGTGTTATGACTTGGCAGAGAGGAGAGTCAATCACATGTTCATTTCTAAACCGCCCTAACTGATTCATCAAAAAGAACTGGCTCATGAGTCACTTGTTCTGTGCTGAAATGATCTGATTCAACAGAACGATTTGTTCATGAATCACTCCGGATAAACTCTGTCTGTTTGTCTCTATCTTTTTCACTTCCTTTAATTTCATGTAACAAAACAACTAGAATTATCAAAAAAATGTAAAATATAATAAAGTATAGTTTTACGTAGACTGAATAAAATAAAAATAACACACACACACATCACAATTAACAAAACTTTAGCAACCGTAAATGCAGATGGATATATATATATATACACACACACACACACACACTGAATTCAGAGTAATAGTAAACTATAATATGATATAATATGAACTATGCTAAAATAACACTACCGCCTTGTGACGTTACTTGTCTCTCCTTCCGGTCTGACCTTTGAGTCCTTCATATTTCCCTCTCGTGGTTTTGCTCTTTCGCCCCCCTCCAAGTCTCTCCATCATCTCATCAGTTAGAAAGAAACAATTCTTGTGGCCCAAAGACCTTTTCCTTCTGGACTGAGTAAAATATGTCAGTGTTTGCCTCAGGCGGCCCGTCTACTATTGTCTGTCCTGTTCATATTTCCTGAGATGCTCAGTCGACTGCCGCATTAAACAAATACACTCCTTCTGAAAACCTGTAATGACTCATTTTTCCACCCTTGCCTTGCCAGTCATCTCAGATTGACTCTGGAGAAGAGGTAAGACTCAGAGGGAGCGCAGCGGTTAACAGAAAACAGCGCTGATTTATAGACGATAAATGTCACCGTGTCGGCCATGAATCCCAAACACGCTACTGGAACTATGAGTAGGAATACTGCCACCTGAATCAATGTCTAATATCTCATGCAGCACAAATCAGATGCCAGATGCTATAAAGCATAGTCATTTCAGGCCTGAAACACGGTGCAATACAACTGATACAATGTCACATGTGATTACTTAAATACTCTGAATACACACTCTCTGTCTTCTTCTGTTTCGTCATCTCTCTCCAGATGGTACTTTGGAAAGATCACACGCAGGGACTCGGAGCGGCTCCTCTTGAGTCTGGAAAACAGGAGAGGAACTTTCCTGGTCAGAGAGAGCGAAACAACCAAAGGTGATTGAACGTCAACCGTACAAGCTCTAACGCTTTTATTTATTTTAAACATTTATGTTAGGTTGGGTTTAATTTTAATTAATAGTTATTCTTATTGTTGCGTGATTATATGATATGTCTAAATATATATCTAAATCCATCTAACCCCATAAAAGCAAAATAAGTGTGTGTATAATAACAATAATATATATTATTAATTTATTTATACACATTAATAAGAATGATTAAAAATTGCATTACCAATACCAAAAGGAGCAAAGTAAAAAACTAAATATATGGCCGACGGAGTATATTAAATATATGAATTAATGCAATACCATTAAAATCACAATAAAAAATTGTATTTAATTTATTATTAAATATAAAAAAATATTTTATTTTCAGAATTATTACTATAGCGAATCATTTATTTATCGTTTATATTGTTAATAAATTTAAAATAATAGATTTTAATAGTTTCATTTAGATAAATGTCAATTTTTAATTAGAATTCTTTTTCCAGTTGCCAAGCAACCAAAGTTTGATAAATTGAAATGGAATTGAAATATTACAATTGCCCTTTGTCTGGTGTGACAGGGTTTCTCCGACAGGCCAATCTGTAGAGATTGATGAATCTAGGGAATGAGCCTGGCACTCCTCATAACAAGGTCAAGAGTTCAGCATCCCAGAGAATGCAAAAACTGATCAAATGTGATTGCTTCTTTCTTTTTTTTTTATGAGAGCATCTCTGAAATCAATTATCCCAGTGCTGTGCTGCTCAGCCAGTCAAACTCGGAGACTACAGCTGCTGTTAAAGTTGAATAAAGAAGAAATGAATAAAGGCAGTATTGACACAGAACCCACAGCAGCGTGGAGGAAACTGCTCACGCATGTGTCTAGATTGAGGAAGTTGCATTTCAGGATTTCAGATCAGAACAAACGTTCAGTTGAATTCCCCTTTTCTGCTGTCATCTCATCTAAACACTGGAAAGATCCACGCTCCGTAGACTGTATGGCCGTTTACACAAACAACGTTTATCTGAGATGATGCATATGGCTGCATACCACAAGATATAGGAAGGTCAGAGAAGCGCTTGCAGGGATGAAGAGCCAGAAGTAGGTCAAGCGTATAAGCGTGAGCCATAGCACAGCTCATACGGTCAGAGAGAGACTGAAGATGAGTCGAACCCTAAAGAGACGAGGCCGGGGTGGGAGCGAGACCGAGTCAGTGAAAGTGTGTAAAGACACACAGCGCCCTCTACAGAGCGTTTCACACAGTGCCTATCAACCCTTATTAACCTAACTTTTAAGACAAGGTCAGCTGATATGATTCAAATATTAACTGAAATAAACTTCTCCTGATTAATATAGCATCCAAAACATGTTTTTATTTGCATAATGTTTGTGTGTGTATATATAATTTATATGAAGTACATTTTGTTAAATATATGCTGTTTGTCTATATTCTATATTTATTTATCCTTTAAGAATGTTGGTAGCCATTGACTTCAATAGTATGGGTAAAATATCTTGTTTAAGTCAATGGAGACCAGAAACTGCAACAGAAAGGGAGAAGCAAATGCACCAAGTGCATGTTTTTGCTCGGTTTCGTCGACACCCATCATATTAATCTCACAGTTGAAGTCTAAATGGTTGTTAGGGCCGTCCGTGTCATCCAGTTGACCTCTCTCATGTCTTCTTTGTGCTTGTTTAGGTGCCTACTGTCTTTCAGTTCTGGATTACGACAACGTCAAGGGTCTGAATGTCAAACATTACAAGATCAGGAAGCTGGACAGCGGGGGATTTTACATCACATCGCGCACACAATTCAGTACTTTACAGCAGCTGGTCAACCACTACCGCCGTGAGTCGCTTTCTCATAGACACCTGCTCTTTCTCAGTCTGTGAAGGGAAGTGATACAGACTGGTATTTCTGGAAGTGGGAACTCGACTCGTTGCAAAAAAAGACGGTTAGATCTATAAAAAAAAAATACATTGCAAGAAGCTATTACATTATGACTCATCCTTTACTTCTGCTGCCCTAAAAATAGCATAAATATATATTCCCTAAAACCCAAAGAGAAAGATGTCAAACGAAGTAATTAATACGCTTATTCTGTGTATCGCATTTCAGTTATGTTATTAAGTTATGGGTATTATTATTATTCACTATCAATTAATAATTATAATAGTTTTGTAGATTACATTAATATTTTTTTTAATAATAAAAAGAACACAATAATAATAAAGCATTTAAGGTATGTTTATTTATTAATTGCTGTTATCTTTATTGTAAATAAAAACAAAAATATATTGTTGTTGCTTGCTATGTATATATAAATACGCACACATGCATGTATATATTTGAGAAAAATAAGTTGTTTATGTATTACATCTATTTATAATATAAATTATATGAACACAAATGTAGACAAACACACATTTCTATATATATATATATATACATAGTATATATGTGTACAAACACGCATTTATGCAAACAAAAACTTTTATTTTGCATGCGATTAATTATATTTAAATAAATGTAAATATTTTCTAAATGTATACTCTATGTGTGTGTGTCTATATATACAGTACGTAACTGTACACATGCATAAAAAAATACATATATTTATTTGAAATAATTGAATAATGTTACGTAAGTTAATCTAAATTATATTTAATATTAATAATGTATTAAGGTAAACCAATAAATAATGAAACTAAAAGTAATGTAATTGAAAAGACTTAATTTGCTATTTTAATTCTGCCCTTGAAGCATTTTAGTGCATTAATATATAATCAGAATAAACCAGAAATACCCATTTTTTTCACAGAAAGAAAAACAAAAGATACTATGTGAAATTTTGAACAGAAAAGCCCCTCCACTTCTTTCTGTGTGTGTCCATCACAGAGCATGCTGACGGTCTGTGCCACTGTCTGAGTGACGTGTGTCCCGTGCTAAAGCCTCAGACTCAGGGCCTGGCGCGGGACGCCTGGGAGATCCCCCGGGACTCTCTCAGACTGGACGTCAAACTGGGCCAGGGCTGCTTCGGAGAGGTCTGGATGGGTAAGACTGCTTCTTCCTTCAGGATCTAAAGCTTTGTGAGTTTAATAAGAAGTGCAAAACCGGACGCTCACTGTGTCCCATCAGGCACTTGGAACGGCACGACACGCGTGGCCATCAAGACACTGAAGCCTGGCACTATGTCTCCCGAGGCCTTCCTGCAGGAAGCACAGGTGATGAAGAAACTCCGGCACGAGAAGCTGGTGCAGCTGTACGCCGTGGTCTCGGAGGAGCCCATTTACATCGTCACTGAGTACATGGGTCAAGGTCAGTGCTGAGTTCCTGGGCACTATACCAGCTACAGACGTCCACGAGACGAGAACTGGCTGTAAGCTGTTTAAACAGAGCGTGAGATCTGGATGTTAGCAGCTCTGGGAGGTCTGCCGGGACATGTGTGAATGGAGATGTGATGCTGTGATTATTGCCCTCACAGGAAGTCTGCTGGATTTTCTGAAGGGCGACATGGGAAAAATGCTGCGGCTGCCTCAGCTTGTGGATATGGCCTCTCAGGTACCTTCACACTGACAGTATATGATAGGATCGCAGTGTAAAAAGTAATATAATTAGAAAATGTACATTCCTAAAATGCGGGTACGGTTATATATGCATACATATATTAGTTCTGTTTTGAAAGACATCTTCTGCTTACCAAAGGTGCGTTTATTTGATGATAACATGTCATTTATTCTCGTGATCAAACCTGAACTTTCAGCGTCATTACTCCAGTCTTCGGCATCACATGATCTTTCAGAAACAGATACTTAAAACATGAAAGTACCACAACATCTCAACAGCAATGACCCAGTGCTGCTCTGAAACATTCTGTACATTTGCAATAAATAGATAAACAAGATGCGTCTCTAACAGTACAGCACCGAGCCAGTGCCAACGCCGTAATCTCGAAAGCAATGTAAGCTCTTTGGATAAAAGTGCCTGCCGAATTCATGAATGTAAATGTAATTAAATTAAACACTCAAAACGTCTAAAATAAAAATGAAATAAGCCTGTATTGAAGGAGGAACTGTATTTAGAGAGGGCATCACTAAAAACAGCGTTGTGGTGGTGTTTTTTGCGTGGTCTTTGTCTTCATAATGTATATGAGTCTAGTTGTATTGTGTGGATACTCAGGAGGGTGGCACCGAGCCCGGCCGAGTTATAATTTATGTGTTGTCCTCAGATCGCCTCTGGAATGGCGTACGTGGAAAGAATGAACTATGTGCACAGGGACCTCCGGGCTGCCAACATCCTGGTGGGTGATAACCTGGTGTGTAAAGTGGCTGACTTCGGCCTCGCTCGACTCATAGAGGACAACGAATACACGGCCAGGCAGGGTGAGACTTCATCTTTGGTTGTTTCCTGAGGCCGTGACATCTCTGTAATGCTGTTGCCTTTTCTGCGCTTCAACCTTAATTGAATCAGTTTAATCATGATGACAGGCCTCTCTTAAATCATTATTACAACAGGAGCCAAGTTTCCCATCAAGTGGACTGCGCCAGAGGCGGCGCTTTACGGCCGCTTTACCATCAAATCTGACGTGTGGTCGTTTGGGGTCTTACTGACGGAGCTGACGACCAAAGGCAGGGTGCCTTATCCAGGTACACACAGTTATTAATCACACCATCATTCAAATGTGCTTTTTTATTATACATTATTATATATCAAATATTATGGAATATGTAATTAATTTAAGAAGTAGACATTATTTTATGCATTATTTAAAAAAATAAAAAAAAAACAATTTATTTGTGTATTTTTTCACAGCTCCAGTGCAGGGTTCATCCTCTCTAAAAATCCTAAATATTTTAAATATTATTCATTCAAATTACTGTATAAATTGTTACTTAAGAATTATGTCATCCAAAATGTAATAAAATAAAAGAGATCATGCAATAATAAAAATATTTATATTTGTATATACACACACAAAACATGGAACAAATAAATAATTGTTATAAAACAAAAATGAATGATTTTTGGCACACCTGTTAAAAATAATTATAGATATTATTCACATTGAGACATGCTGTTTTTATCTCTAAAGTGTGTTATTCTTTTACAAAAACAATTACATTCCAGTTATTTTCACTTGATTTACTCTTGAGCCAACACAAACAGTTTTTATAATAAATGTTAAGGATATATTTACACTAGCCATAATGTAATAATTTGTTTAGAAATATAAGTTAATAATGTTATAATATATAATCATATAAGTAACATTTAGATTTTTTCTTACATTTCCAAATGATTCACTCTGAGGCCAAGGCAGGGATTTCTTCTCTAAAATACCTTTAAAGTTAATAAAAAAATACATTACATTTAACAGGGTGAGTTTTTTTAATTTTTAAAATAAAAAATAAATAAATTATATAAATATATATACACACACACACACATTTTTTTTTTTTTTTTCTTCCGATCAAATGACATTTTAAAGAGCCCACTCCACAAAGGGCACATGACAGCATTTCCTGCTGACAACCCACATTCTCAGCCTGATCAAAATGTGCCTGCACCACAATCTGAGACCTAACCACACCCGCCCTGTTTCCTCCGCTCAGGTATGGTGAACCGGGAGGTGCTGGACCAGGTGGAGCGCGGCTACAGGATGCCCTGTCCCTCTGAGTGCCCCGAATCCCTGCACGAGCTAATGCTGACCTGCTGGCGCAAGGAGCCCGAGGAGCGGCCCACCTTCGAATACCTCCAGGGCTTCCTGGAAGACTACTTCACCTCTACTGAACCACAGTACCAGCCGGGCGAGAACCTCTAGAGGTCCAGATCCAGTGTGAGAGCAGCGGGAAGGATATCATTTCCTGACGCGGGGGGTTTTGTGGCACGTCCTAAACCATACTGCCCTGGACGACACCATCGTATCCGGCTAAACCAGCCCGTTTAAAGCAACTGATTGGGTTTTCACATGGTCCTAGCATTATAATGGCATGCTTTTCCACTTTCATCTGAGTCTTTTCTGTGAAGAAATTCAATAACAAATAGCTTCTTCTGCTGATAATTGTCCAAAGCTCTGCAGATTGATCCCCAGCTGTTTTCTTGACCTCGATGTACCGCCACTTCTCTCCTAAACCCTTTTAGCTGACGCTCCAGATCTGTCATTCATCCTCCTCCCACAATCCTTCGCTTCTATCCTCTCCCATCCCCCCACAAACCCCCAAAGCGTCAGCTCCATCAGCTCCGGCATTCGTCGTGAACCCTGCGACCCGTTCACGAGCTCAGATGGACGAAGTATGTTGGGAGACATCTGTGACTGCAGCTTTCTCGTGACGAACG
>JAUYWG010000061.1:16949981-16988860 GCA_034779775.1 Enteromius afrohamiltoni
TGTCTTACCCTCTTGCTTGAGGGTGTCAATGATGGCCTTCTGGACAGCAGTCAGGTCGGCAGTCTGACCCATGATTGCGGTTTTGAGTAATGAGGCTTAAACTACTTCAGTTGTGTGTAATGAATCTGAAATATTCACAATTAATTTTTTTTCATTGTGCATTCCACTTAATCTCAATTTCTATATATGTGTGTGTGTGTGTGTGTGTACACACACGCAAACAAAATTATTAATTTTAAATAATCATTACACTTATATATTTTTTATTAATATGAAATATTTTTGTACTTTTCCATAATTATTAAAAAAAAATAAAAGCTGGTATAATATAGTCTATGAATTCATACAAGCACTCTTTCTGAAAAATAGTGGCATATGGTGCAGAATAACTGATTTGTTTGTTTTAGAGTATGGTTCTCAACAGCCAGTCTGTCAGCTTGATGATTAACACATTTAAATGAGCAGAATTCATAACATCAGTGTTCGACATATCACACAAAACCATACGTCTGTGAGCTGTGTATGACCTGAAACACCTTCACTTATCCTTATTACTGAGTCCTTCAGACTGTGGGTGATCTATTCAGCCTGTGTGCTTCTGATGGATGGTGTGTTCACTGATTACAGTCGGGAAAGTGAGCGAGCAGATGTGATTGATAGCTGTTATGAGACAGACGATTTCTGAGGAAGGGTGTTTTCAATTACAGTGATATAGTGGTACCTTACCTATTCTTCAAATTATATACATATAATTTATACTCTATATGGCATTCATACATTTAAGGTCTCACCAACACTGCAGTAAAAAGTAATAGTGTTAAATATTATTATTATTATTATTTATTTTATTTATTTATTTATTTATTTATTTATTTTCATTATTACTCCAGTCTTCAGTGTCACGTGATCCTTCAGGAACCATTCTAATAACATTTCAAATTATTGTATGTTAAAAAACATTTTTGTACACATTTCCGTCAGAACTATTATTTATATATTGTCTATTAATGGTAGCATTTATATAGCATGAATGGTAATTCTTAAAAAAATATATAATGTAAGATACTAAAATGCATTGCTCACATAATAAACCAGCACATGGCTTGCAAATATAGTTCAAGTGGTATTGTTATAATCACCTTTTTTTGATGTTGGGGGGAAAAAAGCATAAAATAAAAATAAAAAAACATAGAGGTTTGTGTGAAGTTTATGTGTCCTGTAACTTTCTCTCTTTTCCTCTATTAGCGCCTGTCACACCTTCAACCGAACACAGTTAGATAAGACGCACACATCAATCTATCATTGTTCATGAGTGTGACATCATTGTCAGATTATGACTGGTTTTAGATGAGGCGAGAGCTGTTTTTACTGCTAAGGCTCAGTAGAGGTTTGTCAGAGGTAATCAGCTTTGAATGAGTGTTCTTTAAATTGCTTTAATGGTATTGCATTTCACCATAGAAAAACAACTGAGAATGGGTGTATTAAAGGTGAAGTGTGTTTTATTATAAACACCTTGGGAGTGAGAATGAACCATCATTGCATCCATTTGTTTTTAAATTTGAAATTAAATATTCAGAAATGAGAAAACAGTAATTTCTTCGTTTTTTTGAACACAATAGATTAAAATACACATTCAAAGACACATTTCTGTTATGCTTACTGAAAGGCAGCACACTCTGTCACACTCGGGATAAAGCAGGCCCGGGTGCAATCTTTAATCATATCTGTCATTTATTATTAGGTGTTAAGTAACTACTAATACCTCATTTCCTTAACTAGAAATTTGGGGTATCTATACTTTACTGGAGTAATTATATTTCAGCCAACGTTTTACTTCTATTTCTTACTAGGGATGTAACGGTATCAAAATTTCACAGTACGGTAATACCTCAGTATGAATGGCACGGTACAGTATTTGTAATGAATCTGGGGAGTCGTTTGGATCCAAGTGCAACTAGTTTAATAATTGTAATCAGACGGGCAGAGTTCGATACATGGGCAGACAGAACAATCAGTGAACAGGCAAACTCGTAGTCAATAAACAGGCAGAAAGGGTCAGGGCTGGCGGAAACAATACACAAGCAGAAATCAAACATCAACAGTCAATGAAAACGCTCAGAACTCTGTGGCGAACCCCAGAACTGGATGTGCCGAGGCCCAGGTACGTGGGGTAAATGGGTCCGGATGGAAACACTAGTATTCGGGCGAAGGTTCCCGCTGCTGTTCTTTGGAGGGAGCCTCAGAGGCACGGTTTGTGACAGAGGCCCCCCCCCGCGAGTTGCTCCTGAAGCGAGGATTGGTCCGGCGCCGAGGTCTCCCTCGTGGTCTGGGGGCTGGCTTCTCAGGGTGATCAGTGTAAAACCTTTCAGTGAGGGCAGGGTCGAGTATGTCCTGGGAATTGACCCATGATCTTTCTTCTGGGCCAAAGCCCTCCCAGTCAATCAGGTATTGTAGGAAGCGACCCCGACGCTGGGAGTCCAGGCGACTCTCCGAATGTCCCTCTGGAGCTGGATGTGGGTGGCGTCGCAAGTCTACTTGCTGCATTTTAACCAGTGATCCACAGAGGGTTGGTCGGTGGGTTCTCCGGACCAGGGGAACAAAGGGGGTTGAAACCCTAGGATACACTGAAACAGGGTCATGTTGGTGGCTGACTTCCACAAGGAGTTTTGTGTGTATTCGGCCCATAAGAGGTACTGGCTCCAGTCATTCTGGTTATTGTGGCAGTATGATTGGAGGAAGCGAATGAGTTCTTGGTTAAGATGCTCAACCTGGCCGTTAGACTCGGGGTGATAACCCAAGGTGAGGCTCACGTTAATATTCAGCTGTGTGCAGAAGGCCTGAGAACTTGGCATGATACCAGGTGATGAGAAACACATAATTCCGAAACCTATTGTTTGAACATCATCCATACTGTATAACACAACACAAATTTTCGATTCATCCAAATATCCAACATCAGCAGCTATTATCATCTGGGCCTCAGTTTGATCCAACATTGACTTGATACAGTATATTACTCCAAGCCTCCTGAAGGACTGACCAAAGATGATTCACACTGGTTGGACACTTCTTACAGACATCACGGTCCAGTTCCTCAACTTTGACATGTATATATATTACCATTATTACATAATCAAAATACTAATTATTATTGCTGGTCTCTAATGATAATGTCAACATACTTTAAGGTGCAGTATTAGCACCAAATAAATTGTAAGGATTTATTCTGATATCATCCAAAACCACACTTTGCCAGGAGTTTTTCCAAACTTTTGGAGGACAGTGTACACCTGGCATGGCTTGGGGGTGAGTAAAATATGGCGTAATTAAAATTTTTGGCTGTACCATTTCTTTTAGCATTAAATTACATGTCATCAATCTAGCTAAGATTTCTATTAGTGTTTAAAGGCCTCAATGCACTCAATCAATCAGCTCTATTCTGGCTCATGACGACCCAACATAGATTAATCTGTAGCAGGTATGGTTTCATTGGCTCTTCAGATGACTGAACTTACTCTCATCCTGGGGCGGCACCAGCTTGATGTCACTGTGTGTGTCACTTCCTGATGAAGTTGTCGAGACACAATCTTCACTGAATGATCAGGCAAACCTACAATCATTTCTAAAAAGATGACACCTGTCCAAACATTCCCCTGTAGGTGGATTTATACTGCGTTTCTCATGAGTGTGACAGGTAGGCTATAAACACAAATGTGGTTCTGTTTTTGTTTCTTTGTTTTACGTGCTGAATGTTTTTGTGGTTATGGTCAGTGGTTGGCTGGCAGCAAACACTGGTGCTGTCTTGGAAACTGAAACTTTATTTACTTCAAGTAACTAATATTGAATACGTTTTGGTATTGTTTTAGATCTTGTAAATGGTGGGTGGGATGAGTTAAAGACTGTGATGAAGGGACAAGTTATCACTCTGCAAACAGGAGCTACTGGCCTAGACAGAGACGCTGAAGTAATGTGGCTGTTTGAAAGTAGTGACCAAACTTCCCGTATAGCACAGTTGTATGAGGGAACTGTTTTGACTCATTATGAACCAAGACTCATCAACAGACTAAAGCTGGACAGAGAAACCGGATCACTGACTATCTGGAACATCAGCTCCAGTGAATCTGGACTTTATGAAGTCGTCATTGGTGGATTCATGCCAGTGAGGACGTATAAAGTTAATGTTTATGGTAAGATTTTGATCGGCAATGAATAAATAAAAAAAAAATAATAATAATAATTGTAATGACTATGATCATAAAGTGGTGTGTATGTGTGTTTTAAAGAGCCAGTTTCTGTTCCTGTCATCAGTACTGGTTCATCGGTGGCTCACCCAAATGAAGAAATCTGCTCTGTGCTCTGCTTGGTAAAAAATGAACAAGGTTTGTCCATCTCGTGGTATAAAGGGGATGAAATGGTGATCCAGACCAGCAGTCCAGATCTCAGCACAAACCTGAGTTTACCATTAGAGCTCCATTTTACGGATCCAGAAACTTACAGCTGCACAACTGCAAATCCAGTGAGCAATAAGACCATCCATATTCACATCAAAGAGATTTGCTCACAACATGAAGGTGAACTCAAACAGAATGACAGGATGTCTATTTCTGCCACAAAGACCTCTGCAGCTTATGTGTCTCGTAACACCGACAATGCCATTTGTTAACTTCATGCCTTTCTCTCTTCTCTCTCAGTTTGTCCGGAGCATTGTGGTGTCACTGAGGTTCTGATTCGATTGGTTCTGTCTGGTCTGGTGGGAATCTGCACTGTTGTCTTTCTGGTTGAGCACTTGATGTCGTGTTCTGCAAGACAATGCCATGATAGGTTCTAAGGTCATAGATAGGTAGAACCAAACTAAATCCCCAAAATAAAGATTATTTCCAAACTGTGTTGAGTGCTGCAGGATGACTTATTTTTTATATATTAGTTAATTTATTAATTGTATTACAACCTGATAGCAATCAATAATTAAAGTTGTTTAAATAAATGTGGCAATACATTATAAGAAGGTTCATTAGGCAAGGTAAGCGATTTTTCCAAAAATGTTTTAGAATCAGGCCGAGTACCAATCAGCAGTAAGGGGCGTGTCTGCTAATGATGTTAAAGGAGACGGTGTTCAGTGACCAGCCGAGCAGAGCGACAGAAAAACAAAAAAGGAAAATGTCTGCAGAACGATAAGGCATGAAGTATGACTCGTGTAAATATCGTATCAGCTTTCCAGCGCTGGACAGAACTCAAGGAGTGGAGGGCCTGCGATCGGACGCCGAGGTTGCTTTGGTTGTTCTTGATAAGTGAGAAACACCATGCTACACCAGACGCCGCACCACGACAGCCTACACTGGACTCAATAAATAATCATTGAAAATCATTTATAGGGGTCATACAAAGCCAATTTTCCACAAGCTAATATGATTCTTTAGAGTCTTAATGGAAAGTTTGTAACATAGTTTATTTAAAATGTCTGAAAGATAGTTTTAAAAATTTAATTTTCCCCTGTCAAAAACAGCTCTTTAGAAATCACTCTGTTCTGTGTACTTCCCCTTTAAATCTTCACGAGCTCTGCTGACTCTGCCCCTCTTTTCCGAGGTGCTCTTGGAGGATCTTTGTTTAGCCTTATTCATGAAACTTGCTAATTAGCACATTATTAGGAAAGTTCATTTGCAAAGATTGATTAAAAGACATTATACTCACAGCTTCTGTAGGTGAGGCTGGATCATGAATGATTCTCACGAACATATACGCATTTTGGTTGATCAAGGGGCGCGTTTCCCTTCAGAACCAAATGTATCGTTACTCCTTAGCGTCTTCAGTCTCTCAGATGTCCGGGGTAAATGACTACTGTTAAGTTCATTAATACATTCAACAACAAAACACCTCAATCTCTTAGGAGTCTTGCTTGTCTCTGCGTCTCGGTCTGATGACGGCTCACTCAGGCAGAACCTGAATTTGCTGAGTTAGGCGTGTCCCTGGGTCAACATCTGTGTTGACCCTGGAACAACTCTGTGATTAGCCAGTCAGATTTGAAGAACCAGTTTATAGTTTTTGTGAAGTTTAGGCTTAGAGTGGGTGTTTGGTGCTTGTACATCAGTGTCAGTCATCTGTCATTTCCTCTGATGTTAGGCGTTACTCATGGGTAGGGTTAGGTTTCGGTGTGGAGATCTGGTCAGAACTAAAATTTTGGAATAAAATGTTGTTCCGGGGTCAACAAAATATGTTGACCCAGGAACACGCCTAACTGGTGGGTAACACACCAGTTCAGGCTGTGTGACACGCTGCTGTCAATCAACTATTGTGGGAGTGGCCTCTGTCTGTGTGACGCCACATCGACACGCATTTGAGAATGGCTTGATTTCAGAAGGACTTATTTTCCTTTTAATTTAATAAAAATACATGTGGATCTTTATTGTTGTAGAGTGGTTGTGTACACACACTCCCAACACACATTTCAGTCCAAACAGCTTGTAAAAGTGCATGTAGCACCGGATGACTCCTTTCAAATTCGTGTCAGCACGTCATAAACAGAATGCAGCAGAAGTTTTCTGTCAGAGATTTGTCTCGCCGCTCACATCCCATGCAAGTTAGCATGAGCAACCTCAAGAAATCATTTACCCTGTGCTTAATGTTAGTTAACATAACATGAACTAAGAATGAACAATGTTTCTACAGCATTTATGTATCTTAGTTTAGGCTAATTTCACCTTTTACTAATGCATTATTAAAATCACAAATTGTGTTTGTTAACATTAGCACTGTGAATGAATGATCTTATTGTTATTAACTAATGTTAACAAATATGAAAAAATACTGTAATAAAAATAATAATACTGTAATAATTTGCTAATACATTAACTAATGTTAACAAATTACACCTTAGTGTAAAGTGTTACCATAAATGATGTTTATTTATGAAAAGTTCATCCCGAATGCAATGATTGAATGCCCTGGCCATATTACATATTATAATATTATATATTATATTATTTATTAGCTAATTATTAATATTGGTTTTTGCTTTCAATCTTGAATCTTTATTTGTTTATTTATTTATGTATTTTCGTAGTTTTTGTGTTGTTTTAGCCATTTTATTGAATTTAAATTGGTAGGCAACTAGTGGTTGTCAGTGGAATACCATTTAAAAAGTTATTTTCCTTTGTTCTCTATTTACCACATTTCACGGTTAGTACGGTTAGTCACTGTTGTTTCTGTAAATAAAAGCTAAATAACCGTGTTTTACATGTTTTAAGCGGTCTAGTGGTATCTTCTTCAGCAGTGTGGATGGGGAGTTGGACTTGTAACCCAAAGGTTGTGGGTTGGAATCCCAGGTCCGGTAGGGATTGTGGGTGGGGTTAGTGAATAACCAGCACTCTCTCCACTTTCAATACCATTACTGAGTTGAGACCCTTGAGCAAGGCACTGGCTGCCCACTGTTCTGGGTGTGTGTATTCACGGTGTGTGTGTGTGGTTGTCCACTTCTCACTTCTGTGTGTGTGCACTTGGATGGGTTAAATGCAGAGCGCCAATTCCTAGTATGGGTCACCATACCTGGCCACAAGGCACTTTACTTTCAGTGATATCTGTGTGGAAAAAAATGCTGCCTTCCAAGGGTCCAGCAACCTTTTTGACATATAAAGCAATCTTTTACTTTTCATTTAAATGAAGTGACAAACAAATATGGCTGCAGAAGTAAGCGTTATTGTAAATTGTGCCACATACACTATGTAGTTTCTTAATTAATAGTCTCCTATAAATGGCCACAGTATTATTTCCATAATCTGATAATTTATCTTCTATTTAGTCTTCTAGAAACAAAGTTGAAAGCTTCATATTTGAGAAAAAAACAAGAAGACCCATAATTATGTGGATAATTATACTATATACTATATACCATGTATTGATAAATGGTAACAGAATTGGGGAAAAGTGCAAAAGTTGATGTAAAATGTATTTAATAGATCTATACAATCTGTCATTTACATTTTGCGCAAACAAACTACTTCATTAGTTTTCTTGGCTGATGTTGACCTTCATTTCAATCCTTCAAGATATGATGTCAATAAAGTGCCTAGTTGGAGGTAGAGCAGCCATCTACAGTTGAGTTTCACTCACAGTCGTAAGAAATGAGTTGGTTGCTTCTGGTTTTCCTGCAAAACCACCACATGTCCAATTATTCAATCAAACTATTCAGAAGTACTCCAGATTATATTACATTACAAATGAACATCAGAAGTGGTGTGTAGTTGCTGTGTGACATAAGTTGATATGTTGTCACTCACTAACAGGTTTATGTGTTGATGTCAGGACTAAAGGGAGCCAAATACAGCTTTGAGAACTCACCCACGATGGCTTCTTCATGAAGCACTTTTGCCAGCATCACTGGAGCAACATTTGCCTTCACTGGTGAGTACCTTTGCTGGATTGAAAGCATACACAAAAGATTTAAATGCTGTTAAATTGGAGTTAGCACGATTAGTTTTGAGGCCTATTATAATAATAATGACATACTACAAACTATAAGTATAAGCTTTCCTTTGCCCACGCTCTTCTCTTACAGCTGGATTTAAAAATTAGACTTGGCATACACATTTCTTTGAAATTGCTTGCTCTGAAGTAGTTTTTATTTATTTATTTATTTATTGTACACTGAATTAGTAAACACACGAAATATGTTTCCATCTTTTTTGCCACAGATTGGGAAGTGCCTTTTTCTGTTCTAAAGAAGGAGATGTCCCAATACTTTTGACCATATAGTGTATGTACAAGTCATTGGTGTTACTATAAAGTTAGAAGCACACAATTCCCTAGAATATCATTATACGCATAAGTATTAAGGTTTGCACTCATTAAAGTAGTCAGATTTGTTCACTGAAAGGGGAGGATCCAATACTTTTGGCAATATAGTGTATCTAGTCTGAAAACAAAACTGCCCTAAAATACACAGTGACACGTGACCTGAAAAACAGTTCAATTACCGTGATAAAACTTACTTTATATTTGTGCCAGATATTGCGCAAAACGCAAAAAATGACCACAGTGATCACAACAAGAACAACAAGAGCAGCAGCAACAGCAACACCATTTGAGGGTCCACTGGATTTTTCAGTGTTGTTGAAGGAGTTGTCTGAGGTTGAGTTGTAGTCTGGTGTTTCAGTACTGAATTTTGAGTTTGTTTCTTGTTGAGTTCCTGTGCTGATGGTAGAGTGTAATTCTGTAAGAGTCAGAAGAGCACAGCATTTTATAAAACGTTAGTCCTAACTTACAGCTCACCTGAACTTCAGAACAAACAAAAACACGCGTGTCAAATGTTATTAGTAAGCCCAGCAGAAAGCTGACATTGTAACATACTCACGGTTGACAGTAACATCATAGCATGTGTTTTCTCCTTGTATGGTTTTTGCACTCAAGCATCTGTTGTAGATGACTTTATATACAATCAGATGGCCAGCCTCTATTGAAACTTCAGGTCTTCTTGATGTGGTGCTGCAGCTGTCATTAAGGCCACAGTATTGACCTATGTTAATGCTGTTTGTCCTGTTTTTACACTCCTCTTCGTAGAAAATTCTCAATCCAGACGTTGTGAATGGTAGGACAGCATTTCCCCCTGCAATTACATCCACCTTTTTGCATTCTTTACAAGAACCTGTCAAATAAATATTTGAATATTTATTATAATATTTGAATACAAAAATATGGTACAAAGAAAGTAACATTGTACCCTGAACTCCTTGTCTGTTATTCTGAAGTAGAAACGACACAAGGGGGCTAATAAATCTCCCTTCATAGACATCAACAAAACTGTAATGTTCCCAGGTCCAGAAACGTGACATCAGGGGTTCAAACGGTTAACTGATGTCACATGGACTATTTTAGAGGGTTATAGAGCTTTCAGATCATGTAGAAAATATCTTCACTTTCGTTCTAAAGATGAATGTAGATCGTACAGGTTTGGAGCGACAGTAAGTTTAATTTTGGGGTCAACTAACCCTTTAATTTGCCAACAATCTATTTGGATCATCTCAAAATGGTAATATATAATATATTAGGCAACTTTTTTCAAATGGTCCCTTATTAAAAGAACAGGCTATGCCTAAAAGCTGCTATATTTAGCAGTTGTAGATTAGTGTGTCTTAATCTAATGAGTTGCCCGCCAAAGCAGCATGCTTTAAGACAAGCCCACAATGCACTGCAACATGCTTGGCAAAAAAAATCTGTTCAAGAGCAAACATGAAGCGACAGAGATTAAGGAATGTTGTTAATCGTGTTAAGTCATCCAGAAAGTATGTGTGCTGAGTATTACCTCTGCATTGTATGTGGGATGGTTAGAGATGGATAATGTGGGTGCCGTGCATGTTAGAATGGCCGCTGGCTATATGTTAACATTAGAATCTCCTGTGGTTCAAGCACTCTTCGTTGGGAGCACGTCACATCAGTCATTAAGGTTCTGATAGATGTAGTCTAGTCTCACATAGCCAGAGCTTCAGAATGATGGCAGAAGCTGGTTTAGCAATAAGAAGTTTAACCAACGATTGCATGTGCATGATGACCGACCACGTGTTTGCTCACTCGCCTCAAAAATGGAGCTGGTATACAGTATAGCACAGGCAGGATTTAACTTGAATACACAAACAATTAAAACAACATAAATCTGACTTACCAACGGCAAGTATCAGCATGCTTACTAAACCGAATAATAGACGCATCCTGATCTTTGCTTAACGTCAGATCACATCAGAGTTATGCTTGGACTCACTTTAAACGCTTGTCCCTCCCAGTTAAAAAAAAGAGGAAGTGCCGGTACTTCTTCAACACTCTCCGCCTCCTCCGTTTTATATATATATATATATATATATATATATTAAATAAATGAAATCCTTTTTTCTAAATGCAATTCATGTAAAGTGCCATAATCAGTTAATCATTTTCATAAAAATAAGCACAAGTTGCCAAAAAAAACGCAGCGTTGTTTATTTATGGTGGGTGGCACCCACATTAAGTTGCACTAACACCACCTAATGTATATTGGAGTGTGTTCCTCCCCGGCCTCCATTCATGCTCACTCCAGAAAGCTGCATTATTGTAGAAAAGGCATGTTAAAGCTTGTTTGAAGCCTGTGATGGATTGGGAGAATGTTGTCTGGTCAGACAAGACACAAATTTAAATGATACCAACGGTGAGGTTTGTAGATGGCCTTCATGAAAATGTGTAGTGCAACCTAAATTTTCCAATTTTTTTTTTTTTTTCATTCATTTTATGTAAAAGTTACAAAAACCAAGAGGTGCCCCCTATAACTACGACGGAGCTTTAGTGCCACCAAAAAAAAAAAAAATCAAAAACTACGAGAAAAATGTCAAAATGTTACAAGATTAAAGTCAAAATACTACGAGAATAAAGTCGTAATACTGCAAGAATAAAAGTCGAAATACTACGAGAATTAATTTTTTTATTTATTCTCGTAGTATTTCGACTTTTATTCTCGCAATATTACGACTTTATTCTCGTAGTTTTAGATTTTGGTGTTTTTTGGTGGCACTAAAGCTCCGTCAAATATAACTGATTAAGCAGTAGGCCTGTTAAAAAAATATAGATAGAACACTGATTAAAAAAGTGCAAATGATGACAAAAAGACGTGTTGCTGCTGCATTCTAATGTAAGAAGTTGCAATAAATTAGAAAGAATTTTAGTGCAGCTGCAGGTTGTCTGTATTTAATGATTTGTAGATAATTAATAGATTACACTTTCCTGAAAACCTGTAGTTTGAAAAATTGTAGTTGTTTAAAAGGTACCTTTATAAGCACATTCCGCTTGATATACTGTAACTTAACTGGCTGGGATGCTCAGTGTTTTGCCAGACTGAGCCACAGAAGTATAACACTCTTCAGCAAATCTTTTACTTTGTGTATCCTCCAGAATATAAATGAGAAAATGACGAATGCACTCCACTAGCACTGTACTTCACTAGTGTGCTACTATATTCAATATTTACTTTCCTCTTCTCTCTTGTGCAAAACATTAAAATCTAACTGAGGCATCAATATCTTTGTTCATACATGTAGAGTTTCGAAGCCAATTGTTCCCCTCACAATTACATTAATAGCAGGCATTTTGAAGACCATCAGTGTGAGTCCTGCTGTGCTGTGAGCACTTTTAGCCATTTAGGGGCTGTTTGACTTGGCAGAGTGACTGATGGGTCACTGGCAGGACAGATTTACAGCAAATACAACTGAACTACTGCCAAAGAAAAACAGGAAGAAATCCAGGAACTAAACGATTCTTCCAAAACAGATTCCCAGTTGTGGTCACAAGATTTATTTAGCTGGAAATTAGATGAAATTGCCTGATAAGAGACCCACAGGGGTCCTGCAGAACCATTTAAAGAGCTGAAAATACTGTTGGACTTGCGTAAGTCACCCCGTCTCAGGTCAGTGATGCAAGGTTAGATTTTAGCTGCATTAGTTTCTCTGGGACGAATCTTCACATGCAAGAGGATCCACGGTATTACTGTTTTTATTGTATTTGTGATCAAACAAATGCAGTCTTAGTAAGTTCTTTCAAAAATATGAAAAGGAAAAAATACCAAACCTCAAACTTTTGAACAATAGTATGTTGTATTAATTAAAAAAAGGGACGTGACATGTGGCTAGGTATGGTTTCCCATACTAGGAATGTGTGCTCTGTGTCAGGTATTGCTAGTCCATTTCACAGTTAATTAGAAAGCAAGTAACATGCTAATTAAATACTAGAATACCAGTACTTTGAAAAATCATTTTAGTGAACAATCCAAAATAAATTAGTCAGAATTTGTTTTTAATCAAATAATCATTGTAGAGTAGGCTATATTAAATGTCAGTTTATTATTATTTTCTCGTTTCTCAGATGAAAGTGTCTTGTTATGAAGATTGTTATGAACACTTTCAGACATGAATCTGTCAGAGAAACATGTCTGTATGGTTATTCGATCTGTGTAGCTACTGCAGATATTAGTTCAGGTAATGTACGACATCTGAAAGTTAATTTACTTTGCGCTGGATGTGAGAAAGTGATTCACATCCTCTGTGAAACCCTCCTAGGTGGAAACTGGTTCCTCGTCTCCACTTTCATATTCCCATTTACGCAAATCACCGTCCCTGAAATAGAAGTATCAAGAGATCTTCATGTCCGGTTATCTGCCATGTTTCCTCTCCCCACCATGGCAACACCGTACACAGAGTGTTTTAATGAGAGAAGCGTCTCGCCCAGGTTCATCATTCTTCCCAGGACACACAAGACAACATCTCGCATGCAAGTCAGACTTCCACCGGCTTTCCTGAGAGCGATACGATGCCCTCATACTTCATCAAGCAGCACAAAGCACTGCTCTGCAAAAAACAGCATCACAAAGGTAGGCTCATATAATGTGCAGTACCAGGCAAACGTTTGACATTTTGAACAAATTTGTTTCAGATGCTCTTAAAAACAATTCAGTGTTAAACGATTGAAATTAGTTGTATGATCTATGAATTCAGTTTATGAATTTGCTCATAAACCTTTTTTTTTAACAATTAAATGTTCTACTTTTTTGTAACTGTTGAAATTGTACATTTCTGGAAATACATCTATTATTATAATATGTATAGTAAATAATCAGTTAATGTAATTAACTGTAGTTCCAAAATGATAAAATCCTTTTAATCTTATTTTATAGACAATTTTATTTAAGAAATAAGTATTTTAATATATATATACATATATATATCAGTGATTAATCCCATCCAAAATAAGTGTTTTTGTTTTAATAATATACGGTGTATTTATATAAATACACAAACATACAGTATTTTGAAAATATTTACATGCATATACATTTATGTTTTTATATTTTATATTATACATAAAAATATATTTCATATCTATAAATATTATATTTTTCCTTAATATATACATGAAATATATACACAAAAACTTTTATTTTGGATGTTATTATTCGTTTGACAGTACTAATATATATATATATATATACATAGTGTGTGTGTAAACAAACTATTTTAAAAAATAATACAGTAAAAGTAAAAAAAAAATGACTGTCAGTAAACTATTCAAAATAAACATTTTCATAATATTTATTGTAGACATTGGTTTTTAATGTTGTAACATGCTCAGTAACAGGACGACTAAGATTTGCTCAAGCCTATTAAAGGAGGAAGTGTCCCGCTGTGCTTTGTGAGATTATCCTGACTGGCCCAACAGGTCGCATGCAAAAACCTCATCCTTGAGCTCAGGGGACGCTTCGAAACAAAACACTGATGCAGCCCATCACAAGTGACTGAGCGTTTTCATTTTAGTAATGACTTTTGTGTGGCTTCAGATTAAATGTGTGATTGAAAAAGACAGTATGGGTTTGCTCAACCTTCAGTAATCTCATAAAGTGACACGAGTACATGAGCGCTCTTCCTCCTGCTAATGATGCTGCGCTAAAGTCATCTACATTGTCTTGCTTTATTAATAACTGTCTGTCTGGCTGTTCTGTTCAATCTGGTATGAAAAGTGACCTGGATATTTTTGTAGCATTCACATGCATTAGTGCAATGATTCTGTGGTCCTATTACCACCGCGATCACTCACACATCTGTGTAATGCCTTATGAATATGTTAGTCTAAATAGATGGTTTGTATTTATGGGCTGAATACCACTTAGCAACCAAAAAGCAGTGCCATGGCATTGCAGCGTGGGAGTTTCGCACATGAAAACACATCAATTATCTTTGGTTTGTTGCCAGATAAGGTGTTCATGCAGTGTCCACCATGTTTTTGTTGCTTCACCTAGTGTCAGTTTTACAATCTACATAAAAAGTAATTAGTACATGCTTTCATAAAAAAATAAATAAATGATCCTGCTATTCAGATAATGATAACAGCTAACAGTAGCCTTTGACTTGCATAGTTTTTCCACTATATTATAGAAGTCCATTGCTACCACCATTTGAAACCATATATATGCACATTTCCATATACAGTAGATAGATGGATATAGATATTTTAACGGTGATATGCTATGTTAATTGGTAACAGCAAGCTCCGTCATCCACTCACACTCACACAGGACTCTTAGATTACTTCTGGACTTCATTTCCCATCAACCACTGCACTCTCACACCACCTTTATGACTCTCCCTCACACGGACTCAATATCCCATTATGCATTGCTCACTCACACCTGCTGGCACTTGCAATCAACACCTACAGCTGCAGCTCATCACCACACCCATTGACTCGCGCTGCTTAACACCACGTTCACCTACAGTAAACGCAAAGTCTTGATTAGCTCTGGCGATCTTTTCTAAGCGCTCCGTTCCCGTGGTTGTTTCCATTGTTCTGACCTCTGACTGTTTATCCCTGGATTTTGATGGTTTGCTACCCCGACCACGGTTCTGTTTTGCCTCCGCTGTTACTGTTTGCATGTTTACCTGAATAAATACTGCAAATGGACCCGAACGCTCACGCCGCAATCATTACACCCATAAGCCTATTTGATAGGCATAATTATTTTTTACTAGTAATAGACGTTTTATTTCCTTTTACAGTAAAATACTTTTAAACCTTTAAAAGATGTTAAAAAAACATACAGTCATCTTAAATTTTACAGTGAAAAACCTGACATTCCCACAATTCCTTGTGCAAACATTAGCTTCAACGGTACTTTGTTCAAATAGCACCACGTTTTTGTTGTTCATTTTTGCACCTTACGTTGTTTAATAATGTTATTTTACTGTCACATTTGTTACCGTGTTTCTAGCTTTTACCTCAGCTTGTATGGGCCACTTACAGTAAGTCTTAAGTTAGCTTATTGTCGTGTCTCTTTTATTATAATGATGGTTATCAGTATATTGTGCGAGTCATGTACAAAACTTTTTTAAAAACTCATATTAAAATGAGTAGGGTAATACAGTAGGCCCTAGGCTAGCTACAGCGAGTTTTTTATTCCAAAGTGCTGGCAACCACAGCTTTTACAGTAAGTTCTTTTTTTTTTTTGCATTTTGTAAGATGACATCACGCGCAGACGGTCATTTAGAAGAGACCTTGACAACCCGCCTCGCTGCCGCTCCTCCTTCATTGACAGCTCATGTAATCTCCAACCTGTTGGTTATTTGTGCGCCTCTCGACGGGCTTAATCTGTCCAGACCGCAGCGGGCTTTTGGCAGGAGAGTCAGAGCAGGGCATCTTTTACGCACTTGCCTCTAGGTAAGTCAAAGGACCGGACGCTGACCCGAGTAAAGCCGATTTCTGTCCCATTCACAGATACTACCCGAAACTGAGTCTGCTGCTAGAAAACAGGTCAGACTTTAAATTGCAGTGTTCATGTTGACGTGCAGTTATTGCAACTAGTTATGTTTGCATGCAATACTTGAGCACGGTAATTTAAAGTCTCTCTCTCTCTCTCTCTCTCTCTATATATATATATATTGCAATAGACTCTTTTATTGTCTAAGTGTACGCAACAATTGCTGAAGAAATCAACTTTTCTTTTGACGACTGTCAGTTATTTGCATGCTAAATGCACACTGCATATGAAAGATTCGTATGCGTTAACTGCACGGGAATGTGCATCACTGCATTTCGAAGGCGTTGCAAATGTCTGTTTCGTTGAGATCTGCGCAGCATCCTCTCTCCTCGCACGTCGTTCTTTGTCACTGCTGTCCTTGCTTGAGCCTCGATAGTTTCTGCAAGAGACAGAGATCGTGCTGGAGTTGTTACAGACCTGAAGGTAAGGTCAAAAACTGTCTGTTTGGAAAATAATCACCCATGCGTACATCAGAACGCGCGCTGTGAATGATGATTAATTAATGCATCACGTGCGCACTGATCTGCGCGTGGAGATCTAGTCGTCAGTCACTGAGGTGTGTGGGACATCTCGCAACGGGACGTGCGCTGCATGATTTAATAATCCGTGCTGAGCTGCGTGTTTATGTATGCGATATGCTGTATGAGTGATTAGTGCACAGACTGCTGTATCCTAAAGACAAAGCTTGGCAAGTACAGAATGTTCTTTTTATGTGAGCAAAGAGAGACTGCAAGTGTAATGTAACGTCTTTGCATTTAATTTGTTTTTGCATTGTTGTGCATTGCAATATGCATTTTATTATAAGAAGTTAAGGCAGAGAAAAACCAAGGGACAAAGGGAAATACGAGTATAGTCTACTGAACGGAAACATAATGTAGAAAACAGTTCTGTTTATAAGGGAATCTTATTATAGGTTTATCGAGGCAGTGTTAGCATTTTCTGTGAAATATTGTAAATATTATATTGATTTGTGAGTACACTGGAGTGAGAGTTCTGTTCGAATTGTATTTTCTTTGTTTTATTTAGAATATTTGTTAAATATTGTTTTATTTTAAACTGATGTGCATTTAACTATATTGTATTGTAATTTATATTATAATTAATTTAATTAATATTTTGTATGTATTTTTGTATATTATTAATCTATTTATAATTTTGTGAAGTATGTTTTATTATGTTTTTATTAAACATCTAATAATTTACAAATCAATTAATTTATGTCATTTTAATAATCATATAAAATATTCATTATTTAAATGTTTTTATTGTCACATGTATTTAAATGAAATTAATATTTGAAATATGTATCTTCATTTACAATTGAAAGTTTATTTTAATCATTAATATATATCTTAAAATAGATTATTTTAATATGAATATATATATATATACACACACACACACATAATATTGATATCAATTTAATAGCAAATAGTCATGCCTTAATTTTAATGTATGTATGTTTTTTTTATTTTATTTATTTATTGTGGATCAGTCTTTATCATAATTCTGCAAAGATATTGTTTAATACAGTGATGATACTGACTGCATGCAGCTATGCAGGTTCACCCGAGTCCTTGTGTTCGTTGAGAGCTGTAGTCCATTCAAGCCGCCTCCTAATTGGATGTTCCTTTTCTCTTCAAGTTACCTAATTTGTTTATCAAGCAGTCTATTAGTGGTCCACTAATAGTCTACAAAATACTCCATTCCACTGGTTCTTTTCCACCTTGGGGTACTCAGTGACACGTTTAGCGGCAAATGGTTGATATGTTTGGCTTCTGAAGTTACAAAATGCAGTAACCTTCTGACCTCAGGTTGTGATTTGTTTTAAGGTCGACTCAGAAGATCAGCGACTTTAAGCAGTTATATAAGCAATAATATAAGCAAGACTTCTTAACTTACCAGATCTCAGTACTGCTAATCTCGTTTTATGTTGGAAGGCAAATCTGTGTTTATATTTGAACTCCTTTTATGAAGAAAGCTCAAAATAAACTGTAAACGTGGTGAAAAATAACCAGTCCTTTCAGCTTCCCTTGCTGCCAATTTATACTGTCTTTGTGTGCAGTTGAGGGATTGTTCAGCTTTCTCGATGTGTTTTGTTGAACATGATGACTTTATCAAAAGCGTTCAATCGTTTGATGCATGTGGGCACATTTTTATTAGATTTGGACATGCAAAATTCACCTGCAAACTCCAGAGATATTTCCTTTACCAATGTGCCATGCATCAATCGTAAAGTCTCCTGAAGCCCAGCATTAAGAAGCACATATACATGTCCATACACTGACCAGCCAAAACCTGATTAGCGTTTTATGACTGCCGTCTTAAAGCCATGTAGGACAGCCAATGAGAAGCTGTGGAATTTTTAAACAGGGCATCAGAGGTCAGTGACACACTAAAACAGGCTGATAGATGAACACACGTCCAATCAAGATCGACTGTCCGCCAGCAGCTGATAATGAACATGAGACTGCATCATATCAAGAGCCCTGAAGGATGCTGAGAAGTTTTGATCTGGAGTTTAAAATTTAATCAGATATATTTAGAGATCAGGACTCATGGCTCCTGGAATATTTGGGATTGCTTTGGCCACAAGTAAGGGTACATATATATAAGGGTATATTTTACAAAGCTCTGACTTATTGTCGATTTATTTGTCCTCTCCAGAAATCCCTGTAGAAGCTCACGCAGAAATGGGGCGAAAGGAGGGCGACTACGATTGGAAAAAGAGCACGGACAACATCCAGGATGTGTTTGAATTCATGCAGGTGCTCGGATCGTGAGTACACTTTTTGTTCGTCTTATTATTCGTTGAAAAAACTGGAAATGGCTTATGAAGGTTGCCGTTAGGGTAAGCTTTGGGTTTTGGAGGTATATATATATATATAAAAAGATAGAATTGATGTCACAGGTGGAATTGTATTTTATGAAAGTGCACTGTTAAACAATTACTTTTTGAAGCTTATTAGTTCATCTTGATTAAAATCACAAGCTGTGTTTGCTAGCATTAGTTAATGCACTGTGCGCTAACATGAACTAACAATGAATAGTTACAGTTATAACAAAGATTACTAAAAAGTGTTCAGTGTTAACAAAGCACACCTTATTATAAAGTGTTGCCAAATGTATTTCTTTTTAATTATTTGTGAAATTTACTTGCAATCTTTGAGTCAAAATGTTTATAGATAGCACAGTTTTCATTTGCTAGTAAATTTGACTATTAAAAATGAACAACAAGTAACGGATTGAAATAGATGTGAAATATTAGAGCGGAAAGACTGAAATCTTACATATATTGTATTATATACACCAATAATCTGTTTTACTTTGATTTTTTTTTTTAGAGTTTGATCCTACACTATTTTTTGCTGTTGCTTAAAGGCACTTATAATAAATAAACGCTTGAAATAATTGAAAGTGTTGTAGAGTAGTGAAGTTTTTAAAAAAGTACACTAAAGTAGTTCGTATGGGGGGTTGAAAAATAAAAATTGGACTGAAAAAAACCCTAACGTATCTTACAAATAGCATAAGAGGGGTTTATCTTCAAAGGTTTTTTTGGTTTGTTTTTTGTTGCTGTCACACCATTGATGGGTCAACTACCCTTATTGCGCATTTTTGTTTCTGAGGCGTTTAAATGAAAGAGCTAAATACATGTTTTATTAAGTGTGTTAGAAGCATTTCCAAGAAAGCTGTTTTTGCGCGCCCAGCCTGTAAAAGATTGACTCTGTAAATACCCATTTACCCAACTTCACCGTGTTTACTCTGACCTTTAGTGCTATTTAAGCTGGTTATTTAGGTCTTTGGTATTAGCGGTTCATTCAGAAAAAGCTCAAGAGCAATCAGCTTTAACTGTGTCTTAACACTTTCCGCCTTGTGTTGTGACTTTTAGCAAAAGAAAATAGTTGGCTGAATTAAATCTACGTGACTTTTCTAATATTTGTCTTATCTACGTTTAATACGCATAGCCACTGAAAAGCGCATCACTTGCCTATCACCATGCAAATTAAACATCGATGGCTTCAAAATGAACTCAAACTACTGCATGAGTTTGTAGGCGGGACTATCAGTTTGACCAGCCAATAGAAAGGTCAGGAATCCTATCTGAAAGCATTATTTCAGTTCTGGTTCGTTGATGCTTCTTCACCTTAAATAAACATGAATTATCATATAGATTGTGAAAAAGCCGTTTAAAAGTGTAATCCTAAATCCATTATCCCATCTGAGCAACTTAACAAGTCTCAGACGGTAAACCAGACACCAGTGATCTGGCCCTGCTGTCCTAAATCGCTCGTGATGTCATCGCGGGTGCAGAAAGCTGACTAGACAGTGAGCTCAGCAGACATGGACAGCTGAACATTGTCTTTGCTGACTGTAGAGCAGAATAATGTTCCCTCCCTAGACTGACACTGTGAGATCAGCACAAGCATCATTATTACTGGGACCTTTAATTCCACTCATGTTTCGTGACGTTCATGACTAAAGCAGCAGCTACGGTGGGATTGGAATGACTTTGCGATTTGCTGATGTTGTTTTAGTTAGTTCAGTCTGTACACTCTCAGAAAACAAGATACCAATGACAGTGACTGCGGTCGTACCTTTTCAAAATGGTTGTACACTATTAGTATTCTAGATAGAAGATATATACTTTGGGTACTATTGTACACACTTTAGGTACTAATATACACACTTTGAGTACTAATCCGTGGCTGTCGTTCGTATTGCATGGGTTTGTAGGTGAATCAAGGGTAAAGCACCTCCAGACCGGAGTGTGTTAATCACGTTGGCAGACAAGAACAGGAATAATAGGCGTCAGGAAACGGCTAACGGGATAGTGATGATAATCTACCGGACATGGCCTGGAATGTGCTGTCTATTGCTTTGATAGATTTTTTTATGTACTCAATTATTTTCATGACTTAATATATGTCTTTACTTTCTGATTGTTTACATTAAATTTTTTTTTTTTTTTGTTACAGTAGTTAAAATGTTATTTGCAAACGAGTCATTAAATATGCACTAATTTGCATACCTTTCCAGAATGGCTAAACTTTTAACATCTGAACATTCCTGTTTCATTCTGTTTACATAAAAAAAAAAAAATATATATATATGTATAATTCTTAATGCTTATCTAAAAGAAAGAAACCTTGCCAAATAGCACTCAAACTCAAAAATAACCACTTAAAAAAAAAGATAAAAAAAAGGGCGTATTATTCCTAAAGCAACATCATTATCTAGTTTCAGGCATAAACTAGTGTGTCTAGAGAGCTCTGTCACAACCTGCCCTTGCCTGTGGGTGTTAGTGGCACCAGTGGGGCATTATGGGCCGTAGGGAGTTGAGCACAGTGCTTTCCACTGACAAAAACAACCTGAATTAAACTCCCACAATCCCTCAGCAGGCTTCTATTGGACTTAACACCAATCAGGATGAATAACGGCTTCTAAAATTGGCTTATATTGGGGAGTCAGTGATTGTGCAATGAAAAAATTGTGATTTTAAGTATTTCATTGGCAGTGTTTTTTGCCTTTGGCCACATTCTGTGCACTGACCTTCAGTTTGAGCTTTGTTTAGTTTTTATTATTTATCTATTCATGCATTTGATTGAAAAGCACATAGTTAATGAATTGAAGACTTTTTAAAGGATTATTCACTCCTGACCGCGGGGTGAAGGCAAACACGCGTCTCTGAGCTTTTGCATTCAGCGCAGGAAAACGGCATTGTGGGAATATGTGTTAGACTCTGGCAGTGTCGGGGAGATTCATTTGTGTGTGGGAGGCTGAGATTGATTGTCAGGGGCCATGTGTGATATAGCACTTCTTTTGTAACAGGTGGAAGTCCAAGCCATTATGAATTCACTGTTATATCAAAAACATATACCTACACTGCTTATATTTTAAGTAGCAAATGTTATAAAAATTGCATACAGCTAAAAATATTACATTTTCATGAGATGTACACTCGAAGTACACTAAATATATTGTATATACTGTATATATTTTTAGATGTAAAGATATATATTTTGAATGTATATTTTAATATTTATTTAAATCAGTAAACGTTAATTAAATATTTTATACAGCTAAAAATAACACATTTAGTAAGGTTTAGTCAAATTGCATCGTTTTTCTTTTTCCAAGGTGTATTGTATCTTAATATTTATTATATTTGATTTAAGCAGCAAATGTCATTTAAAAGGTTTTATACAGAAAAATAATACATTTAGTCAGATTGGCATTTTTATTTTCAAGATTTCAAGATTATTTTTATAGTATTTCTCACGTTATTAAAATATTTTAAACAGATAAAAATAATACATTTGGTGCAATGTGCTCTCAATATAACTATTATTTTCTAAATATATTCTCTTAATATTATTTTATTTATTTTAATGTTATTTCAAAAACTTTAAGCAGTTAAAGAGAATACATTATTGGGATTTACACTCATAAACACTAATAAAGTATCTGCAGTATGTTTAATTGAATACATTTTAATTTATTTTCTAAACATATTTACACTCAAATTTCATTAAGTTTTTAATGATTTATTTAAATATGTATGAGTAAATAATTTTATACAGTTAAATATAATACATTTAGTATGATTTATACCCAAAATACACTATTCCCGTAATGTCTTTTTATATTGTTTGAGAAGTCATATCTTATGCAGTTTAATTTTCTCTGATCTTTTTTATTAAAAGTGCACAAAAATCCAGATGGGAACAGTTCAGCTATTAAATGCTGATAAGAGTATTACGTGAATAATATGCAGATTTGCAGCAGGTAAACCAGTCATAACACACGTAATCTCAGCAAGCATTCTTTATAGCCTAGAAAAGACGTAGGTACTTATTTATCCCATCCCAGGCTAACTGTAACCTAGCCTCTTTCCATTGGAGGCCTTCCAGTGCCAGCTGACCTGGTTGCAGGCCTGTGTTTATCGATGCACCTGGAAACCGAAGCCATTACTGTTTCCGTTGCATAAGGGATTTCACGTGTAATCTTTATCCCAGGACAGCTATTTCAGGTTACAGCTGAGGAGAAAAGAAAAAGCTCCTTTCTAAGACTCGCCACCAAGAGCTAATGATCCTTTACGTAAATGACCCATTTAAACCCCAAATTAGTTTGTAACATCAAGTTTATTTTTTGCAATGACTAGAGTCATTTTCTCCATTTTTTTCTGTTATGGTGCTCTGATTGATTTCTAGGATGTTGCAAAGATGTTTTAGAGTTATTTTGTGATATATAAATACTGTACACACATATACAATTTATATATATATATAGATAGAGAGACAGAGAGAGATTTCTCTTTTTACATGTACATACATTCATATATTTATAGTCTTATATTTTATACTAAATATATTTAATATGTAAACATAACATATTTTACTTAAATATATACATGCATTTGTATTTATATGTGCATATACACAGTATACACACATGTAAACAAAATCTTTTATTTTAGATGCGCTTTTATTTTTGACAGCAGTAAAAAAACAAAACCAAAAAAAACAAAAATAAGAAAAGAAAAGTCGAAACACTACAATTACTGGAAATAAAAAAAATAATCCAGAAATAAATGTAATTAAATTAAATAATAATAAAAATAAATAAATAAATAATATTAATAACAATAAAAATTCGGTCACATGGTTAATCACATTTAATCGCATCCAAAATAAAGAGTACATAAAATATGTGTGTACTGTGTATGTTTATTATGTAAATATAAATACACACATACAGTGTGTGTGTGTGTGTGTGTGTGTGTGTGTATATATACACACAGAGAGAAATTTGTTTTAATTGTATATACAGTACATTCATATATTTATATTCTTATATTTTATATATTTAATATATAAACAGATATGTTTCTTAATATATGTGCATTCGAATTAATATTTACAAAATAAATATACAGAGATACATATATAAAAACAAACATTTCTTTGGACAATGCCAAAAGCTCTTAAAAAATGGGGGGAAAAAAATTAACTAAAACTAAAACGAAACCTGAAAACTTAAATAAATAAATAACAAAAAACTACAATGGCATATAATAAAACTAAAATACCACATTGCTGGGTGTCCAGCCTCACAGAATCAACTGCACTAATAATAATCTCCCCGGAGCCGCTAGCACATGCTGGCAACGCTACTAGAACCTCTAGCTGTTATTAAACGGGTGGCTTGCAGTGTAGCGCTGAGATCTCAGCAGGGTTAAAAAAGGTCACATCCTCACCTTTATTAAAACCTGCTTTGCTTTCGGGGGGACGTAAACCAGGATCCTGCTCTCTCTCAGAGCCGTGGATAAAAACGTAATCCCAGGTAATTGCACATTTGACCTTACCTCATCTTTCTGTCTTTGCTTTCTCCAGGGGAGCGTTCTCAGAGGTCTTCATGGTGAAGGAGAGAAAAACAGGGAAGCTTTTTGCCCTGAAGTGTGTGAAGAAGAAAAACAAAAGGGACATCAACCTGGAGAATGAAATCGCTGTGCTGCGAAAGTAAGACACTGATGTGAATCTGTAAACTTTTTTCCCTGGAGAAAGCACTTTTTGGTCAGAAGCCCCAGTTTGAGAAGTTAAAAACATATAAGCATATAAAACAACAAGCTGTTGTGAGAAGTACAACACTTTGAGCTTTAAATGAGAGTTAGTTTGGAAGGAAACAACATCATTTATCTCATATTAAATCGACCTCTGCTAACTTATTACTCTGTTGTCATACAGGATCAAACATGACAATGTGGTCTGCTTGGAGGATTTCTATGAAAGTCGGACGCATTACTATCTGGTCATGCAGCTGTAAGCGCCTCTGTTTGCATTAAACCTCCTTACTTTAAACCTCGCGTGTCTTACAGCATGTTTTTTTACAATGCTCGTACCCCTTCAGTGTTTCAGGGGGAGAACTGTTCGACCGGATCCTGGACCGGGGCATGTATTCAGAGGCCGATGCTAGTCTGGTCATCCGACAGGTGCTGGAGGCGGTCAGCTACCTGCACAAAAACGGCATAGTGCACCGCGACCTCAAGGTACAGAGACGGCGCATTCACCAAAACATATACAGATGTGGAGTGAACACCACTAAACACTGACCTCCTGCGTCTGTTTGGTCTCTACAGCCGGAGAATCTGCTCTACTACAGCCCTGATGAAAACTCCAAGATCATGATCAGTGACTTTGGCCTGTCTAAGATGGAGGACAACGGCGTCATGTCCACGGCCTGCGGGACTCCGGGATATGTGGGTACGAAGAGACACATCTGTAAAACTCTTCTTTCTTCACGGGAAACACTAGTGTTTCGAGTGGTTCATTGTATTTGTGATTATTGTAATTATTTGATAAAACCGCGCTGGCTTAATCAGCAAAAAATAGTTTTAGGGACTATTTGGAATTTGGAAAACAATGTAATATTATGTAATATTTTGCATATTTTATTTTATATTATGCCTTTTTTTATCATTTGAGTTTTAATGTAAATATTTTTTATTCATATATTTTAATAGAAAATTATGAAAACAGGTGTTTTATTTTAGTATTATTTATATTAATATTAATTTATATAGTATTTATACACATTTACTTTTTTGTACATTTAGTTACAGTTGTAGTTATTTTGATTAAATATAAAAATAAGTTATTTTATATTAAATTGTACAGTATACTCTTTGTAGTATTTGTTTATTGTAGTTTTTATTTGAACATTTTCAGTTATTACTTTATTTTAAGTTCTAGAAATTGTTTACAAATATTTATATTATTTTAATATTTAGCTTTGTTTTATTTCAGTCTCAGTAAACTGTGTGTGTGTATTTCAGCTTTACTTTGATAAAAAAAAACCCAAATCTTTAGTAGTTTTATTCATAGTTGACAACAGCGACCACGATCTTGCACAATAAATCATCTGAGACACTAAACAAGGTTTATTTTTCATGTGTGTTTCCTCACAGCCCCTGAAGTGTTGGCCCAGAAACCCTACAGCAAAGCCGTTGACTGCTGGTCGATCGGAGTCATCACCTACATCCTGTAAGCCCCTTCCCAGTAGGGATGTCATTTCCCAGAAACTGTTTTTTCTACTATATAAGCGAGTTGGACTTTAAACAGCACTGCTAAACGGATGCCAAGCTCTTAATTTAGAAACCCAGAGCTTGTGTTTGTCCAAACGGACAGTTTAAGACTCTTTCACTCAGAAAGCACACGATACACAGCGCCTCCTGCTGGAAGTTTGCATTCATTTATTTTGCTTTATCTTCACAGTCTCTGTGGATATCCTCCTTTCTATGAAGAAACCGAGACTCGTCTGTTTTCTAAAATCATGAAGGCGCAGTATGAGTTTGATTCACCCTTCTGGGACGACATCTCTGAGTCTGGTTAGCATCCTATACTGCTGGATCATCTCATATGGTTCTGTAAAACGCCTGGAACTAAGGCCTACAACCTCATATACATTTGTTATCTCTCTAGCAAAGGACTTCATTCGCAACATGATGCAGAAGAATCCTAAGATGCGCTATGACACAGACCAGGCTCTCAGACACCCCTGGTGAGTAATGCTTCGTTTATGCATCAGAAATACAAAACTGATAAAACGCGGTTGATGCAGACTGAGAGTATAAAGACCTCTGTCTGAGGGATTGGATTGGAAACCCTTCAATCCTTCGGTTTGAAATCTAGCTTTGTCCTGCAGGATTATAGGAAAGACGGCCCGGAGTCAGGACATCTACCACTCGGTCAGCGAGCAGATCCAGAAAAACTTTGCCAAGTCCAAGTGGAAGGTAAGGTCCTGTTTCATAACTCTGGGTGTCTCCGGTGGTTTGGTCTCAGTTGGCTCTCTCAGATGACCTCTGGACAGATTACACAATTCAGCTTTAAATACGAGTGGCTGATTTGGTGACCCGACTTGCCTATAATTGCTCCATCTGTGTGAATATCTGGAATAATCCAGTTTCTGCAATCTGATTTATACTTCCAGACATATAAAGCTGAGCTCAAGTGTGTTCTCCCAATCAAATCAGCTGGCCAGAAAAAGATTTGATTTAACACGAAACGTGTCTCCTTCATGTTGAGAGGAAATAAACTGTGAATCCCACAATGCAATGCAACAATCTCAGTCTGAACCACTACTGCAAGCAAAAGTGATATAAACTACCAAAGCGTAGCACATTTGTGCAAAAAAAGTAATAAGGACAACCATTTTTATTTCAAACGTGCCGCTTTTCATGTGGCCATACTCTTACAACATTTATGCTTCCTCTTTCACATGCCGTTTTAAAATAGCTATTGACCGTGTACATTACCATTTTATTTATTTTTTCAGATAAATTATTATTATTATTTAGAAGTGGCCGCAAAAATACAGTTCTTAAACCCACGTTATTAACTATTTATTATTGTTATATTATTAACTAACTATTGATTATAAAAATTGCATTTGCAGCTAACTGCAATAAAATAGGTTGAAGATCTACTACTACAATTACTAAAGCTAAAAAGCTAAATAAAAATTTTAAAAAGAAATAGGAAAATTACGTAAAATGAAAAACATAAGAGCATATTCAATAAATGTAATATGTTAGTATTCAGTTATTCTATTATAAGCATTAATAATGAATTATAAAAAATTATAAGAATTCTTATAAGAATTATAAGAATTAAAAATTCTTACTATAAGCCCAAATATATGAACAGCTGTGTATATTGCATAACAATTATAAGTATTTTCAGTAGGCAGTATAACTGGGATGGATCGGTTATTAGTACAATGCTAATTGCATGCAGTGCAGTGAGTATGGTTTATATAAAAATATATACTGTATGATTTTATACTGATTTTATTACTGTATGATACTCTGTTTATGCACTGCACGTTCTGTCGAAAGCAGGTCTTTTACTCATGCAGTGAAATTGTAAAATTAAAATGCACTGGTGTTTTGGATTTTACTTTATGCTTTGCTATGTCAAGATGAAACAGTTAGCTTGTGACTGACTGTCTGAAATCTCCTCACTCCAGCAAGCCTTCCACGCTACGGTGGCCATTCACCACATGAAGAAGCTGCAGCTGGCCCACTCCGAGGCCTGTCTCCGTCTGAAACAGACCCCTGTGCCTGAGATCAAGGTCATCGCAACATCCTCACCTGAATCCGTCCGTAAGACCCCCGAACCAAACGGCAGCCTTCCCACTAACCAGATCAACGTGCCGCCCGGCTCCACCGAGCCAAAGAGTCAGTATCACCCGGTCCGGGTCAGTCACAGCGAGACCACTCACGTCGGGACCCTCACCGTTACAGAGAAGAGCAAACATGTGTACCACTCGCAGCCGGCGGACCTAAACGGGTGTGTATCTGTGAGGAACATATAGAAAACAAGACCTTGGTGTGATTAACTGAGCTGTGGAGCTGTGGATATGTGTTACACAGAAACCATGTTAGGACAGCATTCACATATGACCTACTACATTTACACACCTGCTGGAAAAAAACAACCTAAGCTGGTTTAAACTGGTCTGTAAAACCAGGAGCAGTTCACTAATTTCACATTCCAGAAGGCTAGCCAATCATGATCGAGGTGATTTACATCTTAAAGGGACAGTAGCGGCAAGACGGCGGAATTAAATTAAAACAAGGAAAAAAATGTTCATTGTTAACTAAAGCCTTTTTTTAATCATTAGTTGAAAATATTAGATGAGCTTAAAAACAACTTGCCTTGGTGAACTGAAATAATCTGAAGCACTATCAACTAAACCTGGAATAAAAATAAATTCAAACCAAAAAGAAATATATGATAAAGGCACAGAGCAAAGTGACTAAAATGCACATTAAAAATAACATGAAAACTTAGTGCTAAACGGACACAGCTTGTTTTATTTCCCTAATCTGCAGAAAACAGCAAAGGATTGGATTTTATCAGCCGAGTATTGATTTTCTTTCCATGCCTGCTCTAAGTACGTATTTACGTGCTTTTCTTCAGGTACGCAAAAAGGAGCTCCCATCGTAACGGGCAGAACCTGCAGACTGGCGTTTGCTCAGTCATGTGATCGGCTGCTTCGGCACTGCATGATTTTGACAGGTAAATATGACTGCTTCCGTTTTCACTGCATATTATACATGTGTGTTGAGGTGAAAATGCTGAATGCCCTTGTTTCCCGCGCTCTCTACAGGTCTGTGACCTCTCACTCATCCACTGACTGCTTTCTGTAGGCAGGTCCCGCTGCTCTGTCCTGTCCAGAGAGTTGGCGAGGCATCTGGCCACCGGCCCGCTCTGTTCTGAAATACTGAAGTTTAGGGGAGTGCCTCCGCACCTGCAAACACACACACACACACACACACACACACAGATCACAAATCCAGCGTGTCACACACTCACAAACAACAGTATCCCTGGAAAAGCAGAAGTGATTACATCTTAGGTCCTAAACCTCAGACTTTGAGGAAATTATCAAGCTCAATTAATCTCTCTGTATTAAAACATTTGGAGCAGGGGTCTGCGCTATTAGACACTTGTGCGAGGAGTATTGGGAGTTTTGTACATATAATCTCTCTATGATGCATGGCTAGTTTGTAATGTGCAATAATGTGTACTACAGTAGTAATGCATGTGTCTGAAACTCTTCTGCTTCACTGTAAGCCCTAACGATGTCTTTTTTTGGTCATTTAACTAGAGTGAATGTTTATTTTTCTAATGCAGAAATGATCATTGTATGTTTATCCAGTATATATTTTTGTCATAATAAAACAGATTAAAATCATCGAACGCCTTTTCCCCCCACCGTAGTAAGCCCTTGTTTTGTGCACTACTGTTCCTGCCACACATGAACTTTACTGTTAGAAATACTGTAAATGATTGATAATACTGTGTAATTATCTTGTAAGAGATTGTAATTAAGTGTCCTCTAAACTACAGAGAAGATTTCTGTCCGTGTAGCTTCTACTGTTGATTCTTTGTGCAATATTTTTACCAATAAACCGCTCACACGTCACTGTTTTTGTCTCTTTTCTAAAGAAGATGTCAGTCACTTGTTTTGGCAAGAAACCCCATCTCATCTGTCTGAGTACTCAAATAAATTGATTAAACTAAATGTATCATCCATAAACCTTTCTTTTGTCTATTCAAAGCTGATCATTTAGACGAGTATATGAAAACTATCTACAGCTCTTTTAATCCTAAAGCTGTATCTCTATATATTCATATCTCTTTAGGAGTACGTTTATTACTTAAACAACGACAGGTTGTAAACAAGCTCCCTTAAATCATGACAATCATAGTGGGTAGCTTGAAATAGCTTGACGAGTGGTGAAAATGATGTAGTCAGCTTGCTAGCTTATGAAAATCACGTAAAAAAAAGATGTTTTCATCAGGAAGATATTTCTTTCCGCATCCAAACATCCAGCCCAAATCTAATCTACAAACATGTTCAGGTGAGGTCTGCTAACTAATGAGTCACATATTAAAGGCGTAGTTCACCCAAAATGTAAACACTGTAACTAATCACTCTCCCTCATATCGTTCCGAACGCTAAGGCTTTCATTCGTCTTCAGAACACACGTTTGTGAAATCTGACAGCTTTCTGGCCCTGACAGCAGGTGTCCCTCCACGCGGCTCCAACATCATTTTACGAAGCTGCTGCTTTTTGTGCACAAAGAAAACCAAAATATTGACATTATTTAACAATTCTTCTCCTCCAATCAATATTTTGCTCAGTTTAACCCATTGACTATTCGTACTTTTTTTCTTTTTGCTATTTCATTTGCAGTCTAATTGTTTTATTTTCCGATTTGTAATTTAATCTGATTTCTGACATCAGGGGCCTTACGTATTACCATTGCGTAAGCACAAAACAGGGCTAAAAAGATGTTAAAAACAAACCTACTGTATCCACGCTTACAAACATTTCCCCTGGAGTGATATGAATCGACTTAAAATTTTCTTATTAAAATACAGTCAGACAATTTTACACTGGCCTTTCTGTTTCCACTAAAAGATGTTCACCTTATCAGCAAAACTGCATACACGTAGTTTGATTTAAACAGTTTTAAAACGACTTAAATGCTATTGGGCCGGTGAAAAATGAGATCAGCTCTCAGTTTTTGCTTGTTCTTGATATATTAATTCTAATGCATTTTTTGGTTTTATTTTTAGCAGTAAAATTACGGCACAAATGGCATTATGTCCTGTCCTCAGTGTAGGTCTACCCTTTACTGTGTTAAACACAACAGTGTCACATGGATGGGAATATGCATGGAAATGATATGCAGATGAGGTTATGCATAGTAGAACATGTCATGACCCCCGTGATCCCAGTAAACCAATTGTGACTGACCTCAATACAGCGTCTGACCTGTGGACATGCAGCTCACTCACCTGTGACCTCAGCTCAGATTAGTTTGAGACTGTTTAGTCACCTTACAGCTGAGTGTGTGTGAATACATGAAGGACAGTCTTACTGCCATCTGGTTACTGAAGACGTGGTCAGTATATAAAAACTAATATTTCTGGCATCACCCTTTTTGGTCATGTATATACTGTATTTCTAAATGACATCTTATACATCATACATTTTCCTGAATGTATACATATATGCGTGTGTGCATTAATATATTCCTAAGAAATATACATAAAATGCACACAAATACGATGTCAACAAAAACCTTTATTTTGGTGGTGATTAGTCACAATTCATCATTGCCCAGCACTAATATAAAGACCAGTAACACTGTGATCTCAGATGCACTGTACGTTGCTGTGATTGTTAATGAGTTTGTTCCTGTGTGGAGTGTGAACCGTCACGTCTGCTGCGCAGCACGGCCTGAGTGTGCTGAACGTGGTTTCCCAACACTGTCTGTGCATCTAGGGAAGAGAGCATGGCACATATCAGAGCCAAACGGGTCAAAAGTATGTCCTCCAAGTCACAACCACTACAGCAGGTCTACAGTGAGTCCTGTTACCCAGCATGCCCTCTCGCCTCATACGCAAGCAGCCTCCCCAGAGACACCACAGTGATGATTTTTACTCCATTTTCAAAGATGTGCTGGAGCTGGGATGTTACTGAAAGTGAAAGGTCAGCATGTTTGCTGCTTACAAACACAAAATCATTTTTTAATGCAGGATCGCAGACTCTGAAATAATAAAACCTGATTCGAAAGAAAAAGCTATTGCAGTAACTTAAATGACTAATATTGGCATAACAAACCAAAAAACTCATAATTGCATATGCTTAATTGTCATGACAGTAAAAAATTCGGAAAATGAAATAGTAAGAATAAAAAACATATTGCATATATTTGATATAAAAATATAATTGACTTTATTAAATTAAAAACGCAGTTTGGGTAATTGGGTTATTGCATTTCATATTTTATTTCAAATGTATTTCTACACGTAAAGCACTTAATGCAAAACCATTAATGTGGCATGTTTTGCTTTTAAAATGCTGATAACATTGCACATACTGTATAAAGATTCTTAATGCTTATTTTAATTTGTGATGAATATAAAAAATGAGAAATAAATGTAAAAAATACAACAACACATTTTTGCAGTTAATTTTTGTAATTAATAAAAAATACATATAATGATAATACAAATATTAAATCAAATGAAATATATTTAATATACATTTTAAAAAATAATATAAAATAATATATATAAATATAAAAATATGTTTTATATAAAAAATAATTATATTTAAAAAATGCAGCTCAGGGCAATCTTAATATTGTTAACATAAGAGCTTGAGCAGAGGGCAGTGGAGTAAAGGTCATTACAGCCAATGATGTGGCAGCTCTTATCACAGTCTATTTCCTGTCTAAAAACAACAAACGGTAAGAACTTACAATAAATGTTGTCTGACGGTAGATGACAGGCTTCTTTATTTCCCTTTAGACAGATTCAGCAGTGATGCTATTTTTAACTGCACATGCTCGGAAATACTATGGGAGTATGGTTTATGAATATAGTGAATGTTAATGAAATGATTTTATATTTCTCAGTGTTTAAGTATAATATCATTTGCAGCAGTTGTTATTAAAAGCGTTTTACTGCTCCCCGTCTCCCCATGCAACTGATCCGTGAACTTTAGATGCAGCTGTAGATTTAGTATTGACCACCAGAGCTGGATCATGGAGTCCTCTGTAGCTGCTACTGAAGCTGATGATTCTGTCTGTTTGGACATGCTGGTCACGTACAGTGTGCTTGTGGTGTGTTCACGGTTCCTTGCTGTCTTTGAGAGATTTGGCAGACAGCCTTCATCACTTCGCCAGCAGCCCAGCAGTCATTCACCGCTCACATGAAGCAACTTGGACAAAAGTTGCATCTCCTCTCCAGCCTCGTGAATATTCAGGCGAAGTGGGCGGGGACAGGCGGCCGCTGGACTTAAATAGACACGTGCCTCCAGCAACCACCGAAAGAAACTCTGAGGATAAACCTTAACAAGGACTTATCATCCGAGCGGAGTCTTACAAGTGAGTAAACATTGTTTTTTAGATAAATATTATGTTCTGCTTAAATGCAGTCAAATTTGACATACACTTTAAAGAAGCCCAGTTTTTTAACATATACTTAAGATTTTGGTCATCTTGTTTTTATATATTTTTAAATATTTAGACATCATTTGAAAAGTATTAAACATCCCACTGAAACAGGATCATTTATAAACAGCATTTCATGTTCATTTCAAGATAAAACGTATTACCAGCACTATTTACTTCTAGAATTTACTTCCTTGTCATATTTATGACCTTTGATTGTTTTCTTTCACAGACATTAACTGCAACTGAAATGGACACTATGCATGAGCTCATCCCCTTTGCTAAGGAAATGCTGAGTGCCGGCCCCTCCAAGGGCTCCCTGAAGGTGTATCTAGTGGGCGGGACGTTCGCTGTCCTGGGGATGGTCAGCGGTGTTGTCCAGGTGGCCTCCTCCTTCTTCCCTGACCACGAGGAGCCTGACTTTGAGATGCTGAAGGTGCGGGAGCTCATGCCGGCGAAGGAGCAGCTACAGGAGCCGCAAACCAGCATCCCTGAGGATGACGAGATGGATGAGGTGATGGAGGCCAAGGCTAAGGAGCTGCCGGTGAACAGACAGAGGCGGATGAGTTTCAGAGCTCACGCTTCATAAGGCTCGTGCCCTGCTGCTGTCAATGCTACGTGAAGAAAGCTGAGCCAAAAGGAAGTTCTGCTTGTGCACTCATCCACGAGGAACACAGTTAACGTACTGAGAGCTGCAGAGCAGCAGGGAGAGGGAAATAACGACTTGATAGTTCACGACTGTTACGTATGTCTGTTCAGATGGTGTAATGATTTTTTATCAGTTGATTACTATTTATAAAGGATGTATAAAAGTCATGTGTAGAGTGTGCTCTCTTTTACTGCCATAAAATAAATACATATTTGCTCAATCTTGGTCACTCCGTTGTGCATGAATTTATGACTCGTATTCATGTCGTATTCTCCTTGGTGACTCTGTGGAATTGATTTTCACATAAAGACAAATCTAATAAATGAAATGTTCTCTGTTTTCTTTCTTTCTGAAATAAAAAGGTATTGTGAAGTGATGGTGATTACGACGCAAAAAAAATTACAAATACGCTGAAAAAGAGAAAAACATGTTACAAACCAATTATAGTTGGACTAAAATTCAGAACTGAGCTTGTGAGTCTTTGTGTGAGAAAAAAAGTTTTTATTCTTTAAATAATCTAATTTACGATTCATTATAGGCCTATATATACAGATGATGTTAGTATGAAAAAGATTACTACTAATTGTTATGCACTTTTACATATCTTAATTCAATAGATTGCAGTTAAATATACAAACAACACAACAAAATTGGCGTTAGTGTTACAGTGCCCTCCACTAATATCAGCACCCTTGGTCAATCTGAGCAAAGCTGGCTGTGAAAATAAATCTGCACTGTTTCTCCTTTTGATCTTTCCTTCAAAAAACTCACAAAATTCGAACCTATCAATGAAGTTAAACAATTAAAAACGGGGAGAGAAACTTATGATGAAATTTTTTTTTTTCTCCAATACATGTTGGCCACAATTATCGGCACCCAATTATTGCTACGTCCTTTCCCCTAGCTCTGAGTTTTCTCCTGTAACACCTGAAGAGTTTGGAGAGCATTCCCTCATCCAGAGTCTCTCCAGATCCCTCAGATCACCAGCTCCATGATGCTTCTCCTCTTTAGTTCTCCTCACTCAGGGTTCAGCTCGGAGGACTGGGACAGTCATGGCCAAAGCTTCATTTTGTGCACAGTGACTAATTCTTGTGTTTATTTGATGTTTGGGTTATTGTCCCAATGGAAGACCAACCATGGCCCGTTATAAGATTTCTAACAGAGTCGGTGAATTATTGATTTTTTTTAATCTGCTGGTGTCCATGATGCCATGTGTCTCAACAAGATGTCCAGGACCTCCAGGAGAAATATAGACCCACAACATCAGAGTATATATCATTGTACACATGGAGTACTTTTTATCCACAACATCAAAAACATATCCAGCAATTCTCCAGCTGTGGCCCTTGAAGAGTCTTTATCCACTCAAACGTGTATTAGGAGGATAGAGACACACGTCCTCTTCCAGGCAGCTTCCCAACCTTTTATGTTGATTGGAGAGTCTTAATTATTTCCCTGATGGTGGGAATGGAAACTTTTCTTAAAGCCACTTCACTAATTGGTGAAACTCAATTATATTTTGCTGCACATCATAAATATTTTATTAGTTTTTTTTTCTCATTGTGTTGATAATTAAGGGATTTTGGGCTTTGTTTTCCCCTCTATACATATTTCACGAGTTCGTACTTGTCTGTAGTCGAGTATAATAAGTGAAGCTTGTTTGGCGTGCTGCCCAGGGAAAATGCTCAGGGTTAGGAGGGCTGCGAGCCCTATAGGGTGGACAGCCGTAAGGGCTCGGGAGAAGGAGGCGGACAGCCAGATCCTAACCCTGAGTGCACCCCCAGGGAGAAATGGGAAGGAGTTGGGGAGGAGGAGGGATACTGAGATTGAGAAATGGGAGGAAAAGAGGTGTGGCTATTTATAGAGCGATGCTAGGAAGCTGATAGGAAGATAAGATAACTGGAAGATTGGAGAGGCGGAGATTGGTAATGATTACCTTCGTGCACTCCTCCCAAAAAACTGTGTGTTCTCAAAATTGTGAAAATGAATGGAAATATACTTCAGAGATATTTTACTCATGAAAAAATCTAGGAGTGCCAATAATTGTGGCCAACAAGTACTGGAGAAAACAATTATTTAATCACAAGTATTTCTCCCCATTTGTAATTGTTTTACTTCAATGATAGAATTGTGTAAGTTTTCTGCATGAAAGATCAAAAGGAAAAATAATGCAGATTTATCTTCACAGCCAGCTTTAATCAGATTTACCAAAGGTTTCAATATTAGTGGAGGGCAATCTATGTACGTATTTATTTATGTAAAGTTTTTTTTAGACAGGAAAAAAATTTAGAAAGCTTGTGACATCGTTTAAACGTGATTCTATATGAATTTAGAATTATTTTGCGCCGATATTTCCATAAATAATCATTTTAAGAGAAATAATCTCCTTTGATTATTTTAATGACTTCTCGCGGTCCTTTATTTTGGAAAGTCGGAAACGGAATTGGAATTGAGGTCCGGCGGGTTCTTGAGGAAGTAAACAAACCCTGGGCAGCTCAGAGTGGCATTTACTGGAGTTAGTGTTGAGATTTTCGTTTAATGTTCGTGTTTCTTGCTGTCATCTGATAATGTGAGTACAGTTGTGAGAAACACTTTAATTGTCTTTTAAGCGCTGCTGATTCTGACAGAGACGTCAAGTACGCGACATTTCTGACGCATTACGCTGCCGTTCCTTGTAGGACCATATTTAGTCTGATATTCATTCAACTTAAGTTTATAGTTTTATTTCTTTCTTTATCTCTTTATAAGTACATATTGTACTTATAGTACTAGTGATTCACGGCTTTCGGTTTGGTCTCAGATCATACCTGAAAAATGGTTATGAATGGAAACAATCAAAAAACGACATTATTATTGTGGTATTTAAAACAAAACAAAACTATATATTGATTTTTAGTGATTTTACAGTATAACTTTCATATATTCATTCATTATGAATATGAAGTGTGAGTTTTCAAAGAATACTCTAAAAGAAACTGATTACCATTCTCTCTCTCTCTCTCTCTCTCTCTCTCTCTCTATATATATATATAATTTATTAAAAAAAAAAAATATATATATATATATATATATATAATAAAACAACAGAAAAATATTATAATAATTGTTATTATTATTGTTATTAAATTGGTCTTGTAACTTTATTATTATTAAATTAGTATTAATATTGGGTTTAGGCACCACATACATCACAAAAAAATGACAAAGAAAAACAATGCTTTTGAATTTGATTCTATAATAATCTATTAAATAATGTTTGAAGATATAGTAATGCTAACTGTATACCATCATCATTTTTGTTAGGCTTATGCATTGTATCTTTGTTTCATATTGAATCTGTCATAACTCTTTGTATGTTGCTGTGAATATCTTTCAGGTTACAGTTTTGCGTATGTGACAGATAAACACATGACCTCATCGGCTGACACACTGCGTCATCACCGGGATACAGCAGCTGCATCATGTCAAGGAAACAGTCGGGGAAGCCCATAAAGGGAAACAGGAAGTATGAATTAGAGAGGAAGAGAGATGAGAGGGCGGCCCGGCGGGCTCTGGCCAAAGACAAGAAGAACAGACCTCCAGGAGGAGACGATGGAGAGGAGTTTGTCAGCTTCTCCAACCAGCTTCAGGCTCTGGGGCTCAAACTGCGAGAGGTGCCTGGAGATGGGTATGTGTGAAGTGCTGAGATGGTGGTCATGTAGATAATGAGATCTTTAAGGAGTCGGCTTCTGTTTTCTCATGTTATCCCGCAGGAACTGTTTGTTCCGGGCTCTTGGAGATCAGCTGGAGGGACATTCGAGAGGTCACCTGCGTCTGCGGCAGGAGACGGTACAGTACATGAATATGCACAGACAGGACTTCGAGCCCTTCGTTGAAGATGATGTGCCATTCGCACAGCATTGTAAGAGAAGTGTGTGTGTGTGTGTGTGTTGCCATAAATCCCAAATAAGCTGAAACTTAAACAAATCAGATTGAAATTGCAACTCAAAAAGTGTTTGCTTAGTCAAGTTAGCATCACTATTAATACTGCTCATACTTATTTAATAAATATATATATATATATATATATATATATATACACACAGTGGGTAAAAGAAAGTATTCAGAGCCCCTTAAAGTTTTCACTCAGTGTTATATATTGCAGCTGTTTGTTAAAATCATTTAATTTCATGTTTTCCTCATTAATGTACACACAGACTGACAGAAAACACTGAATTGTTGACATTTTTGCAGATTTATTAAAAAAGAGAACGTGAAATATCACATGGTCATAAGTATTCAGACCCTTTGCTGTGACACTCATATATTTAACTCAGGTGCTGCCCATTTCTTCTGATCATCCTTGAGATGGTTCTACACCTTCATTTGAGTCCAGCTGTGTTTGA
>JAUYWG010000061.1:16988960-17001113 GCA_034779775.1 Enteromius afrohamiltoni
TTGTTGACACCATGACATTTTGATTCACCATATTTTTCCCTTAAAATGATACATTTTCTCAGTTTAAACTTTTTTTCTGTGATTTATGTTCTATTCTGAATAAAATATTGACATTTGCCGTCTCCACATCATTCCATTCAGTTTTTATTCACAATTTGTTTAGTGTCCCAACTTTTTTGGAATCCGGTTTGTATATATATTTTGTTTATAAATTGCATTTTTTTGGCTGCAATTAATTTGGGATGAAGTTTTGACACCACTAATAAATAGTAACAAATATTAAATATTTAATTATGTGAAGTGTAATTGCTTAGTTGATTATTGTTTTTTTTTCTTATTAATACATTTGATAAAGGCTATTAATAAAACAAATATTAGTAAATACAATAATCACATTTAATACATATCTAATTAATGCTAGTAATAGTAATAATAATACATTTAGGGCCGGTTTCAGAAACAAGGATTAGGCCATAGTTTAATTTGGACATTAAAGTAATTATTATAAACATGACTAAAAAAGCATCACTGGTTTGCATCTTAGGACAGAACAAAGGCATTGACACGTTCTAGTCAGAAAGTTTCTTTCGGTTGAAACAGCTGAGATTTACATTTTAGTAGGTCTAGGCCTTTAAAGTTGACTTGTGTTTAATGATGATTAATAATAATTTGATCATTCTTAAAAATCACCCCAAAAAAGTATTGTCATAAAAATCATTTTCATTATGCAAAGCGTAATTTCCGGGCATTTGATTTGAGAGAAATAAGAGATGGCTGAAATTAAATCAGTGACTCAAGTCACTAAATCCATGCCTGGGGCAGTTTGTAAAAGGACCGGGCAGCGCCTGCTCTGAATTACTGCGTGTGATCTATGCGTTTGTTTATGTAAGTGTCTGGAAGTTGCACATATGAAACGCCTTATATACGTGCGGGAGAATGCTCACTGATAATAGCAACGTCGGGGGACTTCGGCGGGGGTTGAAAAGGCCTAAATAATTTGTGTATAAATAGCCGTCATCTCCTGTTACAGTGTTCTGTCTCTGTTTCCTCCAGGCCCTTCTTCTGTTCAAGCTGTCTCAAGCTATTTGTGTCGGAGATGACTGGCGTTCGAGATTCCTTCGGCAGACTGGGGCGGAGGTATTCACACTCACATAAGATCACTCTCCCTGTTTAGAAAACACTCTCATAAGGTTGCCGGTTACGGTCAAGAATCTAGTGTTTTCATTTGATTCAGTTTCAGGATTAAATCTGTAATGTGAATTTGTCATCAGTACAAACTTGTGTTCGTCTCTTCAAGTATGTTTTTTATGATTTGTGAAATTGAAGGGGACTCTACTGCACAAGGCCAGATTTTCAGTAAATAGCTATTAATATTCTAATATGCTCCTTGCACAAGTAGAACACTTTTAGAGAATATATACAGCAGTCCAATTGACTACTTTCATAGTATTTCACTTCTACGATAAACCTCGAACTCAACAAAAAACACGTTTTTTTTAAGTTTCAGTGTATATACACGTTTTTTTTGTTTTGGTTATTTTTCATTTCTTTTAGCAAATAGAAACGATAAAGAATAATTTGTAGTTCTCATTATATTTTTACTGTTGTAAGAAAACTTTTAATATTATAAAAAAACACATTTTAAAATAATTATTAAAAGCGTTATGTAATAATAAATTATTATTATTATTATTGTTGTTGTATTTATAAACATAACTATATCTCATTAGATTCTTCTTATTGTAATAATAAATTAGATAAAGTTACAAAACATATGAAATATTTAACAGTGAACTAATAATTGAATTTAATTAAATACAATGTTAAAGTATTAATTCATTTATTGAGTATGGAGTATGTAGTATTACCATCATGAGCTTCTCATTCCATTCGTATTGTTGTAATAATAACTCACATTACAAGTTACATAACAAAAACGCACCAATGATTGCGTTCCTCAAGTCTTCGCTGATGATGTTGATGTCATCAATGTCCACGAAGAACAGGTGCTCCTCTGCGGGTGGACTCACAGCCTCTCTCAGCACCTGATAGTTCCCGTGACCCGTGGACACCACCAGCACGGCCACGCCCTCGTCCCGCAGCCTCGCCATCGGCTCCTGCACCTCGCCCGGATCCACTCCATCCGTGAGCCAAACCAGAACCCTGGGCAGATCCGGTCTGGCACCTCCCGGCACGCCCTGTCTCAAAACCTGGCTCCTAGCCAGCAGGAGAGCGTCCACCGTGTTGGTGTCGCCCTTCAGCTGTTTAGTCCTCCCCAGCGCCTCCTGCAGGCCGTCCTGAGAGCTGTATTTGTGAAAGCTGAACTCCAGATGGGGTTCGGTCCCAACCTGCAGCAGTCCCACCCTCACCTGGTCCGGCCCCAGTGCGAAAGGCAGCAGGAGCTCCTTGAGGAAGTCCACCATACGGAAGAACTCGTAGGAAGCCACGCTGCCGGAGGAGTCCAGGAGGAAGAGGACATCGCCCTCGCAGCAGTTTAGAACTGTAGGTGAAAAACAACAGCAGACATTCATGGCAATGATCCATGCTTTAACATCTCGAGAGGGGAGTGTTTATTTAGCACATGGCAGCACTGAAACACTTCACATGGAGAACTCTCTACACTCTTAGAAATAAAGGTTCTTTTTTGTCATCTATATGGTTCCGTTAAGAACTTTGAACATAAATGGAACCTTTCAACTCTTTTGAAGTGGAAAAAAAGGTGCTTTAGAAAATCGAAATGTTCTTTAGAGGAAACAAAAATGGTTCTTTCAAAGAAGTTGAAAGCGTCACTGCGAAAACCCACAACTGAAACTTTAATTGAACAGATTTCATAATCATTCATCATGCCAGCCGTAAATCGTAAGCTTGGTTGATTAAGAAAAGCCACACGAATTCATCCTTCGTTTTTTAGACCTTAATTTATAAGCTTGCATAATACGGGACGTTTGCCATTTTAAAGGGCATGTTTGATTGGTTAGGAAAAGCCACATGATTTTAGCTGCAATCTGTGCTCAAACAAGCACCAGAGTTTAATATTTAAAGGCCTGTAAAACTTCAGTCGTTATTAACACAGGATACTGGAAAGACTTGTGGAGTGGTTTGGGGGTTTTGAACAGCATTGATCAATCGTTGTGTGGAAAGAAAAACCTCTTGAGCGCAAAACATTACCAAACAAAACCATAAAGGTTCTGAATGATATGAGGGTGAGTAGATGATAACAGAAACAGTTTTTTTGGTGAACTGTCCCTTTAATGTTAGGGGCTTTAAAAAGGGGGTGCAGTAGTCTTGTAGGGCTCCTTGTAGGATTCATTTAAATGAAACTAATCATATGAATCATATTTTTTTACAAATGCATTATTTTGCAACACAAATTAATAAATTATTACAATATCACAAATATTCACATTTTCATGTAAAACGATCACAAATATTTATGCATTTTGTTAAACTAATATTAATTAACATTTAATTACAATATTTCTTTTTTTGTAATATTTACTAAATAACTAAAATATTTAAAATCATAATATATTGTAGAGTAATAGTAATAAAGAATATTCTTGTCCTCATTTTATTGTCGTGCTAGAATATAATTACTGCATTTTTAGCCAAATTGTGCAGACAAGCACAAGCAAGCCCCATGTTTCATTGCAGCTTTTATTTTGTTCGAAATTTTAGCCGATTTTCCTTCTTAAACTGTTGACGTACACGTTTTTACAGGTCGGATGCCATGTTACATGCACTCCCTCGCAACTGACCACAAACTTGTTAAATGTTTATAGTGAGTGCGATAAAATTGGGAGAAACTCTGATAAAGAGCGGCCAAGCGGAGATATGTGTCAGATCGAGTGAGGAAATTAGTCACTTGCCAAGGAAGCGTGCTTGACTGGTAGATGCTAAAAATAAGAATAAGAAAACAGTAGTATTTATTAGCATAAGGAAGAACTGTGAGCTTCACCATATTTCAGGAGATGGAACATTTGATTTGGCCGTTACAGGAATTTCCTGGCAGAGGAGCCCTCTAACCTGGAGCTGCATGATAAGCATAAACAGATGGGGAAAGGAACAGCCCAGCTACTGGATGCTACAAGCGGGAGGCGGCGGGCGGGCGGGCATGGAGAGAAAGGGGGAGGTGAGAATTGGCTGTTCCATATGAAGTAAAAGAAGGAATGTAGGAGGCTTTTCCAGAAGCCCCTGCAGAGGAAGAAAGTGAATGTGCAGAAAAGAGCAAGAGAGAGCGAGTGGGAGAAAGGCCTTAGAGAGCCAAGCGTCTGCCACCGAAGACAATCTAAAGTCGCCCACCCAGGTCCTGTGAGAAGATCTGAAGGTGTTTTGGTGACAAAAGTCCCGTTTCAACGATGAATTTGTGTGCAAAGAGTCCATCGGGTCACTTGAACCCATGACTGCCAAATAATTGACCTTTGCCAGACCGCTTGGAAGCAGGGTGCGGTGGCACAGAAACTCCTGCAGTCAAAGCCAAACTGCTCAAGGCTCTTCCAGAATTACTCTCTGTGAGTCACTGCTGGTGTGTGTCTATGGTTCTGTTCAGGCAAGCAGCAGAAAACGGGGTTTTTTGGCATATCAGATTCTTAACTGATTTGTTTTTTATGGTCTTAACAGCAGTCAATTATGAAAGCTGCAAGTATTTTCATCTCACAGCGCACTTTTTCTAGATACAGAATTGTGATACTGTATATAAACTCTCTAAACAATCCTTTCTTAGCTCATGAGTTTACATTTGGCTTGTCACCATAGAATTACAAAGGCAATTGTGACTTGTATCTGAATTATATTATGAATTATATAATTGCGATCAAATGAACACATCTTCCCTTTTTCTCTGGAGGATTGAGTTTCTATCCTGCATTTGTGCCTAGCAAGTTGTGACTTCTTTTTTAAGAACTGAGAAAATGTTTAAGAAATGTGAAGGAAATTAGTCTAAATTGTGATCTAAAATGTCACACTTACATTTTGCATCTCCTCCCTGCAGCAGAAACAAGCGTTCATATTAAACACATGAAGATGGGTTTTTAAAAACTTTGAAATCTGACTGAAATGTATTTTTGTGGTATCTCTGACTCAAATCTGTTTGTATTTGTAGGCAGCATAGCAGAAAATCGAGATGCCTGATCTGAAGCATGGTCAATCAGCATGCAATCATAAAGTGATTAAAATCGTGTGGTAATCTTGTATGGAGCTGTGGCCAGATACAGCAGCATCATTCTTCCTCATAAAGTGAACTGTATATTTGACTTCCACTATGCAGTCAAAAGAGAGTGCTTTTCAATACAGTGCATGCATAAATTCCTTGCTTGCCTTCTATCATGTGTTTCGTGATTTCAGTGGGACGTCATGACAGACATCAGCAAAAGCACAAGGTACACAATACCTCTCTTTTCTGGAATTTAATAGCTTTCTCATAACCCTAGAGCGATTGATAGCCTAACGTTAGTGATTGACAAGAAGAATCCTTTAATTTGCACGCCTGACAGCGAGTTATTGCAGCTCTGTTCATACAGTGAATACTCGCTGTCATTTGAGAGACATGAAAAATGAATGCAGTCACTTCACCTATAGAATCTGATTTAGCACAACCCAGGGAGAACATGCTGCACTTAAACTCAAAACATTTACGAATGCACCCAGTTATGATTAAGTATTTGGCTTTTTTTTTTTTTTTTAGCTCAGATGACTTGGACCATCTTCTTCAGAGGCCAAAGTAACAGAAGCGCTTTGAGGCTGGTGGAGGAAGCCACGCACTGACGCACTGTATGAAGCAAAATGCGTTTACACATGTTTTCTGTCTACCTCACATGTTTGCAATGCTCATATTCTGCTGCTCCCTCAGTCATGTTCATCAGAAACGATCTCCATCTTATTTCATTTGCGTTATTGTTTAAAGGGCTTTAAGTTCTTGATCTACCCAATACTTGTTTTTGTAAAACAGAATACTAAGGTTAACGTTGACTGGGTCAATGATTTACATTAGCTGTGACTTGTTTTAAACTCACATGTTTGTTCTGAAGAAATTGTTAACACTTTAATATGGTTCTAGGACATCAGTTAATCTACAATGGCTATTCACTAACATGACATGTCCATGCACAGTTCTTTGTTTCGCTAAATAAAAGATTATCTACTCTCGAATCAGGTACTGACTCACCTGTCCTGAAACGTGACTCATTTGAATTAAGCTGACGAGTCTTAAATAAACCAGGTGTAGAGAAGTGTAATGGTTCTTCTAAATGCATAAACGATGTGTTTCAATATAGTCCAGTATAGAGTAGTTCACCTCAACCACACACTTGAAGTCTTGAACTAAAACGCAGCCTGTCATTCCTGACTCAAATGACTCCGCTGAATCAGACACCGAGCTCCGAATTAAAACATGCAGTTCGCCTGAACTATGTACCGAGTCCTGAATAAAAGTATCCTATATGATTCACTAAACTAACCTCCTGAAACTCACCTGAATCAGGTACCGAGTGCTGAGCGTCTGCCGCCCGCAGAAACACGCTGAACAAAACACACGTGAGCGCTGCACGGACCTCCATGATGGACTTTAATCCAAAATCGCAGTCGGTTCTGGACGCTTTACCGCGTCTACATCGCCTGGCACAGTTTCTATTCAGATGGTTTTTCCCAAGACCCCTGCGCCTTCAATGCAGGCAGTCACTGGAGCTTTTCTTATATAGCCTAACTGCAATAAAATCGCACCTGCGCGGTTATTCTACATAATTCACGCGCTGGGAACGACATAAACAAGCAACCCTTCGCTCTCCCATAAACTGCTCGGTGATCAAACCCCGTTTCGGAATAAACTCTCTTGGCTACTGAATGCAGCAGGTTCCCTCCCTCCCTCCCTGCACTCCTCCTCCATAGCTTCAGAAAGGGACCGGCGTCATCATCTTGACTCTGTGCCCGGACTCTGGTCCTTCTCATCTTTATGTTACAGTTATTTTCTTGCTAGGGAATGGGCATATAATATGTATCATTATGGGTAACTAGAACTGGCCACTTGGGCCAGGAAACACTTGAAGTTCAGTGTTGACACTGTTTTTATCCATGGCACCATACTTTTGCATACAACATGGTAATAGTATTGTGTTTTTTGCTCATGCATTCGTATCAGCGTACTTCAGCAGTGTATACAGCTACCTAGGATGCATTTATTTGATCAAAATATATTATTACAGTTTAAGGTATTGCTTTAGTAAATGGATCGATTTTCATTCTTTAATTATTTGTCATTCCTGGTATCCGGTAACATTTTGGCTTCAAATTGTTGTCAAAAGAAGTTACATGTTTTTCATGTTTTTAGCAAAATAGTATCGTGTTTAAATATATGGAACACATACTGGCCCAGCTCTGTGTTCTATCAGAATTTCCATCCTATTAGTTTCACATTCCACATTCTATAAAAACATAACAGGGTGGAACATTTTGAGCTAAACTAGCTGTGTTTTTTTCAGTGATCAACATTTATCTCTCTGACCTTCTACAGATGAACATAACTATGTAAGATACGTTTTTAATTGTTTTTGATCAGACAAACATTCTCCATAATATGGCCTAATAGGGTGGAACTAGCAGGAGAACATGACAAAAAAAAGAGTGTGAGTGAGAGGACACATTTACCTACATTTATACAGGTAAATTCTAGCTCTAAAAATATCACTTCCTGAAAATGGTCTCGGTGGAGTTGGGGTCTATTTTGGAAGGTGAGGAAGTACATCCTAACAGGGTGGAAAATGAGTTTAGGGACACCGTAAATGTAGAAAACTGTTCAAAAATAAACTTTCACATGGTTTATACTGTATGTATGAAGTTTAGCCTTAGTCCACAACATAATTAAAATAAAATATGTTGAGGTTTTTATAATTTCATGATTTATATTTTTAGTGGAAGTTGATGACATTACAACATCGAATGCATAAATCAATAAAAAGGTTTAATATTTTAAGTCTATTATCTCTGTTTAAGTAATAAATTAGACCTAATATATACATATGCATACATATTTATTTATATATTAATAATTTATAATCTTATAAATATGTGACAATTTTAGAGAAAATCATAGGGACAGAAAAGTCACTGTATAACAGGAATGACCCATTAACATATTGGCTGTTTATTAGTGATTATGAAGCACATATAAAGCATGACCATGTTCTATAGCCCTCATACCACCCAAAATGTAACCTTAAACTGACATTTCCAGTCTCTTTTTGCAACAGATGCAGATTCATTGTTATTTTTATTTAAGATCTTAATAATAACCGCTACATATGAACGTGGTTTAATTTTTATTGTTAGCCTTACAGGTATGAGGACAGATGCACCTAATAACAGACACTTGAGTCACGTGAGTAGATGAGATAAAGTCTTACACAGAGTTTAAGTAAATAAGGAAGTAGTAGTAAAGGCCGCTTTTGGCCGAACGCTGTATAATGCGTCATATTTCCCATACAGTGGTAAAAGATCTCTAAAGCTGTGCTCACCGTTACACACCTACTAAGCAAACAGATGTGATATGATGGCGTTGAATTGACTTTCAGTCACTTAACCACAATTCCTCCTTTGAACAATCTCTGGGCAAACCCCATGGAGAGTTCAAAACCTTTGCGGAGATTGTAAAATGAATGACTGGATATTGCAGATCATATAAACGTGGTCATGCAGCACAGTGTCGTGCATTGCTGCACCCAACCAGTCTAGACACGCAGCTCCAACCCTCATATGACTGTCTGTCATCGTCTGTACAGTGTCCAGCAGAATCATTCATCTAATAAATCAGGTGCGTCTGTGCACCTGGAAAAATTTGCTCTGGAATGTGTGCAAACTGCTTTTGTGTTCACCCGCAAAGCAAACGGTGCCATACTCTGTTATGCTCATTGAAAGTGAGGTAATATCATTCCTGAGAGTGTGTCGAGAGTGGAAATAAAGTGGGAAGAGAGTGATTTGAATATCAAATAGCACTGCAGAGCGATTGGGAATTATGGGCCGAAAGACTATTAGTGGAAAAGACTTTCCACTTGTGTTGGATTTCAAGGGCTTGATGAAAACAGAAATAGGTGACGAAGTTCTCGTCCAAAACGGCTAATAGCTGTTCAAGTGAGTGTGGTCTGGGAATTGCATGGTCACATGATCTCGCTAGGGTTTATATGAACTGGATTGCCATTGTCACTGGATGTGAGTGGATATGAGAGACGGGTACAGGCATAGCACTCGGAAATAGTGGCGTGGAGCTCCTCAGAGACAGCTCGGCTTTCTCCGTTAAAGGCATAGTTCAGGCTAAAATGGGTTATTATTTACTCACCCTCGTGCTGTTTCAGATTTAACCTATATGAGGTAGTTTCTTCTGTTAAACACTAAAGAAGATGTTTTGAGGACTGTTGGTACTCAAACAGTGGCTCAAAAAATAATTGAAGGCTTTATGAAATCGGTTATTCTTTTCTCAAATAGTTTTTTTAACCAAATGGTTTTCCTTTCATTTGTTCTATTTTAATGGTTTTTATCAAATTTTAGTTATCCAAAGCATAAGTAATTACTTGATTTTACATATATAAAACTTGATTTATAAAATATTTATTCAAGTGTACAGGATTACTTTTGGTCTATTGCTCCAATTTGACAAATTCTTTTGTTTTCTTGACTTGATTCTGCCATTCCATCTGCATTGTCTGCATCGTGGAACCCATAGGGCCCTTGAGAAACCCCATCCAGTGCAGGCATTGGGGCATCTACTAACCACGAACGAGGGTTCCTATCTATTTATGTAATTCCAAAAATCTTGGAATTGGGTGGTTGTTAACATGCAGGATTTATATTTTTACACAGAATTTAGTCAGTATCGCATTTTTATTTAGGTGTACTGGCTTTCTTTTAGGTATGTTTATGTACATTTGCAGAACTATAAAGGAAATAAAAGGAAATTCCATTTTTCCGCATCATGGAAATCATATAGGGCCCTATTACTATAGTTGCTAGGATGTTGTTTGTGTGTTTTTCAGTGGTTATTAGTGTGTTGCACTTCCAATTAACATTCAATTTCCATTTATAATTTCAGTTTTTATTTCCAGAATGCTAAAAGTCATGATCTCCTCAGTCTGTGCAGGATTTATACCATTCGGAGTAGGCTAATGCTTCAATGGATTTCAGATTAAAACCAATAAGCTAGTTCTGGATCTGGTTTTCAAGGGGTCTAGTCTTGCTTTTGGTCTTAAGGGGTCTGATAAGGACTTGCATAAACCTAGCCGGACCACCATACTAGCTCAGACCGGTTACAGTGACAGCAAGCAGCTCTTAAACGCCCTCAGAAAGAGATTTCAGTATGTAATTGTAGATAATTCTAGTTTTTTAGCGAATTAAAAACTGCAGTTTCAGTTGCACACTATCGCTCTGTAATTCTCTCGGCTGTCAGGTGAAGACTTCAAGTGGAAAGCAAAGTGGAGAATAAACAAAGCCGTTATCTGATTTCGGTTATCTGTGCAGAAATGCAGGCAAAGCAGGTTGAAAGCGATAAGCGCAGCTCCAATAATCAGAAGCACTCGGTACAAGGAGCACATAGGAGGAGGTCGTTCACTAATGAGGACCAGACAGAAGACATAAATAATGAGCTTCCATGCAGTTCCCCATCCCGTATTTGTAAAGATCTGCCTTCCTGACTCTTAAAGTGACTCTTCAGTACCTGCGTCACTTTGACTTCCCTCTTTGTGTCTGAATGACCTGACTTCCACTCCTTTCCATGCTCACGGTTTGTTGTTTGCGCACATTTTACGGCTTCCCATATGGGCCCCATGTGTGGGTGTCTTTGCCTGTAAAGGGCTTGTAATCAGTGTTCGCTCTCCCACATGTACATGTTTTGTATCTATAGCAATTATCCGCTCATCACGGGCATTATGCATAATGGAAAGCTTTTTCCATCCCTATAGGTTTCATCACAATTCCAGCATTCAGAGTTTCCCAATTTTACAGCGCCAACACCCACTTTACAACTTTTCCATGCTGCGCTCCCACACCGTGTGTTCTTGCCAGCTGTAGCGTCGCATCTTGAGAAACCGATCCATCACATCCAGCGCAGATCGCGACAACATTCGTGCAGCTACTGACCGTGAACGAGGGTTCCTGGTGTTTTCACGGCATTCCAAAACCTCGGAAAGAACTCTTCACTGCAAGAGGAATTTAAAAAAAAAAAAAGGCTATTATATTCGTGGACAAATACAATGAGGCCCTTGTGTCCTGTTCTGGTGTCTGCAAAAGGATCCTTTATTTAGAGCGTGTTTTTGCTAGAACTGATCGTTTTGAATGAAAACCACATAATGTCTGGGGTTAAAACTAGTAAAGCTTTTCATTCAGCTCTGATTTGTCAGCTGTCGTGTGAGTAAGCATGGATAAAGGGCACCATGGGCGGACTGACTCTACTCAGTTAATGTCAGTGGATGACAGCTTATTTTCCCAGCATCATGCAGACAATAGGATCGTGATATAGAGGGGTGTTTATAACTGCACACACATGCATAAGGATGTCCTGAACACTCACAGTGCAACCAGATGAATTATTTTTATTTAGGATGAATTATAGTTATAGTTATATATATTTGTGATGGAAAGAAACTTTACTAATTTAATTTGTAGTAGTATATATTAACAGTGTATATAGCCCCAAATTTGATTTATTTACTTATTTATTTACAGTACGTAATTAATTAGTTAATTATTCTTGAAAGACCCTTTTTTTATTTATATGTAATTAATTATTGACCATATATATTAAAAAATGTTTTTATCAAATTCTTAATGAATTAACTTATTCATTTATTTATAATATGTAATATAATATGCAACTTATTAGTTTGTGATTATTTAAATAAACTGATTTGGGCCTGGTTTCACAAACGGGGCTAAGCTTAAGCCAGGACTAGGCATTAGTTAAAATAAGATATTTAAGCAACTTTTACAAAAATGCCTAGTAAGAAAATATTCCAGGTGAGGATCTTAACACATGATATTTACGATGATTGAAGATATGTGAGAGCAAGATATTTTCATCTGAGACAGCAGTTTAGTCTGGGACTAGCTTAAGCCTGGTCTGTGAAACTGGGGGTAAGTGTATTTATTTATTTTATTTCCTTTCCTTTTTTGTATTGT
>JAUYWG010000061.1:17007617-17039357 GCA_034779775.1 Enteromius afrohamiltoni
AATAAATATATAATTGCATTTACATGTAAACACTTTCAAAATATATACTGTATGTGTGTGTGTTCCTGGTGTTTAAAATAAACATCATAAATAAACACAGCATCAACACATATATTATGTAAAGAAAAACTTTTATTTTGGATGCAATTAATCATTTGACAGCACTAATATATTTATATATATTTATTTATTTTTAATAAATAATTTTGATCATTTATAATTAAAATGTTATCATTTTTATAATTTTAATATATAATTAATTTATTTTTAATCTTTAATTTGTTGAAGTGTACTCTGAATAGTAAAGTATATCATGGTGTGTTATGAATGGAATGTCTGAATGTTAATTTAATTAAATGAATCATTAATAAAATAATCATTGACTGCAGACGAATGAAATGAAATCTGATGAAAGTGTTCAGTTTATATTTTGGATGTATTATATATGTATATAGCATCTCAGTGATTTATGTCTTATTTAGATTGAAGTGTTTTTATTTTCAGTTTGTGTCATTGGTTCTGTTTAATTTAATCAAGCTGCTTTGTAACAATCTCTGTTTTGTAAAGAGCTATAAAATAATGTCTTTATTTTCTGTATGCAAGAGTTATTTGTTTATTTTATTTCGCAGTTGTTTCTGTGAGATTCGTTCTTGTTTGGCGCGTAATGCCCCTTCTTTGATTCTCCTCGTGTAGGACATTATGATGCCAGGGCTCGAGTTCTGATCCGACATGTCAGCTGCCTGCTGCGTGTGACCCAACAGCAGCTGGAGGATTTTGAAGAGACCCTCGGAGAGAAATTGAGAGAGGCAGAAGAGGAGAGCGAGTGAGCGAAACTTCCTCCCATCATCAGCTGTTTCCTCTTTATGGGTTTTTTTTGGGGGGGGGGGGGTTATCAACATGTCTCTGAGAAACACACACTGCTCTCCCTGTTTGCGAGAGATTATTTCCACATAAGCCCACATAGAGCCATCTGCAGATGCACAAAGAAAAGTTGATACAGGGGCATGATCTTTGTGAAGTCAGTGAAAGTGGCGTAATCATTTTAACACGGGGAATAAACCTGAATGCATTGGCTGTTTTCGCTCTTTTAATGTGCTCTCTGCTGCATGCGATGATATGGACCGTGCACGGCCGTGAGTATTTCGCGTTCATGCCGTCTAGGTCAAGGTTTTTCCTTTCAGTTCAGCGCCTGGAGTTTAGGTTTATTTTCTAATAGAATTCAGTTGACAATGAACCGGACCTTTGAGCTTTCGGCAGCTCCAGGGAGCGTGTTATCAATCAAATTGGCATTCTCTCAACAGAGAAGAGTCATCAAGGAGACAGAGGAAAGAGAGAGGTCGTAAATTGCGCCGGTACCTGCTCATCGGGCTCGCCACTGTGGGTGGAGGGACGGTTATTGGTGAGTCTGAGTGCCTCTGGACATTTGTTTTAAACTAGATTGACCTCACCAGGTGAATGTCACTGAAAACATGCGTGAAGCCTGTTTATTTGTGGGTTTTTTTTAATATTTTAGTTATTTATTGAATTATTAGGACATTGAAAACGAATTACCATTACTGTAAATCATCTGTATTTATTTATTTTAAATATTTTTATTTATATTTTACTAAAACAATTTAACTACTATAATTGTTTTTTTTATTTATAGAATGTATTTATTAAATGTATACTATAACTATAACACAGCTTGAGGTTTAATTTATTATTTATTGTTATTGCTATGTAAATATATATATATTTGTATATACATGTAAGAATTTTAAGTACTTTAATCGATCCGGATGTTTTACTTGTGTGTGTGTGTGTGTGTGTGTGTGTGTTTTGTTTGTATAATATGTGCGTGTGCTCTGTGTATATTTATTACGTGTATGTATGTGTGTGTGTGTGTGTGTGTGTGTATATATATATATATATATACACACACACACAAATGCAAATACATTTCCATGTCTATATTTATATTATAAATAAATATATCCAGTATATAAAATGTTATGTTTCTGTACATAGATATTAGTTGTGTTATAGTAATGATAATTTGAGGGGGGAAATGCGTACTTTTAATACAAAATATTTAAACTAAATATAATTATTTCATTTATTTTATTTATCTATTTTAGATGATTAAATTGCCCTCCTGAAGTGTTTTATCTGTTCTGTGTGAGCATGTTCAGCACTGTTTCGTGTGTTTCGGTCAGGTGTCACCGGAGGGTTGGCGGCTCCTCTGGTGGCTGCCGGGGCCGGAGCGGTGCTGGGAGCGGGGGGAGCTGCTGTCCTGGGATCAGCCACGGGTATCGCCATCATGGCCTCCTTGTTTGGAGCCGCAGGGGCTGGGTTAACAGGTGAGCTAGCTGAATTAGCGAAAGAAGAGCCTCGGACAAACAGAAAGAAAGCAGAGAGTGAAGAGTAGAGCAGTCTGACTCGTCAGCTCGTAAAATACTGCTCATTGGCCATACAGATAAAAGTCATCTGTATTTATGTCTTCTTTCAGATGAAACGATTCAAATAATCTCAGATGATGTAATCCTCATGAAACATGCATAGCCTACAGATTCATCACTACTGCAGAGAGCAAAGCATGTTAATGCAGTCTCCGTACTGGTTTTCACTGACATGTTCATAGTCTTTACTGGGCAAGCTGCTTGCACACGTCGTAGGATGAAGACAATTTAAGGCTCATAAGAGTGATTTGAATGGTTCATGAAAAAGAAAAGGGCTGATGAGTCGACTAATGCTTGAAATGAACGACTGCTAGTCGACCAGAGAAAGCCCTAAATAATAATAATAGTTGATATTCTCAAATAAACTGTTTTATTTGTGCATGGTAAAATGATTATAAAGGAGTTTAAACATGTGTTGGTATCCACGGTTCTGTAGCATCTGGATCATCATTTCTTGCACAATTCTTGCAACCCAAAGGGTCCCTGTGTTGAATCCCAAGGCTGTTACAGGCGTGATCGACGAGCAGCCTGACCGTGATGATAAAGTCATAGTTGGTTTTCTGTTTGGAGCGGAGCTTTATATAATCCTGCTTTCATAGCACCTGCTCAGCTGCCGTTTAAAGGGAACTGAGCTCAAGGTTACCGGAATGCTTTGTTTTTTGTGTGCTCCTGCCTCGCTGTATTTCTGTTTTCAGATCAAGTTTTTTCTGTTATTTATGTGAAATTATTTTATATGCCTGAAAATAGCTAAATGTGTATTGACTGTTTTATTTAGGCTATAAAATGAACAAGCGTGTTGGTGCTATAGAGGAGTTTGAGTTTCTTCCCATGAGTTCCGGAAAGCATCTTCATCTCACTATAGCGGTGACAGGCTGGCTGTGCAGCGGCAAATACAGTGGGTTCACTTACACATCTCCACCAAAATAGCAGTTCTTTCAGTTACTATTTTGGGTAAAACAAAATGTTTTTTTTTTTTTTTAAATATATACTTAGTTTGTTTCTTCTTCAGAGGAGATTTGGAGAAATTTAGGATCTCTTGCTCAACTGCAGTGAATGGGAGCTGATAAAAACATCACAAAAATCCACAGCATTGATCAGTTAATGTCTTAAATTCCAAATTTTCCTCTCTCTTACAAGCTGTTCTTGCGTAGATAAGATCCCTGAAGTTTCAAAACCAAAGAGAAATTCTTTATAAAAGTTACGACCCCCCTAAAACGACTCATTTAGACACACCCTCTCTTCTTTATCCTTTATTTTATTCATTCTTTATTTTATAACACCACTCAGATGTTTCCACACAGAGAGAAGGCGGAGCTATTGTTCTCGCTGTAGTGTTGCTGCAGGCGCCATGTTCCGGAGACGCTGTGTGTCGTTGTGCTTCCAAAAGAGGACACGACTACAAATCAGTGTTAAATTGTATCGACAACACAAATATTAGAGTGTGTTCAGCACATTTAAGGAGGACTGACTCCTAAAACCTGGAGAGTAGATGCTGGCTGTGCACAGAGACTATAAAGTGAAGCAGCTCTACCTCTGCAAGAACAGTCTGGTGCTTCTGACTCACAACCTTTAAGTAAGTTACGTTTTCTTATTAAAAGAACCTGCTACCTACTATACAAACACCAGTTTTGAGCAGTGAAGGGTAGTGCTTGTTGTTTGTTACTCCGATCACGAATGCAGACGTGGTGTTATGTTTACGAGAGGCGATGCAACACAACACTTAAAAAGTTATTAATTATGTCTTCACTGGATCAACAAATGCCTTGTTTATAATGTGTATTATTGTTGTGGTGTCATAGCACTGGGATGCAGGGTCACGTTATGATAAGGGGCGTTACATTTCGGTCACATGCTTGCTGTCTTCGGCCAATGACAGTGCACTGGATAGCTGTCCAATCAGAGCACACCTCGCTTTTAAAAAAATGTTTTGATATCAAAAGTAAAATTTAATATGTTAAACCATTGTTTCTGGCCAAAATGCATTTAGTAATTTCAGTTCCTTCAGTGAAAAACTTGATCCCCTGTTGCAGCACAATCCACAGACATATTTTTGTAGAATTGTTTTGGACTGTTTTTGCTTATAAACAGTGCTTGATCCGTGGAATGCTCTACCGATTAATATTTCTCTCCTGATTGAAGTTAAAACATCTAATGGATTTGTTTCTCACAAAAGTGGTGTTTTTATGTACTGATTCTGACGGCACCCATTCGCTGCAGATCCATTCCTGAGCAAGTGATGTAATGCTACAATTCTGAAACCTGATGAAGAATCAAGCACATCTACATCTTGAGAGTGAAGACATTTTCAGCAGATTTAGATTTTTGGGTCATTTCTTTAATCAAATCAAAATACCCCTGAAATAATGTTCACACTAAGGTTCGGATTCTCTTGCCTGTCATAGGTTCGTTCCAGGCTCCCTGGTCCAGTCTAGGAGCGTGTGGCGAGCAGTACTGTCTGAAGTGGGAGTCACGTTATTTATTAGACTTGGGCTCTATTCTGGACTCATTATGGGATGGGCTTGTTAGTGTCGTGGCTCAGGAGGCCCTCAAATACACAGTGCTCTCAGGTACTGTATGTCTGCTTTACTAATGCAGGTACGCTATAAAAAAAGGTAGAACTACTGGTTTGAGGAAGGAAAGCCTCCTGTGCTTTATCTCAACATGTATTGAGCTGTGCAGTCATATTAATCCACTTCATCTTAAAACTAATCTGAATCGGACTGTTTTTGACAGTCGTCTCAGCAGGGATGTGTCTAATACTGGAGGAGTCTCTCTAATTGTTGAGTTGGAGTTTCATTTATTCATGTGTTTTAACAAACAATGATCCGGTGCAGGAATTTTGTATGTTTTGCAGAGTGGCTGTTTAACAGTGTTTTTTTTTTTTATTCTGTTACTGGATTTCAAAAGTATAGTTTAAAATGATTGGAAAATAAGACAACTCGTTACTATGTTTTCCTCCTGAGCAACAAACGACCGTGCTTCAAACCGTCTCAAAACAGAAGTCTTCATTGCATGGCTGCATCATGAGAGAATGCACAGTAATTGTCACACAAGGTGCCCAGAACACCTCTTGCTCATTCTCTTGTCTCTGTTCAGGAATAGTAACGGCTCTGACATGGCCTGCCTCTCTGCTGGCTGTGGCCAGTGTGATCGACAACCCCTGGGGAGTGTGCCTGAGTCGCTCAGCCGAGGTGGGAAAACACCTCGCCCAGGTGCTCCGGAGCCGACAGCAGGTCAGAGTCCAGCGGAGCCGTGCAAGACATCCACAAGATCCTCGTTAGTCTTTGACGATCTCGGTTCAATGCAGCTTGAAATGACTAATCCGAGGAATGTAACGGGTCACATACAAGCTCTAAGGACAGTATCTGTGACTCATACTCCAGGAGGGAAAAAAAGGGACGCACAAACTCAGCAAAAATAAGCAATTTATATACGTAGATAGTTAGTCAGGTGAAATTCCGATAGCTTAAATGTAAATAAGCATCATGTAAATAAAGAGTAATCACATGTACATTCAGTCATTTGGCAGACGCTTTTATCCAAGGAGAGTTAGTGCTGTGTGCTGTGACAAGTGTCAGTCAGTCTAGCACTGCATATCGCAAGTTTTATTTTTTTATGTGTGTGTGTGTGTAAATGTATCTGATACACATGATTATCAGTTGTCACTTTGTATCTCCCAAATGTTGTATTGAGAGGATATTTCAATGCTCAGATCTGATGATCAATCAGATTCGTCATTGAAAAGTTATGGACGGATAATTATGTCCAAAAGTTGGCCCTTTTTTTTTTAAGTCCTTTGGGTTTGTACTTGTCAGACTGTACGAACATGATGATCATGTCACACTGTGAGATCTCAGTTGGTACTAAAGTACGACAGTCAAGATGCATGCAAAAAAAAGAGTTTTACATCAACCCACACATAATTAAGTGTCCGCGAGCTGCATTGCACGTGAGGATGAAATATTGGTTATCATGAAAAGTATATGCACGGTATTTGGTTGGACACTGCCAGAATTTTGTCCGAGACAATCGCCATGAAACGGCTGTCGGTGAACATGTCAAACTAACGATAAAAGACTCGATTTTAGCCTAGGGTTAAAGGAATCTTCAGGATTTTCAAAAGTTAATTTAAACGGTCAAATCGTGGCTTAAGTTATAGGTCTTTTATTTGCTTTAAAAAAACCTGTTGATCAGATGCCAGAAGGCATGCAGTGGATTGTTTTCCAACAAAGGTTTTATCATGTTGATCATGTTGAAATATAATACAGTAGGCTTTACAATTGCCTATTTAATGTTAACCTAAAAATGTTCCTCTCAAATACATACGTGTATAATTATCTCCCATCTTTCTGCAGGGAAAGCGGCCTGTCAATCTCATTGGATTTAGCCTTGGAGCTCGTGTCATCTACTTCTGCCTAGAAGAGCTCGCTAATGACCCAGGTGAGCTTTTTATTCATTTTAATGAGTCTGCGATAACGAGGGAACATCCTTTTGTCTTCAAGACCTTGAGTCTCAAGCAGTGTCCTCACGAGAGAGCTGGACATGGCCAGATTTCCTGCAAGCCAGATTGAGTGGTGTCCTCTTTGTCGTCGTAATGAAAGATCTGAGGGATCTGAGAGGTGTGAGACTGGAAGTGAGAATCTGAAAGATCTGGTCTCTTATTATCGAGCAGGTAGTGAAGGTGTGGTGGAGGACGTGGTGCTGCTGGGGGCCCCTGTGGACGGATCCGAGAAAGCCTGGCAGAGGCTGTCCAGGGTAGTGGCTGGGAAGCTTGTCAATGGATACTGCAGGTAATACTCTCACTGAGGGTGAGGAGTATGTAAGTATTCCAATGAGAATTGCCCATTTTAACAGTTCATTTATCTCCGTTTCCTTTTTCTCTTATGCACTACCGTACCAAAAATCTGGGTATGGTAAGATTTCTTATATTTAAAAAGTAGTCTTGTACTAGTTTTTAAAAGTAGTAATATAACAGTGATATTTGTAAAAAGTATTTTCTATGTGATTATATGTAATAATTTATTCCTGTGATCAAAGCTGTATTTTCTGCATCATTACTTCTTCAGTGTCACACGATCCTTCAGAAATCAGAAATGTTTCCTATTGTGAATGCTGAAAAACGTTTGTGTGTTCGTGTGCATGTAGATAATAGCTATTTATGGAGAATCTCACAGTATTGTAAGCTGAACTGCATTTTAAAAAGGGATTTCAGAAATAGCATTTAAAACCAACAGAGAACAGTCTTCCTGAGCAACACGTTACTTTTTTCCGACCCAATTTTATACCGTGTTTTAAACTACCTCAAAATGGCTTGATTTAATTGGATTCTTTGATGAAATTAGGACAGCGTTTTTTGTTGTAATCTCTCCTAAAATGATAAAAGTCTGAAATATGTTACCTTGTCAACTGAATGCATCCATTAATGAGTAAAAAGATTCCCCCCCCCTTTTGTCAGTTGATAACTTAAAAGAAATAGATTTTTTACTGTCCGTGACATTTATTAAATAGAGGTGTTAGCTCACAGTTATCATGGCAGGAGTTTGCACAATTGAATTTATTAAGTTCATTCCAAACAGTTCTTGGAAACAAACCTCTTACTAGCTTTTTCTACAACTCTTCTGCTTATAAACTTAAAGACATCTGTTAAAGGAATAGTTCACCCAAAAATGAAAATTGTGTGTTCATTTACTCGCCCTCAAGTTCATTGTTCTGCTCAACGCAGAGGAAGATATTTTAAAGACAGTTTAGTAACCAGGCTGTTGAGTCAATGGTGACCAAACACAGCCTGGTTACAATGAGTTCGTATAGGTTTGGAACTGCTTGAGGGTGAGTGAATGATGACATCGTTTTCATTTCCGGGTGAACTATTCCTTTAAGATGGAAATGAAATGAGCAGGTGAAAACCGGTCTCCCTAAGTGAGATTTGGATGGCAATGAAGTGCATTAACATATCATCACATTCTCCCAGTTACATTTCAGGCCACCCGATAAAGAATTCGAATCGACACTTCTTCATTCGTTCAATAAAAAGGAACAGAATGTGTCAACATGTTAACTGCAAACAACATCTGGAGATTCTGAGTTTTTTAATAACAGTTGCTAGTCCTAGTTATTACATTAGCATGTTTGAAAATGTGTTTCTGTGTGTTTTTATTGGTTTAGAGGGGATTGGCTTCTTGGGTTTCTGTATAGAAGTTCATCAGTCCAGCTGTCTGTTGCTGGGCTCCAGCCAATCAGTTCAAAAGACCGCAAAATAATCAATGTGGATCTGTCATCGGTGGTAAGTAAATGCGTGTGAGAATTGAGTGTCAGGGCCCTGTTGTTCTTGGTTGAAATGTTCTCGGTGCCAGTGAGAAGATGCTTGTAGATTCCAGTAGCTACTCAACACAATGGCATGACATTATATTATCACAAAGTTTAATTTCCTTCCAGCTTGCTAAGATTCCGAGTCATCTGAAGTTACTTTTTTGGACAAAAATGATTTAATGCTTTTTGCAGAACACCCCCTGCCATGAATAGAAAGGGCATTGTTAAACTGTCACCCATAAAAGACTACAATTACTGTAATCACTGTTGCAGGAAGTTGCTCGTTGATATTCAAGTGGAGTCCTTAAATCCAGCACCATTACCTCAGAAAAAAAGAGAAATGACCTAAAAATAAATGTGGGCTTTTATGCAATGAACAAATGGTAAAAAAAAAAAATCAAGACACTTGAACTTAATATATTCAATACGATTCCTTTTAAGGATAGTCTGTAAATCTCAGCAGAGGTCACCGTGTCTGCCATCCGCGTGACACCGCTCCAGACTTAATCCAGGACTACAAAGTAAATGCTGGTGTCTTGGGTTTTTTTGTGAAAACAGTTTCATGTTACAAATAATTATCCAGCTTAGATAAGTCGGCGGGAGATATGGCTAGGTAGTCAGTTCAAGAACCCTGGTTACGCGACTGCAATGTGAGGCATGTGAAGAATTGCACCTTCACTTGGCATGTGAAGAAATGTTAATGAGCAACATTTCCTGAAATAAATACCAGCGCTTGTAAGACAGCATACGAATGGCGTTACAGTTTTAGGTTTAAATAAGACTTATCAGAGCAACTGAAATCTTGCTGTTCACATAAAAACTTAGCAGATGTTACATAGTAACATAGTGCAAATCATTTAAAATCACAATCCAGTCCAATCCAATCACAATCGCAAAACCTTGTTTTTTTGGTCTCTTGCACATAGCAAGCACCTGGCAACTTGCTAGCTTCATCTTTAAAAGATTACTCTCCCCAGTCTATGTATGTTGGCTCAGGCCTCTGTCCGTGAGAGTTTTTCACTGCTTTTATCCGCCAAAGCATGAAAAAATGTTAATTTGATCACTTAAAATTGCTCTCGCGTACGTTGCGTGGTTTGAGGTATAATGCACGCCTGAGATATTCACAAAGCTTAATTTTTCTGAAAAGTTTGCAAGCACCGCTAAAATAGAAGGAGAATATTAATCTAATAATACAGTGCAGGTAAATTGCTAGGCAATATATAGTATTTTCCTTTCCGCTTTATGAATACTGGGCATGTTTTGTCCACCTCTTAGGTAAAAGGACACCTGGACTATATGCGTCAGATGGACACCATTCTAGTAGCAGTAGGGGTTCCTACCAGAGAAGAAGCTGGAGCCATGAGCGGCAAATTACAGCTGGTACACTTATCTGAGGAAAAAACTGGCACTCCAGAATCAGTTGGTCAGAGCAGAGTGAAAGGGGAACCATCCGTGGACATTTCAAACACAGATCCCTCAGAGGCAAATGTAGATGAACACAAGAAACAGACTGGAGACAGGGAAAAGTGTGAGAGGAAGGACTCTGAGAATGGCTGGGATATCCCTGATATATCTGATTTACTGGACTCCATCAGTGAATGCGATGGCGTCCCTGAACGCTGTCGAGTGAATACGCATTCTCCATGCTCTCACGGAGTCAAGCATCATCCTGAACCATCTCAAGATCAAGGTAAAATAGACAGAGAAGGTGAAAGAGAGACAGAGTGTGAGCACACGTCCTGGGACTGGGACAACACGAACTGGACTACTGAATGCACAAACACAAGCTACCAGACACACACTGAAGCACAGGAGCAGCTAGTCAATGGCAAACCAGCTGGTTCTGAGCCAAGAGCAATGAAATCATGACATTTACTTTATTCACAACTCGCAAAAATATGGGTCGGGTTTAGATGGTAAACCCCATTCCAAGAAACTCCTAAGATTCGCAATCGCTTCTACCAAGATTAAAGGGTTACTCCATCCCAAAATTAAAATGTTGTCATGAGTCACTTACCCCGTGTCGTTACAAACCCGTCAAAGCTACTTTTATTCAAACTCAATTAAAGATATTTTGGATGAAAACCGCCAAGTAATTAACACTGTCAAGGTCCAGAAAAGTAGAAAAGATATAGTCAAAAATAAGCCATCTGCCATCATAAAATAAAAGTAACGACTTCATTCAACAATTCGTCTCCTCTGTGTCTCTCCGCATCACCATAGCGTCATTTTCCAGCATCCGCTGGACGTAAACTGTGTATGCTCTTCTGTGCCAGGCCCGCCACAAGGATATATTCTTTGTGTATTTATGCACAGAGACACAGAGGAGACTAATTGTTAAATAAACTTGTTATTTTTATTTTCTTGAAGTGTATTTCAGATTTTTCTGAGACCTGACAGTGTTTATTGCTTTGCAGTCAATGGGACGGTCAAAAACCTCCCTGTTTTCATCCCAAACATCTTAAATTGTGCACCAAAGATGAACTTAGCATTTACCGGTTTAGAAATATGTACAAAAGATTTGTTTTGGAGTGGAGTAACGCTTTAAGGGCTGAGCATAAGGTTGCTGTGGATCTCAAATAAACAGTATTTGAATGCATGTGAATAGCACAAGACTTTTAGCAGAATAGGGGTGACCATCCAGACACCACCCAGAGTGTAACTTGGCAATATAAGCTAGAACCAACAGGAACCTTGGCTTTTTGTCATTCTGGAATTATCTATTAATTAGGGGTGTAACACGTAGGGGTGTTAAAATATAATGTTTTCAGTGCTACGCTCAACAAGGCAACGCAAACGGCGGGACAGGCAACCCGCTGTCTTGGATTTTAAACTGCGCGGCTCCATTCAAAATAAAGAGCTTGCGCGCAAAATGCTCTGCATGTGAACAGCCCCTAAGCCTTTGGTGACACATACACCACGAAATTAAATTGCGGATTTCTCCCCTGTCTTCTTCTCCCACGCGGATTGTCCTGAAAGGTGAGGGATTTTTTTATGCCTGGTAAAGAAAATGTGGACACTCTCAGAAAAAAATTATTGAAACGGGTTCTATTTAAAAACAAAATTGTTCTTTTCTTTCTATTAGTTTATAAATACTAAGGAGCATTTGGTTTTGGTTATAAAGGAGGTTTTGTTTTATTTGCTGCTATAGAAGATATGTGAAGTATAGCTCCATTGTTGTTCAAAGTAAAAGAAAATGGGGAAAAGAAACAGGATCATACTTTTATATTAGTTTTAATTAAAAAAAACTATTTTATTTTTGCTGTATCGAAAACGTACCGAACCGTGATTTTTGTGAACCGTTACACCCCTACTATTAATATCTTTTAAGTTATTTGTGTATATCGTCTCTAATTAATATGGATTATTTATGCACAAACACAGCCTATCTCTTGCAGACTGAAGCACAGGAACAGTTAGTCAAGAGCCAAGAGCAATGAAATCATGACATTTACTTTATTCACAACTTATGAGTCGGGTCTAGATGGAAAACCTTGTTTCCAGAAACTCCTGAGATTCACATTTGCTGCTACCAAGATTAAGGGTTAGGTGTAGGGTGTCTGTGGGATTCAAATAAACCCAGTGTTTATATGTCACATGTGAAACTCACTAGACTTTTAGCAAAAGAAGAGTTACCATCTAGACCACACAATGTAACTTATCAGTATAAACTAAAACCAACTGGAACATTGGCTTTTTGTCATTCTAGAATTGCCTAATAAGTTATTTGTGGGTATCATCTCTAATTAATAACGATTATAAGCACTACTAAATATAATTTGTGATATACTGCTATGTGAAAACTGTCAGTATTCCGTATAAACCATTTGCCCCTTCATTAGAAGTGGTTTGTTGTTTAATTAAGATGTGAATTACAGCTCCACAGACAACCCACTTGACATTGTGTGAGGTATTAGTGAGATTTCTTTCGCTCTCGTCTGCTTTATCCATCTGTTGTTTTGGTTGTTATGGTAATGAATGAAGCGGGATGAGTGTTGAGTCCGTTTTAAATGTACAATCTCCCTGATCTGCCTTGAGGAGCGATGCAGCCTTCCAGTTTAGGCACGACTGTCCCATTAACACTCATCCCATTTATTTTTTTATTTTTTTTTATTTCAGCATGGTACCTTTCAACACATTTCTTTCAAAAACATATAATTATTATAATGAGTCTCACATCTTGCCGTTCACAGTATATTGCACTTCTTTTGTTGTCTCGGTTGGCGTGTCAATCGTCTAATGTATCGACCTGGTTGGGCAGCAGCAGAGGCAGGTCGATCCCTGCGTTTTCCGCGTCGAGAAGGTTAACGGCGTCCGTGGCCGTCGCCGGCAGTTGAGGTGGGTCTGACACAAGCGAGGGGGGTTCGGTGGGCAGTTGTGGCTCCCCTGAGTTGCGTAGAGAAAGGGAAAGCGGCAGCGATGGCCTACGAGGGGCTTGAGATGAAGAACAGCAGGGTAGAAGCCGTGCCAAAGCCCTTTTGAAATCCCTCATGAACATTGGGTATATAATTGGGTTCATGGTGCTGTTACAGTACCCCAACCAGGTGATGGCATCGAAGAAGGAGGGTGGTATGCACTCACACACCGCCTGAATGTACAGAAGAAAAGGTCTTAGATCACAAAGTCAATACATAATGCGGCAGAGACTCAATACCAAAGAGGTGGAAAAGGTCAAAGATGTCCAGCTCGTCGGAAGAGGATGTTGGGATGCCATGGATGAAAAAGGGGAGAGTAGGAGACCGAGATAGAGTGCTATTCACACACCATATTGTGTGTGAAGGAGGGCTAGAGACAGGCTTGCCCAGAAGCTCGAAATCTGAGCAAAGTGAGGGACACAGATGGGGGACAGGATCGTTGAAAGCTTGAGTGCAAGATAAGGAATAATTGCTCAGTTAAATAGGAATCTTTCTCTTAGTATGTCATGCAGCAATTAACCACCCATCCCCTTTTTTTTACATGCTTGTTAAGGTTGAGGTAAAGATTAATAGGTGAGTTGATTGTTTCTTAACTGTTTTGTGGACTGACCTGTGCCATGTTGGTGATAAAAAAGGGAAGCCAGGCACTGAAGAAGAGACCCAGGAGCACTCCCAGGGTAAGACTGGCTTTCAGAGCTCTCTTCCTTTGCCTGTGTGCCAATCTGCGCTCACTGTTCACCGACAGCTGAGAGGACGAAACAGAAAATAATATATTCATCGAGAGTTCACAGTGATTCTACTACTGAGAGCTGGGTAGCAATGTTACCTTGGCCGGGGTAATTATTTATGCCTTCCCCTCTCCCAGATGAAAGCTCTTGAAAGTGACAGTGCCTCACAAGGTCTTTGCTATTCTCTTGAATAGTTCTACCCTCCCATTTCGCCCTTCCTCATCTTCAAATGCCTTATTGGCACTCCGACACCCATATCTCGTCTCTCATTACTTTCTGTTCAAGTCCTTAAAATTGAATTTTTCCTTTTTCCGCTACATCTTTCACCTTTTTTTGTGTTCGTTAAAGTGTGGGGAATTCTCTGCACATTCTCAACATGCTGCATTGTGTCTGTAATCACACAGCCTTCACTTGCATAAGCAGTGGGTACGTGAATAAAAAAATAAGCTAAAACAGTTTGAGAATGCAGGCACTCCAAGTTAAGAGGGTCCTAAAATCCAGAGCAACCTGAATATTACTTCATATTTTTGCCTATTTCTCAGTTGTGACCAGATATGAAAGATATGAAAAATAAACATGATTGCTTGCCTCTGTGTGTGCAAATAATAAAATTCCTACATGAACATGCATTGTAATGCATGTTCAAATATTTATGATCTTATTGTAAGATGTTTTTCGAGGTTACAAACTGTGTTCCTTTTCTATGTGCTTTTCTCAGAAATAGACTTAACATGAACACGCATGTTTGAATCCTGAATAGTTCAAAAGAATTTGGGTATTAATGGGTGCATTTGGGAAAAGCATGAGAAATTACCCATGACCAAAGTGTCCAATGCACCTGAACCCTCACAGGTTTTCAGATCCAAGCAGACCTATGAAGACCTCTTCTCCAAGTTTGTTGAGAGTTCACAGCAAGTTTTAAGAAGTATTTGCACACACATACATGAGCCCTCTCTGTGTGAACCCCCTCTGGTTTTTGGATCCGAGTGGACCTATTAAGACCTCTACTCCAAGCGGCTTAGGCTGGGTACACACCACAAGATAATCGGGCTTGTTAGGGGCCAATTATCTTGCTGATTCTAAAGATTATCTTACCAGAATTTCCTGTGGTTTGAGGACACCAAAATACAATGTTTGTGGTCTCTCATATCTTATAAGATTCTAAAAAATCTTTTAGTGTGTACCCAGCCTAAGTTTGTTGAGAATTCACTGCAAAGTATTGGTGCACACACATAAATTAAGCAATACATTTCATCTTATTCTCTGACTCTGGACTTCTCACCGGAGCTTGCCGCAGCATGGCTGGCTCCTGATGGCTGTAGTCATCTCCATCCTGGGCAGCATGTCCGGGAGAAGGAGGACGAGATGGCTCGCCGGGTGAGTGATGTGGGTAAGCCGGATGAGTAAGAGCCTCCACCTGTCGTGCCTGTCTTCTGGCCGCCAGCAGGATCCGGCAGTAGGTGAAACAGATGGCCGTTGAGGGCAAGAAGAAGGTGAGAAAGGTCGCCACGAGGGCGAAGGGGAGAGTCACCCGCAGGCGGCACTGCGTGGTTGGCGTCCCTGACGTGGATAGCTGGAAGTACGAAGAGGGGTAGAAGGAACCCAACTGCGAGACCGTGGCGTTGGTGAGATGGTTTTCTGCAAGGTCTTGGGTGCGTCCCAGCCTGTGCCAGTCCATCTTGATTGGCAGGAAGGAAGTGAGGGCTGCCAACCCCCAAGCCCCACCCACCAGAAGCAAGGCACGAGGCGGGGTCATATGCTGTTTGTATCGCAACGGAGAGATGATGAGGAGGTAGCGGTCCAGACTGATGACACACAAGTTGAGGATGGAAGCACTACAGCACATCACGTCGAAGCAAAGCCAGACGGGGCAGAATCCGGGCGCCAGCACCCAGGTCCCACACAGCACGTTGAGCATGGCAGGGGGCATCACGACCAGAGCCACCATCAAGTCTGACAGGAAGAGGGACACCAGGAAGCAATTGGAGGTGCAGCGCAGCGACCGATGTGCAAACACCAAGGCGATCAGCAAAATGTTGCCACAAGCTGTCACTAGAATTATGAGGGACAGCATGACCGCGAGAAGCCAGGGACCGCTGCCACTAATGCTCCAGCCATCACCGATAGTACCGCTGTCATTAAAGCTCCTGTGAACGTCCGCACCTGATGCTGCCTCTACTCGAGAGATAGGTGAGCCACTCATCATCGGAGTGTTGAATAGGACTGTGTGCGCTTCCTGTGGTCTCGATGAAGCAAACACACATCCAGCGTTTTTCAAGTACATTGAGAGTGCAGTGCCGAATGTGAAGCAGTTGATCTACAGGTCACCTCGCCAGAATCAGTTGCGGACCACCTCAGGTGGCAAAAAAAAGATTAAGATGTCCCGTTTGTAGCAGTCCTTTCCATCTTTCCCCTGGCGAGGTTGGTGATTTCTCTCCCTCTGTGTGCCTCCGTCACACCAGTGCAAGGATATTCAGCTGCCATCACTCCATTTGTTAACGTGAGATGAGCAAAGCAATAAAATGACACATTTCCTAGTCAATAGTCTGGCTTCTTCAATGCTTAGCACCAGTATGAGCAATTCTGTGCCTGTCAGAGTATTTCAAAGCTACGTGTCATGATGACACTCTTTGGGGGAGGGCAACTGAGAGGTGGGCTTCGGTACGAGAGCGTGTGAGAGAAAGAGAGGGAGCGTTACCAGAGCAAGACTACCGTATAGATATTTTTAGATGAGTGAATTAAAAAACAAACTTATCTCGGTCCGCTTCTTGCCCATTTCTGTTTGCTTTCTATGCATTTTTATGAGCTCAAGGTTCTTAATTCAGTAATTGAGTATAAGGGAGCGGACGAGTGCACTAGAGGTAACTGTGTTGGCGTCTTTGCAGTTCCCTGCGCCCTTCTAATCCCTGTATCGTCCACTTCAGGGTGCCTGCGGGAGCTGCGCTCTGCCGCTGGGCATAAAGCGTGTCTGAGCATCGTGCTCTTGATGCACATTCACAGTCAGTCATTATTCAGGGTTAATTGAGACAAGCAATTAGCATCTAACAAAAGGCTTATGTAAATGTGTGAGGTTTAAAAGAATATATTCAAGATTGCTACCAAATAATTAAAATGTAATTTTACGTGTGTGGGTGAACATTTTTTCTCCTGATATTTGGTGTTAAATGCATTTCTGTCAATATGTTTTTTTGCAAACTGAGATGTGGAGATTAAATCTGACGTCCAGGTTTTTTCTGTTCTGGTTTTCTTAAGTGATCATAACGTGTTTCAGAGCGTGCATTAAAATAATGAATCAGAACCAAGAAAAAAAAAGAGTTTTGGAATAATGTTTTATTCCAAGATGAAAAAAAAAAGAGCTAAAAGAACTTAAGTTGTTGTACACCTTTGTAAAACGCAAAAGATATTACATTTAATATTTGCAATTTTTTATTACCATTACAGCCAACAAGCCTTAATTCTCAACAAGGCCATGCATGAGAACTTCGATATGTGCTTCTACCTTTATGTAAAAAGCAACATTACAATAGTGCAATTATGTATAAGCACAGCGGATTAAATGTATGCTTGTACTTCACTACTGGAGAACTGTCACCATGCCAACATGGCTCTGGACACACTGCAGGTTGGTGCAAACGTTTTGCTTTAAGCAAAGTAAGTGCACTAGTTTAGCATGGTTGCCAAATACCATCTTGGCCTTGGTCAAAAGTTAGATGACAGCGTGGGCTGATATCAATAATAGAAGCCTATGATTTTTGGAACACATATTACTGTAGGGCCATTCTTCAAAGATCGGGGGAAAAAAAATCACATTCAGATCATCCTTAGCAAATTTCAAATCTCCTTTAATATTTTATTAAATATAAACAGACTGTCATGTACAAGAGCACGGATGTTCTGGTGAAAGAAAGACAAGCAGTCTGACAAACCCGTCTGATTGTGTCAGGCTTGGAATATGAAAAGCAAGGCATGATCCATAACGGACGTGACTCTACTGCTCCTGAAAGAGACCAGAGGAAAAAATGAGTTCCACGAATATGATCTCGTGTTAGAAGTCACAAACAAATCTGAGACATGTAATACTGTCAATACTACCAAATAGAACTTGTTTTTATTCCTACCACACATTAAGGGTTAATGACTTCAGACAGATGGACTAATTCACTACTTAGGCATCTCTTACTTTACTGGAATATTGTAGCTCTGATAACAACATCGTCCAGATCATGCGGATTAATAAATGACTAACCCTAACTCTAAAATTCAAATGAATACAATACAAATGTCTTTTTTTTTTTTTTTTAAATACATTTTTAATAAATTTGCATTTATTAATTAATTTGTACTTTGTATATATAAAGATGCACACATACGGCTTGGAAAATATTTCCGCGTATATATTTCCGCTCATATAAACAAACACGCATGTGTATTTATATATACACATATTAAACACACACAGTACATCAAGCCAACAAAAACGTTTATTTCGGATGCAATTCATGCATTTATAAATAATCCAAATAATCAGCAGCCTGACACTGAACGTCCAGATGCACGGCTTGCTAAATGAGCCCAAATGCAGATAGATATACCTGGGTGACACCTGACAGATCGAAACACAAACCTTAGCAGCTTCACTGCGCAGGGCATAATGTGACCTCAAGTCATTCTGGCAGTTGGAATAAGCCATGCCAAGACCCAGGCCCGTCCCGAACGCAATGGGCCACGTCCGGCCTGCACAAACACATCCTCACATGAGAACACATCCGAATGAATCTGCTGTACACAACATACCACACACACACACACACACACACACTTACGCTTGAAGAACACAACGGAGAACACCATTCCCAGACCCAGACCGGTACCTACAAGACACACATATGTCCCATTACAAAATTACCCAGCATTCTCTGTGGACCACAAAACCAATCACGAGGAATAGCATGGAGAGGTTTTGATGTATAAATAATCTGAAAGCTGAATAAAGAAGGAAATGTTAGGGCAAATCTGGAGATCTAAATATTGATTTCCTATTCATAAATTACTACTGACCCTACCCTAAACGACTAAATAACTCTTTATTTCATATCCTAATGATTTTTATCATTTTATTCAAAGACATAATAGAAAAAAGTGTCACAAAAGCTGTCACTGGTGCAGGTTTAGAAAGTGTTTCCCCAGAGACCTTGTAAGTATATACTGATAATTACCGGAGTACACAACAGTCTGAAAAACTCCCACACTAACATATTAACCCCCGCCTAGATTAGTACTAGGCCCTTTTAAACATGACACAGAAACAATACCTTAACGTAGCTCTCAAAGCCTAGTTAGCTTTCAAAACAAACAGCAGTGCTAGCTGCAGGCGTCTAGGTAGGGAGCACACTAGGTTTAAAGCCAAGCCCCTCGCGCGCGATGACCCGAGTGCCCTACACTGACGAGACAGCACGCCGCCAATTAAAGCGGGTTATTAATCAGACGGGTTCTTACCGAATTTAATCGCGCTGTCTGCGAGGCAGCGGTCCCACTTTTGTCCCAGCTCTTTCTCAGACATGTCGAAGGCGGACGGCGGCGGCAGCGCGGATGACTTTGGCTTGAGGGCTGGAGTGCGCTGCTGTCATTCTCCCCTTCCCCGGCAGAGGAGGAGTGTGCGCGCGCTTGCGTCATGGCGCCACCAGCTGGACAGGCGGAGGAAGAGCGCACCTAGTTCTGTTCTGTTGTGGACAGCAGAACACGTGTGTAACTAATCGAATTCTGCATTGTTTAATGGTACACAGAAACACAAGCATAGTAATTATAGCTTGATGACCAACACTGTAAAATTGGAATATTATTTTAAAAATATATCATACAACTTTAGGTATCACAAAAGTTACACATAACGGAGATAAAAATGTAAAACTGAAATTAAAATAGTTCAAAATATTTGTTTACATTTATATATATATATATAGCTATAAGGCTACATTTTTAAACACGGTCTGAAAATAAATATTTAAATGCAAATAGAATAGCTATATACTCCAATAACCAACTTGCAATTTTAAAATCATTTAAAAAAGGATAAATTGATTTGTTTTATAATATCCTTTTTAAGTATTAAGACTGAAAGCAAAATCAAAAGAGTTCAAGGAATTGTTTATATTTTAAATAAAATCATATTTTTGCATTTTCTTCTGTTAAAATATTTTTCTAAAAATCTTCGAATTTAAAGCCAACAAATATTTGTAATTTCTTAAAATTGGAATATTTTCGAATAAAATGGATAAGCAATGGAAATGTTTATTAAATATTCATTATAGCTTATAAGGTAACACTTAGAAAATGCTTATTTTTTTAAATATAATTTTTAGTTTACCCGTCAACGGAATATTTATGTATTTTGAGTATTTAACGGTCACTCTGTATGATGGTTTCTAGGGTTTAGAAAAGACATTCACACAACATCACAACCTCCTGCTGAAATATAAAAGTCATGTTTAAACTCGAATACTTGTGTTTTACTGTACATACGGCGTTATGCAAAATAACAACTGTGGTACATATGACTGCTTTCCTGAGATGAAAATACAACACTTCACAATAAAGACTGGCGAACGAGGCAAAACTGTGACCATTACCCAGCATACGAGATTATCACACCACACTGATGAAAGATGCAACACTGCTGATACATACAACTTTCCTAATGGTTAGGGGTTAGTTAATAATGGTTTTCACACATACAGAGTATACTCCAAACTGACCTAAACATTAGGCGGAAAGCGAATTGTACAATAAACGTCTTTTTTTGCAAGCAGAAACAGAAATCGAGCCAGAACTACTCTATAATGCACAAAGTTAAAGCAGCTGTTATTAAAAAACTAAAGAGGTGATACGTCTTTACATGAGCATCTTTAATAACACACATCAGAAAGTGCATCATCGGGCAACAGGAAGTTGTTAAACCGCCTCCAGAGCAACACTAGAGAGCGCGGTACAGACAGTAATGTCAGCGGACATACAGCTAGACAAAGTTAAGTTTATTTCCTCGATCAGGGCTCTTGCTTCCTAGGGCTCTCAGCTGCCTTCTCGGATGGGTTCGTCTCTTCTCGACGGGGCCTCACAGAGATGTTGCTGATGGACAGCAGACCCCTGAGCTCCTTGTTTTCAATCTGCATCAAGAGAAAGACGCGTTACATGGACATACCAAGGCAGGAACGACAAGCTGATGAATTACAGTCAAGCCGTTACTTCGAGCTGCGCCAGTTGCTCTTTCACGGAGCAGAAACGCTGGTCATCCATCTGAACAGCCTGACGCATCACCTGACCCATTTCACAGATCCGCCCCAGCTGGCTCTGAACCTCCTGGAATAAAGGCTTAGTAAGGTTTCATGCAGTGAACGGGTGCCCAGACAGCTGATGAACACATCAGAATAATCCACAGCACTCCTGTCCATCGGCTAACGTCTTGAGAAGCGAAAGGCTTGTTTGTGATTAAACCACTGCTCCCAGCTAAACGCGAGGAAACACTGAACGACACGCATCTCTTACAAACTAATGAGGGTTAGGACATTTACAACTCACTCTCATTCATGTGTGAACTGGTTTTTTTTAAGAAAGCAAGGGTCTGGCACCTTGGCGTGATGCTGGTGAAGGCTGAGCACGGGTTTGGTATCCAGCTCTTTCTTTTCCATCATCAGCTGAAGCATCTGTTTCCGGTAGCGGCCCATGATCAGCTCTAGAGCGTACTGGTGCTCCTCCAGAGAGAGCCAGAGCTCTGTGAACAGCACAAAGAGTTGAAGCAGGGATTCCTTTTAAAAAAACACTTAGAAGAAACTGGCGCCGCCTTGCCTTTGTTCTCGTGCTGGAGGTCTTTGATCTGGGTGTTCTCCTGGGTCAGCAGGACGTGAGGTTTGTATCTGGACAGCTCCTGATACTCGGTGCTTTCCTCCATGTACTAAACACAGGGAAAACACATAATGGGTAGTTACTGGTCACTGAACAAAAATCTAGAATAACATTTTTGGTGCATTTCATAATGTATTAAGTAATGCATTTGATATACAAACCCCCCCCGCATAACAATAAATACACTGCTCAAGAAAACAAAGGGAGGGAAATATTCTTATTAAATACGTTGTTCTTTACATAGCTGGATTTTACATTTACTACTACTACTATTAATTCAGTACACAATGCAAAAGATATTAACAAATAATATTCTTCACAAACTTCCAGCTTGTATAATGTAATTATTCCTAATTTCTATAAAAATAAAAAAAACATGAACATTCCTGTTATCCATCAAATGTTCTTTTTTTGTATTACTTAGGATTAATGTCTTTTGTCCACTACGATGATCAAAAACACAAATAGAAAGACAGAACAACACAAATGTTATCAAAATGATGTTAAAACAAGAAAAATAGACGGTAGTCCACAGCTTTACATGCATTTCTCTAACACTGCTGACAGATATGCTATCTTGCTTTAAGTGTTTTTACAAAACATGACCTCATATAATATAATTTTGCTTTTCGTGATTTAGGACTTTGTATATTCTTGATCTTCATCGGTCCAGATCTTACCCGCTAAACTGTGCAACACTACATGACTAATATCGTGCCAATCACACCACGGTAACGTTAGACGTGGCGTGCACGCTCTTGGAGATAATGCGTGTGCTCTGCAGGGTGGTCAGTAAGAGGTTTCATATCATGCCTTGTCAGGAAGAGTGTTTCCGACCTCCTTCATGCTGTGAATCTTCTGGCTGAGGACGCTCGACTGCTCGATGAGAGTCTCCGCGGCAGTGTCGTGCTCCTTCAGCCGGTCCAGCAGCGTCCGCGCGTCGCCCAGCACCTTCTCCAGCGAGCACGACATCTCCACCGGCTTCAGCTCACACCTCCACAAACACTCACTCGACACCACTGCCCGCGCCCAGCCTGATCAACGACCGCCGAAGTAGACGAGCGCTGAGATATATTACATATTTACTGCCTTATATCGGCCAAGCTGTCAGCAAAGTGGAAGAGCTTCCTGTACTACTCGTCCACGTCAAATACGTCGACTCTGTTAGACCGCTTTTACGCACGGAAATGTATTTTCAAAATAAAAGCCCACATTTTAGTACTAATAAGAAGAAAACAAAATAAAAGCATACGTTTTAAAAAATAATTGTATATTATAAAATAAATTGTGTTTGACTTTAAATTCCCATATTAACATGTTTACACTTTCTACCTTTTTGTAATAGTAATTTGTTGCTCTTTTGTTGTTTGTGATTGCTGTATAAGGTATACACACACACACACACACACATATATATATATATATTAATACCACAGGCACTATTACATGTATTAATATAATCATGCAATTAATTTATTTAATAAATAATACAACTTATTGAACAAAGTGTTTATACTTTCCGGTTTTATTATTTTAAAAATAGCTCATACATAGTTGTCTCTGGGACAGAATAAAGGACCAAAAGACACACTTCATTTGAACTATGTGCGCTCTGTTACAGTAATAACCCCGTGGTTGAATGTAATTTAGAGACTATATATGTTGCAATGACTGTAAAATAAACATCAAGCCCTTTTAAATATGTCAGTGAGAATGCAGAAAACACCATGAAGCATTTGCATGGGAAACTACAAACATGTGCTTTACTTAATGCTTTGCATAGATCATAAAGCACGAAGCATACATTAAAAAAGCCATGAAATGTGAAAAATCTGAAAGTTTACATCTGTAAACTACTACTGTAACATGCTTTATGGTATGGTATGGTGTAATAAAAATATAAGATTAGAACATTTGGTCTGATCTGAATAACACTTGGTTCTATATATTCAAAATTGGTCTGTAAATTGGTCTTTTTATGGCATTACATGTGTTTATAGCAGCTGATCATCTCACACGGTCACCATTATGTCATTTAGCTCCTTGCGTTTGAGGTCAGGCACTTTGGCGCCAGATGCAGGGTATCCAACAGGAAGCAGAATTAGAAGCTTCTCATTGGCCGGTCGCTGGAGGAGGGACCTGAGCTGTGGGCCACAGTTCAGAGGAGTGGTCGTCACGGTAACCAGCCCAACATTCTAACAATGGAACAATGGAATATTGCGTACGTCATTCATATCAAAGATCCATGTTTGATCTGTGTGTTTTTTTGCGGCTGACCTGCAGAGCAGCCAGGAGAATGCCACAGGAAATGGAGACGCTGATTTCGTTGTAATAGTGGGTCTTTTTCTTGCCGCTGGGCAGAAATCCGTATGTCTGCTTAAACACTAGAATCAGATACGGAGCCACATCCAAATACTCCTTCACCCAGTTTGTCCTGTGAAAGAGAGGCTTACTTGTTTTTATTGCTATTTGGTGAATTCTGAAGTCCTATCAATTCTTGAAATGAAATAAAATGGAAGAAACTGACCGCAAAAGGGCTCTAGTAACAGGTAGGTATTATTTGTATTTCATTTTAATATCTGTATTTATCTTTATATTTAAAACAAAAAATCCCAACAATAAATAACGTTTATAAAACTGCAATTTAATAATAAAAAATAATGAATTATATTATATAATACAGTGTAGTAGTAGTATTATACATATAGTTTAATTTGAGAATCATATAAATATTACTAGTTCAACTAGTTACTAGTTATTATTATTATATTATATTATTATTTTTATATGCATAATATTATGTTAAATGATTATATATTCTATGTTACGTAAAATAATATTTGATAATTATTAGTATTTTTACAACAACAATAATAGTAATAATCATTATCATTATTGGCATCTGTCTGAAACACATGCATGGTAAAAAAAAAAAAAGAAGAAAAATTAAATAGATAGAAAAAAAATGTAACCACTAGGGGACACTAACATCATAGCTAAATGCATTTATGTCAACACATTATTATAGGAGTCTGGAATAGTGCAGAGTAATAATACTGTAATAAACAAAATAATAATAAATAAACGATATGTGTGGTCTCTTTATTTGAAACACACCTTAATTTCTTCAGGTCATGGACCCACTTGTCTCCCATCCTTTGCTTGTAGTTTATTTCCTCCTCGTCCTCAACGATCTGTCTGATCTTGTGTTTGACCTCTGCATCAGACACCACCACAAACGTCCAGGGCTCGGTGTGAGCTCCACTAGGTGCAGTGCCTTACACACACAGAGGAAATAAAGCTTTGGAATGATAGTGTTTCATCTTTTTAGCCGAACAGGGTTTATCAGACAAACAAACTCAGCCTTCGTTGTGGCCGCATTACCTGCAGTGCGTATGACATTGTCAATCACTTCTTTCGGCACCGGCTCTGGACTGATGTAGCGCACAGACCGTCTCAGATTCATGAGCGAGTAGAACTTCTCAGAACGCTTCAGCATCTCAGTAGCAGAGTACTGCGCTGGGGTGTATGGGATATGGAGTAGATGTTCCTCCTCTGTTGTGTCTAGCCAATCATGCTCCTCTTCCTCTGTGCACAGACAATCAACTGAGTCACCAACACCAATAAACACAATTTCACAGCACTGTAATCTACATCCAGGGTGCTGAGGAGTTTTGGAGAAATTAAGCATTGCATAACTACCTATCACGATGAGACGGGCAAACAGACAGGCAGGGTAATCCACATACAACACATTAATAACCGCTGAACAGCTGAACTGAACTGAAGGCCAAGGCGGAGCATATGGTGCCGGCGACTGAGGTGGAGACAGGTATCCGGAAGGCCGCAGTGGAGCTGGAGTGACAGAGGACTGGAGGGAAGGAGGAGCCTGACAGAGCCAGAGTGACGAGGAGTCCTGAGGCGGCGAATGGTCAACGACAGACCAAGGCAGAGCCGGAGGGACAATGGAGCCTGGCAGAGCTGGTGGACTGACGGCCCACGGTGGAGAGCTAGGGACCACGGTGGAGCCGACGGGTCGGGCGGCTGATGACGACCGGCAGACCTGTGGCGAGTCCAGCACGCAGATGGTGAGCAATGGGGCTGGCAGATGATAGTGGTGACGTGGGCACGAATGGGTGTGAGGGAGGTTTTTTGTGTTTTGTGCGAGGCGCAGGCACTTGGGGTGGACTGGAGTCTCCCAGTCTATCAGGTCCTGCGCCGGTAGCCCCAGATCGATCAGCTCACCCTCAGCCATGGTGTAGTCCGTGGCGAGCTCACTTTCCGGCTCTCACACCTGGTCTGCCGTCATAGGCTCAGGCTCCGAGGCGATCCTCAGCTCTGTCGCATCCGTGGGTGATGGCTCGTCAGTCGCACCGGCTCTGAGATGGTGGGCTGGGCTCTGGGTCAGGAGTGGCACTGACGAGATCACCCATCGGACAGCAGGTGAATGGTGATCCATTTCTCGCCAGCGTGCACTCCACAAAGGAGGTGAAGTCCACTCAAGGACCATCTTCGGACAGGGCTGTCCGGAAAGGAATTGCCCCCTGCCAGCCCAGTCGCACGTTTTTTTCACGATTCTTACTCAACTTTGGTGAGTCCAGCATTAATGGATGCATCCATGGAGTCGCACTGGAGTCACGGAAATAACGAAATAATCATGTCCCTGACACAAATAAATAGATTAAAGGATAAATTTGTGATATTGTAACGACCTGCCGTGCGACTGGGTTGCCTCTGCAGTGAATGGGTGCCGTCAGAATGAGTTTTTTATCAGCTGTTTGGACTCTCGTTCTGACGGCATAGTACTAGACTAAATGTAAACCTGAGCTGTTTTAACTGAAAGAAACTTGCACCGACTGATCTTAAAACATGTCAGTGCCTCTATTTTGTCTTAAGATAAACACCAGTAATGCTTTTTTATAGGGCATGTTTATAAAAATTAGCTCGATGTCCAAATGAAACTATGGCCCAATCCTGGCTTGAGCTAAGCCCAGTCTATGAAACTGGGCCTATATGTCATATACTGAATATAAAATAAGATAGCATATATGCAGTTATGAAATATCAAATATTGACAGTATAAAAAGCGCACATAATGTTCCACCAGATTTCAAAGCATTATGAAAGTGGGCTGTAATAGAGCATGTTGCAAGACTTTATTTTTTGGACTTGAACCTTTGCATTCAGTTCAATCACTTTTTCCTAGCATGGAGTTCTTACCTTCTTGGATTCTTAAGTTTCTTCTCAAAGCTTAAGATCTCTTCAAACGTTCTGCATCAATACGCAAAGACATCTTCACATAAAAGCCATTAGGTGTGGAGGTTGTAGTGGCTTTCCACTCGTGTACTGACTGGAAACATGTTCCATATTTTGAGGGCTTATAAAGGGTTTTGCAAATATTTGTGGCAAATAAAAATATGCTTGCAAACACTACATTTAATACTGAAAACGTACATCAATTTAAAGATAAAATGAGAAAGCATGTATAGACAGGACAGTGCATGAAGACAGTAAAAGGTAGAGTCCGATTCTTGGCACTTATTCCTCAGTACTGCTGTAATGTGTTTCAGTGATGATAGAAGTGTAGTGCTGCAGCCTACCGGTGTGTTTACTGCTGATTTCTGTATCGTCCTGCAGATCCTCGTCCACCCATGGTCTGGCTGTCCGATCTGAACGCTTCTGCTTCGATCTGGGCTCCCTCCTCCTCTGGGAGCTTTTGAAGAGAAACCCGATAATGAGACACAGAACCGCCACGAACACCGGAGTCAGAGCCGAGAACACCGCCATGATGAACGCGAGGAGTCTGGAGCAGTTTAAAGGGCAGGGACTCACATTCTCCTGTTAATATTAAACAGCCCCCAGGGAACACATACGCACTACGATTAGGCATCACACACACACACACACACACACACACAAATGAGTCATTTAGATATCACTTTTAGTAGCTATTGAAAAAGTTATCAATTTAATATTGTTTTAATATTAATAATAGTTTCGCGTTTTCGCGTTTCTTTATAAACGAGTCATTGAATCATTTATTCAAGTCGTTTTTATGATTATGAATGCTTCGGCTCGCATTTACTGCAAGGGAAACTTGTGCACGAAACGTGGCTAATTAATCTTATTAAAATGAAATAGCGGATTTCGTATATGAGAGACAAGAGAAAGCATCCTCCCTGCAGTATTGCATAGCTCTGTGTGAAAATGAATCAAGTCTCAATGAGCGGAATGCCTTTCTTCTTTTGATGATGCGTTCAATACTGAGCATTTGCAGAAGCTGATTTTGTGCTGGTACCTGGCAAACTGATGAAATTCTGCATGTTGCTTAATTGTTTCATGTGGATGTTTTTCTGATTGATTTTGCATTGATTATGTGAATAAAATCTGTAGGCATTGGTTGTATTCTTTTATACGGTGTGAAAATGATGTGCACAACTGAGAAATTGATATTCATTCATTTCTCAATAAAAAAACACCCCGATTGAAATATTATTAACCAAATAATCTGACGAATTCCACAATTAACTTCAAATAGATAAATATTAGTGGCGCTGCTGTCTCATTCCAAACGTTCAAGCATATAGTATAACAATCAACAAACCAACAGATGTCTGCATGCGAATTTTCCTAAGAAATACATGAATATCTAGTATAGGACACTTTACAGACAGAGTTATCATAGTTTAGTTTCACTGGTGTATTTAGACAGCAAGAAATCCACAACAAAGCAGCATCCGCAGTGCTGTTGACACCACATTTATTCATTTCATTGAAATCTCCCTCCCACTCACTCACCATGATATTATAATGTATTCACATTTGAATGATGAGCTCAAAGTTAATTTAATGATATCAATCACAATAGCAGATAAAAATAACAGTACTTCCCAGAGGTGCACTTCATATCACAAAATGAAAATGGTCTGTCGCTACTGCACTTTTGCCAAAGATTACAATTTCCAGAAAACATGCGTTCTGATGTGCAGTTAGCAATACGAGAGCTTGGGATTTCTGTTCTTGCACACTGTTGACGGTAATGTAAAGGTCATGCGAAGGACATCTTGTAGTAGATATTTGTGTTGCTTTTATTATGAAAATCACGTCATTTGCATCACTCTGTGTTTTTCTCACAGACATAAAATCATCAAAACAGATGGCAGGCAGTAGATGTCTTGAGCCTGTCTGCTTCACACACACACACACACACTCTTAATCTGCTTCACAATAGCATCTGTGACCACACTAGTGTATCTGAGCTGTACATAATATCGGTGTATGCCGAGAAATGCACACTGTAGAATAGTTCACCCCAAAAATGTACGTATTCAGAATATTGACTTCATCAGGCCAGCCACGAGATAAATTAGTTTAATAAATAAAATGAAATGTATCATTACATCACTTCCTCACCAGTGAACCATTTGTAGTGAATGGGTGCCGTCAGAATGAGAGTCCTAAAAGCTGATAAAAACACAATGATCCACAATCCAACACAGTCTCACTGCAGCTCGTACGTGTTTTACCAGTGCTCGTACGAATTCATACAATTTCTGCTAAGTAGCCAATTCGAAGCTGGTTTGAAGTAAAATAAATAAAAACATGTTAACTGAAGCACTGACTGGAGTTTAGCTGTGGATTTTGAAACATATGACATGTACAACACCTGAAATGCCATTATTCTTTGACATTACGGAAAAACTGACTGTCCTTGATGCTGAACACAGTCGTGCTGTGATGGTTAGAAGATCTCAGAACTTAGATTTCAGTGTGAGGATAACAAGTGTGTCTAACACCCAATTTCTGTTTGAAAAGGGAGACGGATTTCTGCCCAGTCAGATTTCAGCATTACACATCCATTTCACAAGCATTTCATGCTTTCCAATCTCAGCATCACTCTCAAGTGGGAAATATTGCATGCAACCTGACTGAAACCGATATGAAAGTAAGACAAGGAAATTGTATTCATATTATGAATGTCAAAAAGATATTTCAGATGATCAATGAAAAGCAAGACACTCTTAAACCACTTTCCAAGTGAAGTGTCAAAGCTGAATTGCAGTTATTCAGTGTGGCTTTGATAACTGAAGTAAATGACTTAATTATAGTTAAATAGAAAACCCAGTTCATTGCCACTTTGTAATTGAGTATAGAAACAGTTGAACTGTAGAGCACAGAAACAGGTAACCGGTTCATCGTTCTTCTTCTATGTGCACTTTTGAACTTTTAGAATTAAAAATCTAGAAAACAAAATACAACTTGTATGTTCCCTGCTAGATTTAATTTGGACACAAAGTCTATAATCAAAGGTGAATTCAGTCTCTTTTTTTCTAAAAAGTCATCTTTGTGATGCATTGTGTATTAAAGGGTTTATTTTTATATTGTATATTTTGTTTTTTCATTTGAATTTCAAGTTTTAGCACTTTTGTCGTTTATTTTAGTACTTGTAAAAAAAAATCTCTATATAGTTTTTATTACATGTGATTTTGGTACTTGGCTTAAACTAAATGAAGCTTAAACGTCATTTTATGTTGCATTGGGTAGCTTAAGAACATTTTATTTCAGGTAATGTTCATTTAACAGAAAGCCCCTGGTGGAAACATTTTTTATATTTTTAAATAAATATATTTTAAATATTTATTATATATGTTAAAGATTTTACAGCACAGTTATGTAATTTTAAATCTATAAAACTGTACATATTTACTTCCACACAATAGTAGATTTTCATAGTGAAAATGGTGAAATTATACATTTTTTTGTTTTTATAGGGAAAGAGCAAAATAAATAACAGCTACATTGCAACCTTCATATGACAGAAATAAAAGAATAGACATTTCTATAAAAAATTTCAATTGAAAAAATAAATAAATAAATAAATAAATAAAATGACCAGAAGGAGAAAAACCTCCTTGAAGCAGCAATCTGTGTTTAGTAGTAGTAGTAGTGGAACAGAAGATTTTCAGCAGCAACAGTGCTAGTCTAATAATAGTAGCAGTAGAAGAAGAGTATAGTGCTGCTGTGAAGTGAATGGAGTCTGATAGCACTAGTGGTATTCCAGTACTTACATGTCTCTAGAGACGGACTGTGTTTACTGGAGTGAAATAAACCAATTACAGTACACTCACACCATACACACGCTACACATACGGACGCTCACAGTCATGTGACCGCTGTGGGATTGTTCCTGAAGAGCTTTCAGGCCCTACGTTTCTCCACAGATCTGGGTCAATGCTGGCCAGTTTAAATATTAACCTATAAAAACACAAGTCTGCATCCACTGCTCTAAATATACTGGCCTCTAAGTAGGATTTAATTCAAAGATAAAACATGATTAGAGTTTGCAGTTAACCATCACGTGCTATCTGTTTAAATGACTGAATTCAGTTTCCATCTCTTGCTTAGATCTTGAAACACTAAGATTATTGTTCTTGTTTTCATGTCTAGGTTTCTGGGTATCTTCACATAAGAAGATATGTGTTGTTATGCTGTTTCTTTGATTATCCCAGAATGCAGCAGTTTATAAATAGGAAGTTTATTCTGAGCAGAACAAGCATTACTGTTTGAACATTTGCTCTTAAAACGCTAGAGGACTCTTTCAGAGGCTTCACCAGTAGTTGTCTTTGTATGTGAGTCATTGATTCACTTGTTCCGTTCAAAACACCGATTGATTCAGGAACCAAACGAGTGGTCGTTTCTCAATATGCGTTCTTGTCTGTACTTGCGGACTCGTGAAACGTCTTCAGTAGTCGCCCAAATTCACATCTAGCCAAGTACAGTTAAAATCCCTGCATGTGTTCTTGCTCCGCCACTTTTATCAAGGATGGATCAAGAGAAGATTGTGTGAACTTGAGTCAGCCAGGCATCCCAGCCAATCTCTGTCTGTCTGTCTGTCTGTCTGTCTGTCTGTCTGTCTGTCTGTCTGTCTGTCTATCTATCTATCTATCTATCTAT
>JAUYWG010000061.1:17039457-17052916 GCA_034779775.1 Enteromius afrohamiltoni
TCTATCTATCTATCTATCTATCTATCTATCTATCTATCTATCTATCTCTGTCTGTCTGTCTGTCTGTCTATCTATCTATCTATCTATCTATCTATCTATCTCTGTCTGTCTGTCTGTCTGTCTGTCTGTCTGTCTATCTATCTATCTATCTATCTATCTATCGAGTTCGAGTCCCAGTTCTGGCAGGGATTGAGGGTGGGGTTAGTAAATTATCAGCGCTCTCTCTACCTTCAATACCATGACTGAGGTGAGACCCTTGACCCGTTCCCTCTGTCTATATTTAATCATTCTTATAAATAGAATATAATTATCACTATCAATTTTGCTGAGCACTGTTAAGGAAGCTCAGTCATTATAAATAGATTAATTTTTCATGATTCATGTAACATTTAGCTTGTTTTGATCAGTGAATGAATGATTTGGTTTCTTCGGCACAGTTTTCAGAAACGCATGAATGAATATTCTGTCTTCATGGTGGTTCTTGCGCACCACTGATTGCATTGCTGCATGGCAGATGCTACAGTTCTGTCTTCTCCTGTCCTCTGGCACACGCACTATAATACTGAAACAAATGAATAAGACTAGAGTAGGGTGAAAGAGAAAGACATGCAAAGAGGACAACAGTGCAGGAAAAGAGCGATAGAGATATCTGTTGGAAAGCGAAGGGGGAGGATGAGCATGTTGACCAGTGCTTGATTTAGACAATACATTAGTCGAAGAGAGTTAAGCTGAGCTACCTCAGTCAGCCCTCATCACATCTTAATATGATGCTATAATGGTCGACAACAGCACTGATGACAATCAAATTAGACCTAATGGCTCGTTTACTTGCATAGAAACCCTGATACCCTTACAGTCTAGATTGTTGATCGAGCTAAATGGTATTCGAATGGATTGTGTTGCACATCTGGAGGGTGCAGAGCCAGAGCACGCGCCTGTCATTAGACATTCTCCTCACATGCACCTCTCAGTCTCAATTATGCCCCTTGTGAACGTGCATGCAGAAAGTGGGTCAGGAAATTTAAAGGGAAAGCGTTACTATAAGGTCCTATGTGTTTATGTACAGTATCTGTAGATGTAGAGGAGTTTGTTTCGCATCACATCATCTCTTCATCAGTGAATGGGTGAGACGTTTTTAACTTTAAACCATTCCTCTATCCATAACATAACAGAACATTTTCTTTTGTGGGGTAAATTGTTCTTTTAAAATTACACACAAAAAACTTTTTTTGTACATTTTTACCATGAAAAATCTAAATCGATGTGTTGCATGAACAAGCTTTCCCTGAAATGAATTTAATTCAGGAACTGCATAGCTAGTGTCATATATATATGTTCTCTAGAAAACAAAAAGAAAATGTTTGAATATGCATAATAGACAAATGATAGATCTGTGCACATTACGTAGGGAGGATTCAGAAGACTCCTAATACAGACAACAAGACGAGTGAGTCTTGTGCAAGAAAGCGGATTAATACATTTTCAGGATTAATGTGACATGTTCAGTAATGAGATGCAAATTTGTGACTAACACAGCCCAGGAAGCTTGTTTTTCACAATGCGTAGCTGCGGAACACACACCTCACATAGACATGTATGTTGTATGAGAAGATATGTTTGATATATTGTGCATTTGTTTGAATAAATTGAAGCGAAGCAGAAGAGCGTGTATATAAGAGCTCAGGCATTTCGCCTTTATTTTAAATACAACAGCACAAAAGACCACACTTTACATATGTCTAAAAAACAAAAAAACCCTATTTAAAACACGCAGCTCACAGTCAATAAAAATGAATAAAAAGTTGTGAATTTGATATTTATAAGAGTAATACTTGTAATAATGTATAAAAAGACAAATCATCGCTTAAGCGATCCAAAACGTTCCTATCATGCCAATAAAACATGCATAAATAAAGCTTTCATACACTCAAATACAGCTGTAACAGTTTAGAAACAAAAGTAAATCAAATTAAAAAAAAAAAGACGATCAGCCTAAACCCTGAATGTTCTTTTCTGAGAGAAGAGTCAAAACATCCGACGGAAATGTCGAAGATTCATCCAGAGTCAAGAGCGAATCTTTGTTTCCCCTCTGCCTGCAAACACACCGTCCATCCACGCTCTAGAGGCTTAAAAGTGTAAACAGCACCATAGTTTTCCCCTGGATTCCTTGTTATACACCCTACACCACCAAACACAAACCTGACCCATGAGTATGACACCGATTAAAAAGCGAAACATAATATACACGTACCAATTTACACCAATAGCACTTATAATATGCTAATTTTCAGCCATTTTATTTTCTTTGGCAGCCTCCTTGTAAAACCGTATGAGGAAAAGGTGATAAAAGCCAAGTTTTTAAATAATGTACGTGCTCTCAATAATGGCTTGAGTCAGACTCGTCCAGCTCCATCTTTAGACGAACACTTACCGTCATCACAGTATGTCTGTTAGTAAGCTCTCATGCAGCCCTTGTTAACTTAAGAAGTATTCAAAACTCAGGCTATGTTCACAATACTAGTATACTACGCCCGGCTACCAATTCAGCGGTTTACAGTGTGTATGCTACATCACATAAATGCATTGGCCAAAATGAGCCGTTTCCACAATGCAATGCACTCAACTCCAGAATTTCCGTTCTGTAGCAGCGTATATAGTATACTAGTATTTAAAGGAATAGTTCACCCAGAAAATTTAGTGTGCACAAACTTACGCCACCCACGACATGGTTAGTTTTTTCATCAGAACAGATTTGGAGAAATGTGGCATCACATCAGTTGCTCAGAAATGGATCCTATGCAGTGAATGGGTGCCGTCAGAATGAGTTAAAATAGCAAACATTATTATGGTCATTTTGAGGGATTGGTTTTATACAAACAGTTTTTTAGCAGCTGTTTGGACTATTATTTTGACGGCACCCATTCACTGCAGAGGGCCCATCGGTTAGCAAGTGATGTAATGCTGTATTTCTCTAAACCTGAGGAAGGATCAAACTCACCTTCATCTTGGATGGCCCGAGGAGGAGTACATTTTAAGAAAACGTTCCCTTTTTGGGTGATTTATTCCTTTAATTTTTTTTTACTTTGTCACCCCAACCCCCCCAAACCTTTATCATACCACAATCATGTTCACTTTATGAAAGTAGTTATTTTAGCCACATACCTTTCAAGAACAGTTCAATATTCTTAAAAGATTTATCACCGTTATGAAAAAACTGAATTATGATGGTCAATTGTGGTTCAAGATCCTAAATATTCCATTATGCTTTGTTAAAATAGAAATTGTAGGGTAGAGTGATGAAATTTAAGCGTACAGATATTGGTGAAATCACTGCTGATCCAGGATCAGACGACAGGGAAATGGAATTCAATAGGCTATATAAAAAAAGCTTTGTAGCCAGTCGTGGTTCATAGAAATAGCCGTAATACTGCACCAAACAGTGTAATAATCTGACAGGACAGGGACATCAGACTGTCCCACGCAGCTGCTGAGACTGTTTGATTGCGTCCCGGATGAACTTTGCCCTCTTGGATTTATTGTGTGATCTATGGGAAATGGATGACTCAATTTAGGCGTACTAAACCAAGTCAGGGTCCTTGGGAAATGAACTCTAGTATATCGATTCTGGGCCAGACATGAATGCTGGGATAGGGAGTCCTTGAGGGCTGTATGAGGTGGACTCTATGCGGAGTGATGGATTGTGGGACCTGTAGTCCAGGTAGCTGGATTGTCGTTGGTATTGTTGAGCACTTAAAAGCTTTTCTTCTGCGGAGCACTGAGTTTTCTCATTCCTCTTATCCTGCCGAGGAGCTCACGCACAAAGTCCTGGTGAAGAGAGAGAGACAGGAGACACACTGTAAAATCCTCCATTCTCTTCTGCTCATTCACGGTCTGTGTGAGAGTGTAAAGCCTGTGGCTGTAGGTCAGCAACAATGCTGCGAGGTCATTCATTTACACACACACACACTCAAACAAGAGCACATGTTAGTGTTTAAGGGTCTGTGATTAGATTAGAGTGGATTGTAAAAGTGAATGTGTGTGTGTGCATGGTTGCTTTTCGTTTAACACAACATGATGGATACACTGAGTGTGTTTGTATGTGAGCAATTAGGTGTAAAAATTAGACAGAATGTAAAAAAACATATATATATATATATATATACAGTACTGTACAAAAGTCTTAGTCCACTAGTATTTTCAGCACCAAAAACTGGTTTTAAGAGGGTTATTTCTATCTTCTGCGGTAGCGAAATATCAGTTTCCATTTCCAAACATGATTTCAGTCACTAATTGTAATAACGCAGTGAGATTATTGTGCCAGTGCTCCACACAGAGCTCTGATCTGACCATCATCAGTCTGTCTGGAGTCACAGGAAGAAACAGAACAAGCTGAGACAGACTCTGTCCAGAAGAACTGAGACAACGTCTCCAAGATGAAGAAAAAAACCTACAGTGGGGGTCAGTGGGTTATTGTGTCTGCAGGAGCTGTTATGAATGATGTTTTTCATAGTGTTTCTTTGAGCAAAGACACATGTATTTAGGTCAGTGGACTTATGTGGAATGCACTAGCATGTCCTGAAGATGTGTGTGTGTGTGTGTGTGTGTGTGTGTGTGCTTGCAGTAATCAAAATGCACTCTCATAAATTGCTGATATGAAGAGTCACGTGAGTCACGTGCACAGCTTGTGAACAGCAACCAAAATTTGACTAATTCTATGCATTTACATATATGACTACTGTTTTGTGGCAGATACGTATGAAAACAGGCTAGAAGGCAGTGTATTGTGGCATCCAGGATGTAGGCAGTTCAGCAGGTTTTGAAACAGAGCTGTGTGTTAGTGGCCTATATTTTATGCTATGACTTACATCAGTGGGTTTGTAGCAGTCTGACAGTGATTCCTAAGGGTCGAAAACAGAGAAATATCAACACACCAACAACTTTAAACGTTTCAGCATTAACAGACTTAATCTAGACTGTAAAAAAAAAAAATCTGTAAAGGTTACGGTAAAAAACTGGCAGAAGTGGTTGCCAATGTGAGAAGCCAGAGAGATAGTTATATTCATTCGACTTTATCTAATTACTCAGAAAGATCCTCTTCATACTAACTTAAACTAAATACTTTAAAGAAATAGTTCATCTAATGAAAGGTCTTGTAGATGTATATAATGATGTACAGAAAACAGATTGGATAAGATTTAGCATCACATCACTTGCTCACCAATAGATAGTGAATGGGTGCCGTCAGAAAGAGAGCTGATAAAGACATTACAATAATCTGCAAGGGATCCGCATGATTGTAGTCCATCAGTTAATAACTTGGTCACAATATACTGTTGTCTCTGGCTAAATACAAGTCAACTGTCTTGTTTTCTTAAGTCAAAAAAAGAAAGAAATAAAAATCTGAACCAGGACAGAAATATGCAGAGATCAAGCTGTGTTTATAAGCAGAAGCGGTTTAAAATGTTGACATTAGAGGACAACAGGGGATGGACTTTTACACTGAGGGGGGGGAAGTGTTATGAATTATGCACTCATATTTTGACCAGACGGTAAAGTTAGAACAGCTTAATGATGGGTTTGTTCCTTACAAATATGCAGCTTTTCACTTCAAAATACGTTAATTGATGAACTGGATTGGTGTGGATTACTGCAATGTTTCAGCTGTTTGGACTCATTCCGACGGCACCCATTCACTGCAGAGGAACGAATGGTGAAGGAATAAGAAAACGTACTCTCGTACAAACATGCTCACACATCACAGGACTTCACCTGTAGCTTAACAGCTCTCTCGTCTTCACTGTTCACCTCCAGGAGATCATCGATGTCTATCTCCACCTCTGGCATTTCCTCTTCCTGTAGAAGCAGATATTGGGTGAGATTAGTGGAAGTGAACACATCACACAGCGAGACGTTGCAAACTCTTTTGTGCCTATGTTTGTAATGAATTCGGAAACCACCAAGAATTAAAAAGAAACCCCCAAGCAATTAATTTCCCCTCTGGGTCCTGTTCTTCATTAGTGCAGAAATTCCAGCAGATTGGACGGATGTGGTCTACATAGAATCAGTAGCCAAGAAATTCAGAATTATATGTACCTCAGAGGCTGTGTAGAGAAGCACTCTGAAGGGTCAGTAACTAGTGATGACAGACGGGATGAGAGGAGCTCTATAAATACACTCGCCTCTTCAAAGGTGAGAGAAGACGACGGAAGTATTTTCCATGTGGCTCTGGCTTTTTTGGCAAATGAGAGAGGTGCAGTAATACACACAAGCGCTATGAAACAACATTTGTCATTTCTGTCTGTCAGGGATTGGGAGTGTTTCAGCTAATTCTGCGTTTGCTTGGCAGATCCAAGGACAAATCCAGGACTCGCTGTACAGATTTACCCCACTGTACCCGGCATTATGTCTGATTTTGTAAAATGTATTTATTTAGGATTTGAAGTGTTTTCATATGCTCTAGTACATTGGCACTGATTTATTTGTAAATATAAAGATTTAAAAATCACAAAATGCATAAAACCAATGTATTATGAAAGATGGTGTGCGTGTGTGTGTGTGTGTGTGTTAACATTAAAATGAACAGTTTAAAAAAGAAAATTATATAATTATGTATAAATACGTATTTTACACACACACACAATTTCATCATTTAATATTTCCCCCGCAAACTTTACAAGAATGTATTATTTTTGCATTTTTTATATTTAAAAAATAAATAAATAAATAAAAAAAATTATATATTATATAACACATTAAAATGTATAATTTACCCTGGTTTGAAGGATCATGTGACACTGATAACAAACAAAAATTGTAATAATATTTCCACAATATTACCATTTTTACTGTATTTTTGATTAAATTAATAGCAGTAAAACACTATAATCGGTGTTAGCACATTAAAACATGTTGATGTGTAATTGGTGCCACAGTGTTTAACACAAATACTTTTTCTTTCTCTCTCTCTCTTTTGAACATACGGTAAATGTGTTTCCTGAATAATCAATGATACAAATAATCTTTCAGAATTGCTTTTTTTCCCTCTCATTTATTTAATGATTGCAACAATATTTCACATAATAATCTTCTGAAAGGCAAACTCTAGCTGTCCTCTGAGTGAACGTCATCTTTCTGTGCAACCCATGACAGCTTCGCATCGTCCACGGTTAACAGTTCAGCAGAGAAAAGCAGCGGGATTTCTAGCTCTGCCACCAAATTTACCAGTTCCTCAGTCTCAAGCTGCACAGATGTTGTTTACTAGCAGCTCAAATGAGCATCGGCTTTATAAACACTACTTCCTTTCAGACAGAATACAGAAAGAAGGAGAGTGAAGGAGAAGAAGAGATTTAGCGAGAAGCAGGTCAAAATGATTAGTGCTGGTCTGCAGAGTTAACAAGCATATGTGTGTGTGTGTTAAGAAAGCGTGGGTGGCTGAGAAGACAGTTCAAACTATGGTTCATACAGTGAGGGAAAACTGACAACGATGCATCAAGAACTGTCCTTCAAAAGAGAAATGCAGTCAGAAACATGAGTGGCTAGCGTGAATGCCTGTAATCTATCCTGACACATCAGTGCATATTAACTCTATAAATCTGTAAAGGCAGACAGGCTCACACGCACTTTGAGTGAAGAATTTGACAAATCAGCCTTTTAGTACACTAGCACGGTTCCTTTAACCTTATTAGAGCCGTTTGTTAAAATAATGACCCAATCAGTCGCCAGACTGCTGACAGATTGGCTCATTCATCGTTGCTGCACACATTCTCCATTAGAAGAACTAATATCTCACATCTTTTGTCTGTGTGTGTGTTCTCTCTTAGAAAGGGAAAATGGCAATGAAGACAATCCCAGCCACACAGATAACGCTCAGCCATCAGCAGATCAGCCGAGACGTGACCAATCAATCACAGACTGACCCCACATCAGTCAAGATGGCCATCAGCCTTCTCACGTAATCATTTCATTACAGCTGCAGTCTGGAAACCAGATAACAGAACAACTTAAAATCAACATTAGGGTGTTTGTTAGTTCTATTATTGCTGTCATATGATTAACTGAATCAAAAACATTTATAAACCCGATTATAAAAAATGTGTCATGTTGCCTACATAGCAGTAATTGTGTAAAGGGTTCTTGTCGTTTTCATAAATGCTTCCTCTGAGTGATCGTTCATGGCCTTTACAGCATCGTAAATGATTTTTATTAATAATAGTACAGAGTATTTCATGTCTACTGCGAATGAAAAGCCCAGCAGGTGGATTGTGGGTTAGGGTTAGGGTGAGCTCTTCCAGTCTGCAGGAGCAGCGCAGACACCTTCGCGTGACCCGTTTGTGCGCTGGGCCTCATCCTGCAGGCGACTGGTGTCTCTTCTGCAAACACAGAGCAGAGGGAAGCCGTCTCTCCTTCCCTCACGGGGCAGACAGGTCCGATCGCAGAGGATTTGTATCAGAAGAGCAAGCAGGCGTTGGTGTGAGAGAGGTCTTGCGGGAAAGCGGGAATGTACACAGAAATGCCCACGGCAATGCTGAGAAATCACACACTCCCACACATGACAGCAACATAAACCAGCAGATTGTACTGTACGGAGCACATATGTGCTCATGAAATACTATGCGCATGCATATTCTGTGTGTCGCAGATGATTTATGACCAGGGCAGAGTAATGATGATAAATTTGTTCAAGGCAAGGGCGACATGAATCAGTTGCATTTGTGGCTTTATTAATGCTATTAGTAGGATAAAACAACTGCATATAGTTTTAATAAAATAATGCAAGTAACTTTACAACTTTAATCGTGCATACAGTTATTTTTTTGTATTTTGCATGCAATTGCAACTTATATATATATATATAATTTATAAAACATAAAAATTCTTGCAATTGCATGCAAAATACGAAAGTAATGATGCATAATATATATATATATATATATATTATTTTTTATTCATCTCTAATGCTCATCAGGCTGCATTTATTTATTTTGGAATACAGTAAAACCTTATTGCACATTTAAAACAATATTGCAATTGAAATTGTAATTTTTTCCCCTTATAATTTATTAAATGATCATGTGACACTAAGAGTTATGAGGCTGAAGATTCAGCTTTACGTCGCAGGAATAAAATTACAGGAACAGTTATTTGTAATTAATTTGTAATGATATTTCCCAGTATGGGCATAAGAAATATATATATATATATATATATAACTGGTGTGAGCAAGTTTAAACATGCAAACGCCATTCATGCCGTAGTGTTGAAGACACTTTATTTTTATATATATTTTTAATGTACAGTGAGTATTAACCACGGTAATATAATAACCATCGATACAAATAATCTTCTCGGAATTTCCATTTAAAATGAACTCGGCTCAGAAAGCCATGACGCTTCTGCTGCAAGGTCAAATGGAGATTAAAATGCAAGATAAACACAACACAACAAATGCCAACAGGATCAGTGTCTCTAATGCAGAACACAAGCACACCGCATCAAAAAGGAAAGAAGAGCAGTGCCTGTGATATCAGACAGACAGACCCCTGGAGCGCTCAGCATCAAAGACGAACCCCTTCCCCCTCGCTGCAGAGGAAGACAGCCGAGAGGGGGGTTGTGGGTATCTTTTGCAGACAGGGGCATATTAGCAGAACCCCACTGGGCTGAATGTGGAGGACACATCTGTGTCAGTGTGCAGTGTGTTTAGCTGCCATTTTCAGGAAACAGTTTGTTTGCAGTCTGTGACTCAGTACTGAGAAATAACTAAATGCTGCGTTCAGTCCCTTGTTTAATAGATTACACATTAAGTGTATATTATATACGCACAAAACACGAGAAAAAATTATCTTAGGATTGTTACGTCAACTTCATACAGTACCGTGCAGAAGTATTTTCACCAACAAGAGGGTTATCTTCTGCGGTAGCGAAATATCAGTTTCCATTTCCAAACATGACTTCAGTCATTAACTGTGATAACGCAGTGAGATTATTGTCTGACAGCAGCCAGTGCTCCACACAGAGCTCTGATCTGACCATCATCAGTCTGTCTGGAGTCACAGGAAGAAACAGAACAAGCTGAGACAGACTCGGTCCAGAAGAACTGAGACTTCATTATTCGGACTATTCTGTCATTAGTTCAAAAGTACACTAATACTAGAACACAGATTAACATCGCAAGTAGGCCTATAATTCAAAGTAAAGAAAGAATATGCAATTTGCATCATCTTCGCAAGGTTGCAACCACCTATCTCGAGTGTAAAGTCAGCCATAACACTAGAAAACGGGTTTTTGATTAGTGTTTAGTACATCACAGCACCACTCGTCCTCGATCACACAGAGAGAATCTGCACACTTGCAAACCGCTGCACGCTGCCCAAAATAGAGCGGATCCTCAGCAGAAAACAGCTTCGGCAGCAGTTTGAGAGCGTCATTGATTTGAGGACTCCATCATTAGCACGCACGCAAGCCCCTCATCCGCACATTCAATACGCTAATGAACTCCAGACGGACCTGTTTTACTAAGACAAAGCCCATCGGAGCTCTGACACACACACATATACATGCCAATCGCAACAAGAAGCGGCCTACATTAGTTCCTCAGAAGCCTGGTAAGCACTGAGATCATGCTGTGAGAATTGGACACACACACATCAGTTTCTCAGAGGGTTGTTAGTGTGTGTGTGTGTGTGTGTGTGTGTGACATGCTGTTTTACTGAAAGCAGAAACTGATTCAATTCAGTGTGTTTGTTTTATTCCCATCAAATTGCCTGTTTTCCTTTTTTTTTCCAATCATCAGCTAAACATATTCTATTTCCATATTCAGATTTGCCTTTCCATTGCTCTAATTCCTTTCCCCCAATCCTCTTCTCCCAGAAGTCATGTAAATTAACCTCTGAATATCCTGATATCACTTGGATACACTCTCTATATGACAGATTCATCTAATCCAGGCTGTGCTGTCCCTCCTTCTGATCGGCTGAGGTCGAGGATCAGCTCTGTGATGTCATAGTCAAGTGATGTTATAAAAGCAAGCTAGTTTGAGCTCAAAGACTCCACGATTGGCCAATGCATTGGAGGCAGAACTATTAGCATTAAAACTAATCATAATGAAATGTTTATATTACTATTTTTCAATTGCTTTTAGTTTAGGTTTATCCACTGAACTATCTGAAATAAAATGCATTTTATTTGAATGTATCAGTTAAAGTATGGAAGCCGTTTTCTCCACTGAATAAAAACAAACCTTTTTTTTTTCCTCTCTGAATTGTGAGACATAAATTCGCAACTGAAAGTTATAAAGTCAGAATAGCGAGATGTAAAGCCAAGAAATACTGATGTTCTCATATTTCTGACTTTATAGCTCATAATTCTGAGGGGAAAGACTTTCCCTTGCTAGCCTGCACTTCTCTGAAGATTGCCGGTTGTGCGGTATTATGAGCACTTCCGCAGTAGTTTTTGCCTCTGTATGACTAATTGCTTGTTGTTTTCCCCACCTGAGAGTGGCTTTGGATAAAGCGGCTGCTAAATGAATGAATATAACAATGTAAAAAAGTCAGAAATGTGAAATAAAAAAATTCCAGTAACCTTTTTATTTTTTATTCAGTGGCAGAAACGGTTTCCATTGTTAAAACCTGTTATTATCAGTTACAAAAATATTTTATGCTTTTACGTTTAGTTAACTATAACCCTAATTATGATTAAAATGTCATGCTTCATGCATTGTTTTGTTTTTTTTCTTCTAAAAATGCTTTGATACCAAACCAAATGTGAAACAGGCTTTATAAAAATCATGTTTTGAACAATACAGCGTTTTCAAAAATGTATGACATTATAGTAGTTAAAACCATGAATAAAATGTTACTTAAAATAAAAATGTAATTAAATTAAATTAAAAGTAAGTAAAAAACTAAAGTGAAAAAGCTGCATATAGTAACTATATGCATGAAAAACTAAAATCTAAATTTGAAGTCGAGAATGAAACAATAAAATATGAAAAAGATTTACTGCATACCTGCATTGCATTATGGTTTTTGATTTGGGAATTTAAAAACAATCAAGCGAATTGAAAACATCTAGCATGTGCATTCAGAAATTGATTCTGTCAAACCTTTACTGTCTGCAGGTAATCTCATACTGACCTACTGCTCCTTAAGTAGGTCTGTCTAAGGTGGCAACACCTTACTAACCCTAAAGGCCATAATGCACGATGAGTGAGAGACACATACTCCACGAACAAACATGACTTCAGGAAAGATGCCTCACAGGAATAAATTATATGTTAAAATATATCGAATTAGAAAACATATTTCAGCTTTTTATGTTTTTACTGTATTTTTGAGCAAATACAACAAATGCAACAATCTTGCAATTATACCAGTCTTTAATAAAGCTCTAATGTTACAGATTATTTTCTATGAATCCAGTTCAGAGTGCTGTTGTTCACATGAAGTCTACTGCCTTTGACTGTAACCTGCTGTTCATGGGTGCCCAGACACAGAGTTGTGAGTGATTACTGGCGATGTGTGACTTCCTCCTCTTGTTTCTAGTGTAAATGTGATGGGTCGTTAAATACACCTGTGTAAACGCCTCTTTATGAGCTCACATCTTTCATCTGATTAGATGCTTCAGCTTGTAAACAGCATCCGATTTGATGTTTTGATCAACACCACAAGTGAAATGCAGTTTATTTGCTATACGTTCTATGTTTCAGCTAAAGGATCGTCATAATAGAGGCAATGCCACAGTAGAAAAAAAACATGAACATAACAGTGCATGCAGAGACCAACAGAACCCTCCTTTAACAACATATACGACTGACTGAAAATCCGCCTCTAAACACTGGGAAGATGCTGCTGGGATTGTGTGTAAAGTCCAGAGAGACCCTGTTAAAGGTTACCTTACCATATGCTCATGTCTGCTTAGTCTAAAGAAGATTTATACAATAAACTACATGGTATTACATTAACCTGGTCAGTACCCTACCCCCATTCCCAAACTTAATGCTATTTATTAAATAAAACAATCATCTGTCTATTTATATAACAAAAAAACTACAACTACTATCCTTCTAATTGTTTTTGCATCAAACAGTATTCACCCATACGGAGAGAAAAAACAGTTTAATATCTATGAATCGTTTAATTACAATAACTAAAATGACATTTTTATAAATATAATTAATTTAAAAAAAAATCATAATATGAATAATTAATGCAAAATAATTAATTGTTGTGTTTCTAAATAGCATTTACACAAAATTATTATAAAACACAGTACATGCCTGCATTATACAGTGTTTTAATTAAAAATAAATGAAGACAGTTATATTATTTATTATATAATATTAATTTGTTATTTTAATAATAATAAATCATCATCATCATCAACAAATTCCAAAAAATAAAAATCTGAACAAAACAATTATTAATTTGACAATTAAAAAAAAAAAAAAATTATATATAATATA
>JAUYWG010000061.1:17056634-17082324 GCA_034779775.1 Enteromius afrohamiltoni
TATCTATCTATCTATCTATCTATCTATCTATCTATCTATCTATCTATCTATCTATCTGTCTATCTGTCTGTCTGTCTACAACAACATAGAATACAATCCAAAATAAAATGCAGTATTCAATACTGTAAAAGTACAATACAGTTTTCAGTACAAAGAGTTGAATGTTTTGTATGTATTATAATGTATTCATCCTCTTCATTCTTTGAAACAATTTGATATTGATTTGATGTTTTGTTTTATAATAATATATAATGAAGGCAACTGTACTATACAGTAGTCAAATACAATATGCAATACAAACTATGACAATACATGGAATAATATACACATCCAGTTGAATTATAAACAAGTATAAACAAAGGAAAACAGGTAAATCGTGTGACATGATCTTCCAGATAAACTGGTTTACAAATCAAATGCATACTGTGCTTTAACTGAGAGAAAGGATTGTCTGTGTTATGTCGATGCAGATGTGTGTGTTTGTATGATCGAGGGGAGCTGAGGTCAGAGATTCAGTGTGATAGAGGACAGTGAGAAGAGAAAGCGTTCAGGGCTTATGTAACGTAATGAAACTCCCACTAATGAGATGGCCCAGTCCCAAAACACCAGTGTAGCTCTAGAAAGAGAACAAGAGAGTCTGAGGCAGAGAGATCTAGTACCTTCGTGTTCTCATTTATCTACTTCATAATGCTTCTTAATAACCATGTGGGAAGTATGATGTATGTGAGCAGCCAGGGTGATGGATTGGGAGACAAAAAGCATGGGGTGCTGTATGTGGATTAGAGGTTATCCGGGGATATTTAATATTAAACCATCCAATCCAAAAATACACGGCTTATTGTTCTGTTTTTGTACATTCTGCGTTAAGCTGAAACAAACAATTCTCAGAAGTATTTTTTTTATATATTTTATCCATTTGTTTGTATGTTAAAGAGAGTGATGTCAAATGATGTCACTCCCAAAAATAACAACTGGCTTAACACACAAGTCACATATATCACATCATGGTGCATACATGAAGCCAGTTTATATAATTGTATTTTATATATATATACATATATATATATAAACAAATATGATGCAGTCTTATATATGTAATTCCATGGTACATTTGCTTTATATTTTGAAGTTGTGGAAGTGTACTGCAAACTGCTGCCATCTTCTGGATGTGTCTTAAAACTACAAGGAAAACACAAACAAGTACTATCCAAAAACAAAACAAAAAAGATAATATAATCTGTAAGCAAAACAACGTCTCGACTATTTAAAAGGCTATCTTTACAGTGAGCGGGGACTTGAAAAAAAACATTAAAAGAGCACAAAAAATGATTACCACTAGACGGAAAACACAATTATGTAAGTGCATGCTAACACTCAAATATTTTTTTTGATTTTTTAAATGTTAAGTGTATTATTTATTCTTAAATATTTTATTAAAAGTGCAAATATTTACAATAATTGTTAAATTATAAAACTAAACATAACTGATTAAAATAACTTAATAAAATACAAAATTCTATAAATTATAAAAAATATTCAATTAAAAAAAACTAATCATCTTCGTTAACATACACTATTAGGCCAATATATATCCAAATAATTGCAATTAAAGACAGACAGATATATTAAACACCTAAAGCTAAACATGTATTGATCACCAATCAATGAAAAGGGACATTATTAGAAAAGTTTCTGTGTTATTCTGCACCTGTCCGCTGGAGGCGCGTGGACGCTTCTGTACTAAGCGCGCGCTCTAATCCTCTCATGTGACGTCGGTGAAATGGCGGAGCGGGATGGAAGCGACGTCTGTCAGAGCTCCAGCCAAGGTGAGAGTTTATTTATCTAACGTAAAGTTTGTCAGAAGTACTGTCCAGCTTTCAGGCGAGGGTAGCAAACCCTCGTCGGTTTTTAAAGCTGGTCGGCTATACTTGTCACGAAATAAAACACTTTTACCTCAAAAGCAGCGCAAGCCGGTCAGAGCAAAGGGATTAATTCAGTAAATCAGCCTAAACGCCGAGCCAAAGCACTGCCAGCGGGTGTTTACACTAGTTATTGGTAAGAAAAACATTGATTTATGTTTTGATAACGTTTATACCCGTTTAAATGCCGTTGAAGCGGTCGGAGCACCTGTTACGTGCGCGTGCGCGTGCTCTGCGTGATCTCGTGTAATGTAATGTTGTTCAGTTTAAATCTGAAGCGTTTCACTTTTTGTTGTTGTTTTATTTGTACAGTCATGTAAATGCCGCGAAAACAGCTCTTTAGAAAGTCTGCCGCAGTCCCCATCTTCATTTGTTTTGATTGTTTGAGAAATCTTCACGTTGTCTTTAAATATAACGTTATATGAACCCTGCCCGCGGCTTCTTTACACCCCTCTCATTATCCACTGGCAGTGTGTCTTATTTGTCTTAATCCTCCTGATTAAAATGTCTGATACAACCACATAGCCTAGTACATTTTTCAAGGGAAAAAAAAACAACAACTAGTTTTCTGATTAGCTTGTGTCAGCAGTGCTTTATTTTAAGTTCACTGGTCTCAAGTCAGTCTTATATAATAAGTCTGTTTTGCTGATTAACTTAAGAAAATGTACTTTGTGGTTACTAATAGCTTTGTTGATGGATTCTAGGTAGACAACAACAGTGTTACTGGTTAAAGTGTAAGGTTACGGTCTTTCTTGGGGCTTGAGGGGCAAAGATCAGATTCCTGTGTTTCCTCTATTATGAACTGAGAAAAATAAGAGGCGCGTAGATGTGGAGTAGGCGTATATAACACTGTGTGTTTTTGCTTGGGTGTACAGAAAGATAAATACTGATCGCTGTTATAAATTGGAAGAGGGTTGGTTATTTTGATTATGTTTGATTATTATCAGCGTTTGCTTTGCTGATCAGTAGAAGCATTGAAGGAATAGTTCACCGAAATGTTTAGACTTTTCCCACACTGGGGCAGTCCAAGATGAAGATCGCCTCTTCACTGGAACAGATCACTTCCTCACCAGTGGATCCAAAAGCATCACTGTAATGCATACACATTACGCATAGTCCATCCGTTAACATCTTGTGCATCTAACATCTGTTATTGCTTTCGGGTCCAGATGTGGACAGATTGTACATTATGGCCAGAAGTGACCGTTCAAATCATAACGGTGAACTTGTTTCTATCGCTTTACAACATGTTAACTGATGGAGTAACGTAGTGTATCATTGTGATGTTTTTATCAGTTGTTTGGATTCTCCTTCTGACGGCACCCACTCAGAAAGTCATGTCATGCTCCGTTCTTCCAGATTTGATGATGGGTACTTCTTCCTTGTGGGGTTAATTATCTATTAAACGTGCTGTTTAATACATACAAAGTTATATTTTTCATGTTTTTAGTAAATGAATTATATAGTAGTGCATAATGAAATGGAACAAAACAATAATTTCTGTATATGACTGAAGCTGGTTTATGAGAAGCCCTGCTGACCGCTGTATTGTAGCTGTGGTAATTCTTATATAGAATGGGTTATCATCTAAATGGATCCTACCTTTACGTTTATGAGTGCTAAATATGCAAATTAGCCATAAACAATGTAAAAAATAATGTGCATTTTCAGTGTTATCAGATGTTCTGAAATGCTTGCAATTCATCTGGTCAACCGCAGATGATTTTCAAACGAGCTGCTAACTTGATTTTCAGCATTGGTCTATTTAATGTTTACAGAGACAGATGGTTATCGTTGCAAGAATATGTTTGTATGCTTGTGCAGTTTTATGGATTTAGTGCATCAGGTATTGACTTATTCATGCAACTTGCATCTAAGTTTAAGGCTACAGTGCATGTTCACTCCGATATGTTAATGAGTCTATATATTAGATTTACTCTCATACTAAGAGTTTGTGGGAATAATGATGTGATGCATTTACATTCATATTAGTGGCTTAAAGCAGGAATTACAGTTGCAATCATTTGGTGGTTAAAGTGGTTTAAGTGTGAAGGGGTGTTAAATTACAGTGTTTCATTACTGCGTCAGTTTTGTGTTTGTGAGCAAGAGTCATATGCGATGCTCTTCAGTTTGCAGTAGGTCATGGGTTGATCTCTACGTGTCATTAACCCGTTGGCTGTAAACAGACTATCAGCTGTTTCTCATTCATAAACACACACACACACACACACGCTCCGCAGACAGTAAAGGGTGGGACACAGGCAGTAACTGCTATGATGAGTTTAATTAGCGTCTTATTAGACTGATTCAAACCTGATTGGTTTATTAGAAGAAGTGGCTCATTATTTAGTTGTTTTTATATCAGGCTGTTTGTTTTTGCACACCGCCAGCAAAGCCAACACAATGGATAGATGTTGTTGTACCTAATCCCTTTGACTCATCGCATTCAGCCCTTTTGATGTTCAGGCGCTGTTGAATGACCAGGCGATCGTTCGGACCCATCCCTATACTATACAGTGTATTTGTTTTTTGAACGCATTGTAGTAGCCACCGTGTGTGTTTGGATTTCAGATATAGGATGAGCGTATTCATGTGCAGGGTTTGGTGAATGTTCATGGGTGAAATCCAGCCGTTTCAATTCAGGAATGTGGAGGGCGAAAGAGTTTTTTGGACATCCTGCAACACATGCATCTTTTTCCAGTCCACTTTATCCTACTATTCTGTTTCCTGTAACTGTCCTGGTGCCTGTTAATCCGCTGGCTCACCTTGCTGCTCTTCATACTGAATATTTCAGTAGGAAACAGAGAACTGTGTGCGTGTGAGGCAGTGTTTCAGAGCGTTTGTCAGTCTGTTGTACTTTCTCCACAAGGACCTGAGAGAGGGAGAGAGAGAGAGAGAGAGAGACAGTGGCAGCATCAGCAACTAGAACAGCCGTGTCTCTCAGGCTTAAGGAAGAAGAGAGCCAGCCGCTTCTGTGGATTACAGGGACGTCAGTAAGCCAGGATGGACTGGAAGGAGTTTTGACTCATCTCTCTTTCCTTTCAATCTGTCTTGCCACATCTTCCAGTGTCTGTTAGTCTTTCTGCTGTGTGCTGTATCATCTGAGATCAATCAGAGGAGATGTGTGGGCTGCTAGCTGTTAGCAGTGCTAGGTGCTGAGAGAGAGAGAGAAGAGGGGAGCATGCCGGCCCCCCTCAGGATGAGGAGGGGGGCCTGCAGGTCAGCTATCCCATCTCTCTCCACCATCGCTGAGGAAGAGGAGGGACAGCGGAGCCGCAAGAGACGAAGGAAAGGAGGAGGTACGTGGGAGGTCAGGGTAAAAGGGCTGATATAAAACACTCTCAGGGGTGCTAAGCTAATACCTGGCCTGTATAAATGTAACGTTGACAGATTATGTGAAATATATCTGCCACTATGCTGCTATTCTGAACCTTTAAAGACAGTCTAAAATGTCTTCGTGAGAATTCAGGAGAACCTATTTTAGGGGAAAATGGCCTTAATACTCCGCTGCGAACAGCTTCAGGTAGTTTCTTTTAGGTTTGCGTCTGTATGTGCTGGCATTTGTTTGTTTATGGCCAAAACGTCCAAACATATCAGTTTTAAGCACCGTAAGTGTGACGCTTTCTTCAGGCAGCTTAGTTCTTAGGTTTTAAGTCCCTGTGTGTTCTGAACCACTCGTTCCTGACCAAAATAAGTTAGATAAGTGTAAGTAAGTAATTACTTCTACTGTTTTCTGCTAGCATTAGTTTGTGAAGGTGCAGACTGAGCATGACGTCTACACGTCTAGAGTGAGCATCAACATCGTATCCGTTACACTGAAGTGGAGCCAAACACATTTATCAGTCTTGAGTGTCAGTGTGAGCACCTCTGCTGAGCAGGAAACGGTTTGAACTCTCTTCTGGTTGGGAGTGGCTGTTTTGCCCCACCCCATCGTCGCTACAGGAATGGCAGATGACTGTTGGAGAGGATGGCCTGGGCTGTGTCACATGACCACCAGGAAGTAGATTGTAAACAGCAGCACAGCTCTGTAAACGGACTGCAAGGATCCATATAGAGGTGGATGTGAATTAGGGATGTAGGTTAATGCTCACATTCTGTGTTTCTTTTCCAGAGCGAAGATGGCAGATCTCTGTGTAGGAGTATTTATTTGTATGTAAGCTTTCTAATGACACTTGGCCTAAATTACCTAACGTTAAAATGTAACGCAAACATACTTCAACCTATGACTTCCGTTGGCTTTTCACATGCTCAGATTTGGGTCACAAGACTGTACTCGGCTGGGTCAAAAATCCCTCTGAACTCAAAACGCCGCTGCCTCGCTGGAGCTAATGCTGGAGGCTTAGGCTGTGTTGAGATTTTTTTTTTTTTTTTTTTTTTTGTGGGTTCTGGTAACTCAGAAATTGAGAAATGGGCTTTGTGCCATTTGGAGGTTTTAGATCCTGTTGCTGTTCTTCTGTTTAAGTGGCTTCTGTCTGTTTTGGGTGTGCCACGAAAGCTGTGCTGTGCACAAAAGAGTAAAGCCTTCCAAACAGGGATGTGTGAGGATGATCAACTAATTCAGGAGTCATTTAGAGCGCAGCTAACGTCTTGTTTTTCTGAATGTCTTAGAGGAGATTTTAGTCCACTTTGTTTTAGTTTTTTAAAATGCTGTCAAATGATGAATCCAAAATAAAAGTTTTTGTTTACATAATGTGTGTGTATACTGTGTGTATATTTAGTATGTGTGTGTGTGCATATAATATATGTATATATATATATAATCCAAATAAAAACACGTTAATATATTTAAGAGAAAAATGTTTATAGATTAAACATAGTTATAATTATATATATAATATATATACTATATAAAAGTATAAATGTATAAAAGTAAATATATTTAAAATGTATACTGTATGTGTGTTATTTATTTATTTATTTATTTATATAATAATAATAATAATAATAATAATAATATACACACAGTACACATACATATATAATGTAAAAAATAAAACCAAAACATTTTTGGATTGAATCTTTATAAAACATTTTTGGTTTTTGCTAGGGCTGCATGAGTAGTCAAAATTGTGATCTGATCTGACTATTTTATTTAATTTTTATCATAATTAAAATAGGTCTGGGCATTGACACCCATTCTGTTCATAGGTGTAATTATTTAGTGGTTTGGAGTGCACCTGTCAAAGGGTGCGATGTCATTTCCTCATTCTCTTCAGCTGGAATGATGCTGTGACAAAAAATATAAAAATGTATAATAAAATGTCCTCAACCCTTCATAGGGCACTATCATCATTTCATCCCTGGAATGTTGTCGGAGGCTATAACAAGACTTTTAAGCTTTTGTGTCTTCATAAAAATATTAACAGTTTTATGTTGTAAATCTAGGTCAGTGAAATTAGGGATGTCCCCATCCGATCACGTGATTTCAGACTCGATCGGAATCGGACTCTCATCATTTTTGTAACACGTCTATAGTTATGCGGTGGCAGTGAATTAGACCTCTTGACTCGCGTGCGGCATGACCTCGCTTTATTGCAGAGACGCTATTGGTTTAAAGTAGAACACGGAAGCAGCTTGAAGCGTATGTCTGCGCTCTGGAGGTATTATAAAGCTGATGACAACAACATTTAGGGCTGCACGATAGTCATCGCGTGATATGTATTGTGCATCTTGTCATTAAAGGCGGTTCTGTTATCAGTGGTAACTTCCATCAGGCGCGCGGCCTTACATTGAGCCGCATTCAATACGCAGAGCCGTGAATTTACCGCAGATTACATAAAATACAAATAAATACATAAAATGTACATAAAGTTTGTTTTTAATGTGTCATAGTCTCTTGTTTTCCAAAAGCTGGATATATACAAAAATGTACAGTTTAGATGTACTGAAAACGAAGAATACTGACAAATATGTAAATGTATAAAAACAAGTGAAAATAGCAAACTAGTCTAGGTGGTACCACTTGTCTTAGCAGTAATAAGGCTCACAGTAAACACCAATGTACTGTATGCCTTAATCATATAAACTGGGTTAAAAGTGATCTATTAAGTTAAGCATTATATTTGACATTTATGGCTTGATCCTTTCAGTAAATCTCCCACTGAATCACTGCCTGATTTTATACAAACCTGTGTCAGCATTACTTACTATTGTCCTTCATTTGAGTGCATTGTTTGTATATACATAAAAAAATCCCTCATCGGGCATATGTCTAAATAAAGACACACAGGCAGTTACCTGATTAGGGCGTATGATCGAATATGATCACACCATTTTTCATGTCACAGCGTTCACTAATTTCTAGAAATGTTATGCAAACAACATCGATCCCAGCCATTCAACCATATAATGCATGGGTTTCGTTAACTTGGCACTGTTGGTTTCAATGCTATTTATATTTTTGTGAGAGTAGGTATACTCATACTTTTCAAAGTTAAAATGGAGAAATCAATATTTTTATTTACCCAGTCCTAGTTAATAAAGACCTTCAGTACATGAGCAGGTCTTTTTTTAGCTGCTGTATGAAGAAATGCCGTTATAAACCCCAAATACTGAAGGTGAACTTCTCTGCTCTGATACTGTGGTTTATTTCTTGTACATTTCCCTAAGTGCCCATTGGATAAACTAGCACCCCGTTGTTTTGCAGGGGAGGAAGGGCAGTAAATCTAGACGGTGCACTAAATGTGTCCAAGCTGCTTATGGATCACTTGCTGAGAGAAAAACTGCATTCAGAGGAAAAGGTGTTGCGTTAAAGAAACAATGGGTCTACTTTAGTGAACTCCATGTGAAAATTCTGGCTCAAATTGACTTTGAGCGTATTTGTTTCACGTTGCTTTGATGCGTCATCACCCTGAATGTTAGGTCAGGAAACACACTCTGAAACAATATAATGGGTTAAATTAGGTCCCGTTTGATTAGTCTTGTACTGGCCGGTGAGGGTAAGGCTCCTCTGCTCTCTCTTCTGCTCTCTGTAAGCTTAGCATTAGCTGCCGCTAAGCTGCTCAGATCTCTGAGCCTTCCTGTCCCAACACACACACACACACACACACACACTGGTGCCATGTGGAGAATTGCACTCTAATCGCTGATCTCTCTCTCTCTCCCTCTCTTTAATCTTGTACTTTGCTGTATGTGCAGTACAGAACATCTCACACACGCACACACAATTGTGATTTATAATCTCAAAGAGGGGGATCTACTATCCTTTTGATCACTCTCAGATTGTAGGGTTTGGGTGAAAGTCCAGTTTTTCTCATCCATGTCTCCGTGAATGAGCATACACATAATCATCAAGCTATGATGGACTTTTTGCATGCGTGTCTGATGTATTGGACTGGGATGGTTTTCCTGGTGGTCTAGACTGGAGGTTTTCCAGTATTCTCCAAAACTATGAGTAAAACTCAAGGTAAGAGCTGTGAGTGATGTGCATGTTTCCTACACTGGATGCATTTAAACTTTTTAATGCCAAGTTCCCTGAAATATGACGATGGTCTTCGCAAGGAAACGTTTCCTAAAATGTAAAGGCTGTGTGATAGTAATGTTGTGTGTGTGAACACATGTGTGCTATGAGCACGTGTTTTGTAAACATGCTTTCAAACCGAAACAATTTTTAATTGTTCTAAAGATAAATATCATTTAAATAAAAATATATAATAGATATAAATAAATTAAAAATAGATATTTCATTTTCAGGGTTTTTTTTTTTTTTTTTTTTTGTGCGTTTCCACAATGAGATAAAAAAATGAATTAAAAGGGTAATTAATCTCAATTTCCTCCTTTAATTGTATTGAGAGTTTTTGTTTTTTTTTTTCTCCATTATAAGAATAAAAAAAATAAAAATAAGTAACTTTATAGTGCTTTTCACTCTTTTCCATATGTTTTATTATTGAAGTATTTTCATAGTTGGTTATTTCTTGCTTCTCTTTTTGCAGGTTAATGAGGGTCAACAGAAGTCATTCAGGGTGAACTTTCTAGCTCTTAATGTAGCAGTTCATCAAAATCAAACTATGAAGGAATCCACGAGTGTATCATAGCCTCGTTGAGTTGTGCTCACGTTTCACATGGATCAAACAGAAGTTGAGTTCTGGATTGTACTTGTAGATTTCCATGTGAAGACGTCTGCCGTTTAAATCTGCATTGTAGGGGTAGAGGATATGCTATTGGTCACATTTGATTTCATACGACAGGCTTTCCACAAACAAATGAACTCAAGGTCAACGACGTAAGGCCCAACTCAGACTAAAGTTGGATCATCTGACATCTGGGAAACAGGAAGATGCTTCTGGACACCATTTAGACTCTTTGCATTTTTAAGTGTGATCCGATCTCAGAGTTTATTTTGGGTGAATGGCATGCAAATTGAGATTTTGCAGCACATACAAAATTGGCTAGTAAGATGGTAAACAAGCGTTCGGTTTTAACGGGTATCTTTCTTCTCCCTTCTTCCATATATTATCTTGTGTAACAAAAGCAGGCTCCTGATTTACATAGCATTTATTCGATGTTTTGTCTTCGGACCTCAGCAGTTCTGCTTTCTTGCACACACTGGCATGGAAACGGTTCACAGCAGAGCCAAGATGGAGAAATTCGACAGCAGTAGAAAATGAGAGGGCTACTGCTAGGGTGTCACACCACATGTGTCCCTGTGTTTGTATTTCAGTTTGCCTATCTATCTGTTTGTGCTTATTTAAATATCAAATAGCCCGAATGGAGCATATTTCCTTAAATCCTCCTTACCCTAGATAATAGCTAGGGGTGCAACAAATTGTAGATGATTCAGTTATTCGTAAGGACCAGTCCTCACAGTTCAGCACAGACATGATTTCCAGATTAACTGTTAACTCTAACTTTATGATGGTTAAATTTATCATTTGCATGTGTTTTGCCTTTACACATTCATGCAAGTGCAGACCAGAGTCGTCGAATCGTGACTCGCGGGGCTGTTTTCCGTGCAATTTGGACTCAACGGATAGAAGCATACACAGAAAGTTATGTGAAAGTACCTATTTTGGCAAGTAATCCAGTAAACACAGTAGGTCATGTCCATGTCTTAAGTTAAAGTGCCCCTATTATGCTTTTTCAAATATGATCGTTCATGCAGTGTTTCATGTATCTGTATGTGAACATAAACTATCTGCAAAGTTGTGACGCCGACAGTGCACGATAAATGAAGTTATTGTCATTCGCCCAAACGAGTCGTCAGCAATTTGAATCTTTCTCTGCTACGGATTTACATCACGAAGTAACATTTGCATAATGTCCACTAGGGGTGGCACGGTTCACAAAACCCACAGTTCGGTTTGTATCACGGTTTTCGGTTCTGTTCGGTAGCAACAGCATAGACCTCAGGCATGGAAATGTTCTGATGGAATTTGGGAAGCACTGTTTTTAAGTTGGAGTGATTTAAAATCCCCTGCAACAATAAATGCAGCCTCAGGGCGAGCAGTCTGTTGTTTACTGATGGCTGCATGGAGTTCGTTCATAGCAAGCTTGGCCTCAGCATCGGGAGGAATGTACACGACGGTTATAATAGTGGATGTAAACTCCCGCAGCAGACTAAACAATCTACATTTAACCATGAGAAACTCCAGGTTAGCTGAGCAGTGACTGCCGACGATAACGGAGTTCGTGCACCAAGCTTTGTTAACATAAATACACAATCCTCCGCCTCGGCTCTTACCGGAGTCATCCGCTGTTCTGTCTGCCCGGAAAGTGTGGTGCTCAGCTAGAGCAATAGCATTGTCCGGTATGGCACTGTTAAGCCATGTTTCTGTAAAAATCATGCCATTGCAGTTCCAGAGTCTTTTGCTGTGGTTGATTCGGAGTCGAATCTCGTCCACTTTGTTCACCAGTGACCGTACATTGGCGAGAAAAGTGCTGGGCAAAGATAGCCGGTGAGATGTCAGCCTTAGCTTAGCTCTTAGCCCTTCGCGCTTACCCCGCCTTTGTTTACGTTCGTGCCGCTGCCTTCGAGCACTTCTACCTGGTTGGATAGGACACGGGGCCTCGGTTGTTCTGGCGATCTCAGGGACGAGTCGATAAAACTGTCAGAAATGCAAACACTAATATCCCGGAGCTCTTGTCGGGTGTACGATGTGAAGGCACAACCGTTCTGTACGAACAGCCCTGAAATGAGCAGGAGAAATCCCACAAAAACTGGAGAGACACTGAGCCTCGCGTTGTGCGCGCCGCCATCTTGGTGTTGTTAGTAGTACCTGTTCTCATAAATGCATGGCAGTGAACAGAATGCTTGTTTTTTTCACTTAAAGTATTGCTGCAGTTTCAGTTTAAATAGAATTACATTATATGAAACGGCTTCTTTGTGTTAGCACTTTTATTTATGCATTTTTTTAGATACTAATTGCTATATTGTGATATCGTTATCGAGGTACCGTGGGAGATTTTGGTTATATTGCCCACCCCTAGTTGTAATTTGTTCAGTTGTTCAAAAGTTTAGTAGTTAAGCTAGTAGTATAGAAATCCTTAAAGTAAGCTTTTTAATAAATTCTAAAACTTTTTTTTTGTTGTAGTTGATCCGAAAAATGATCCGATCCGTGACTCAAAATCCGTAGTATGATCTGAAGCGTGTTTTGTTATATATAATTTGTTACCTGCTCACTGCAGAATAGTGCAGATAATTTGGCTGTGCTAACTTCCGTCACAGATTAAAAAATGAATAAAATTAGAGTAATACTGTGTGAGACACAAAAAGTCACAATTGCATGCCTTTTATTTTTATTTATTTGACTTTATATATGTCATGTCTGGATGCTGCTATTTCCCCAAGTGCTCTGTGTTTCCCCCCTCTGACCTAGTTCTGTTTGATTGGTTATTCTGTTCAGGTGTGTCTAGTTAATTATCATTGATTTCCTTTGATGGGAGAAGCAGGCTTCTATAAGAGTCAGTGTGCACTAACAACACTTCTTGGACTTTGACTTAAAAACTAGCTGTGGTTGTTTTTAAACACAGGCTGATATATGTTCACCATTAGTGTATTCGTTGGCTAAACAGCCCAACATTCTAAAGTTGATACCTTGGTATGGTTTCATTAATACTGATGTTTGTGTACTCTTGTTTATTCTGTTCTCCTGTCACTACATACTTAGCCGGCCTGCGCAGCCCAGCATTCACGACACAGATTAGTAAGCTAATCAGGCATGGGCCTCAGAGCAAAGGTTCCTGAGCTTGTAGAATTTTATGTCCTGTGCTGGAATGGAGAGAAAATGCTAGAGAAGGCGTCCAAAACCTGCCGAAACAGGCTCAGTTTTATGCCTAATCTCAAGAGGAAAGGTTTCATGCTACTGTAACTATGCATACAGGTCCTTTGTCCTAGTATAGACTAGTTGATGTTGACATGTTCAGAGCTTTGATTGTTTTTGCACCCCCTGGGCATATATGGGTCAAATGATAAGCCTTTATTGGCGAGCTACATGAAGGCAAAATCAGTTGTTCACACAAACGCGCCCCACGGGTGTCAGGTTGAAGGCACAATAGCCTGGTGTTTGTTTAGATGCTGCAAATGTCGGATGATTTCAGTCACACTTGTTTGCCGTTACCGAAGAGCAAACCATTTGGGTTGCAGTGATGCAGCGGATATTTAGGATTGTTTTATAAACGGCATGAACCTTGGAGCTTGAAGTGCAGGGGTAGGAGATCAGATTGATTCTCTGATGCATCTTTAATGATTCTGAATCAATTCTGAGCTTGTTGTTACAGCTATGCAGTACGAATAGGTGCACGAAACTCTCACGCTGACAGACTTTCACATTCGCTTCGTGTTTGTTCGTCCTGAAGTGGCTGTGGAGAAATGCACCTGAATTGATTTATCGAAAGTGATCTGTGCATTAGTCTTAAAGCTGCCATGATCTCATCAGTAATAATCCAACAATAAAGCTGAGGAAAAGTAAAGTTTGAGCTGTTTTAACCGATGATGTCTTGCAAAAGTGTCTGAATATTCCCACCCACTTGAGCTTGCGATTTTCAGATTTGCTGTCAGGTGATTTCTGGGTTAAACGCCGCTGGGTCTCCCTTCCCATCAGGTAATGAGCTAAAGCCATGACACACACACGTTCTCTTAGGGATTGATAAACATGTATGCTGGCTTTAATAAGTCTCTGTGGAGATCTGATAACAGGTTAGATTACTGTATTAATGAGGTCTGTGTGTTTCTTTTCAGAGCTGGTAGAAACCGAGATGATCCTTTCTGAATGAAATGTGAAACAATGATGACATTTATTACGATTCCTTACTTTTTCTGCAATAGTATAATTTGAGAAATTGCCCTCAGTATTCATTTGAGACCTCTGCCCATTGTTCGTCTCAGAAAGGTGATACCTTGTGTTTTTGGAAAGCGGGTAAAATGGGTCAGACAGAGTTTGGCCTGGGATAAATCAGGAGCAGCATTGTCCTGGAATCTAGAGCAAGTGACAGCCGTTTCGGTTCCATCTCCTCAGGGATCACACGCAGAAATAGATGGAATAATATCACAGTAGCTCTGAGCTGCCTGAGCAGAGAGTCTTGGAACCTCTTCAGGATGTATGTTTTTGTTTTCTCTCCAGATTCTGTGTTTTCTTTCTCTTAACTTTTCTGGTTTTAGTTATTGTTAATTGATTAGAACAATTCTGAAACATTTTCTTTTCGACTATTTCTGACTTCTTTAAAAAACAAATTAAGAATGAAGTTTATTTGTTTATCCAATGTAGTGGTATTTATTTATTTATTTATTTTTGACAGAGCATGGATGTAAAAAGATTTGTATTTCTTAAAATAGTAAAGTTTTATTGAATAGTATCTTGTTGTTAGAGTATTGTACTAAATGGTATTGATGTACGTCTCCCTAGTTCTTTTTCAAGTCAAAGCTTTATTTTGATGGGTTGTAGTTAAGAGTGTGTATTTAACAGTGGAAGGATGGTGATCAGCTCATATTGTGAGACACTCTGAGACAGAGAACATCAAGACGACTTACTTTAGTAGAGACGCCAGTCTGCATTTCTGTTCAATAATACAGCCCCACTTTTGAACTATTTGATTACGTTTTAGTTTATGATTGGATTCCCTTTGCGTTGAAATCACAGGACCTCAGTTTACGATGTAGAAAAGGATGCTTTGTTTTTGGCATGAGTCGTCAATGACTTTTGCTAAAATGCTTTGCTAGTTTTGATTGCTTTTTTTCATTTATCCATTCCCTCCTCGTCTAGACACACCATCTGCCCATGGCTTGTTCAATCCCTCCTCCCCCTACTGTGGAATTATGGGTAGCACCATTTAAAGATCAGTTTGTGGGAGCTATAAATAAACCAACAGATAACACGTTCCTGTTGCTACAGAAATGCTTTTGTGCCTCATTTGTATTTAGGATACTATTCCGAAACAAGATGCATAACCTCAAGTTCAGTGAGGGACGTTGTGTCTGAGATTTCTGTTAATGAAGGTTTGAGGAAAGAACCGATTGAACCCCTGTCATTTCAGAAAGTGATGATGGACGTTGCCATCTTTGATATTAATTGGGTCACTGTTGCTATGGTTACTGGAATACGGGCTTGATGCCCATTGCACGTTCGTACAGAACTAACGTTCTTTTTCTTGATTTATTGTTTTTGTTAAATAGCTGTACGTTTCTCGTATAGGCCTATTTATTCTTTTATGATGTTTTTTTCCTCAGGTCTCAAAAGTGCTGCAGGCGTATGATCGTGTGAGTCTTGGTCTTCTGTTGTTTGCTAGTTTTTGTGCATGCTCAGAAAGCAAAGATGACTATTTTTATCCTTTCTAATTGAATAAAGTAAATGTAGTCGTTAATAATCGGTGAACGAGGATCGGTTGTCGGTTATGAGAAATAACCAAAATGAACATCCCTGGTCCGTTTGTATTGAACCCTGCTCCTGGCAATCACCGGTCCTGCAACAACTCTAATCAAACACACATGCCTCTAATTTTCAAGCCATCCTAAAAAGCGTAATTAGTTGCTTCAGGTGTGTTGGACTAGAGTTGAGCTTTGCAGGAGCAGGGTTGGGCAGCCCTGATGTAACTAATATTGACTGATGTGCAGGATGAAGCACACAATAGGAGGACGAATGGTTTTATAGAGGTGGAATCAATAACAGTTTAACCAGCTGACGTGTGCTGGAGTATCTGTTACTGATCCCAGGAAGCTTGCAGCTGCAGAGATGTGATTATCATAACAAGCCATATATTCTGTGTTTACTCACACCTGTTTTCAGCGTCTGCCTGCTCATAAACCTTCTCACAGTCACTTCCTAAGAGATCTTTAAGTAGATCAACGTTATGTAGAGCATGCGTCTTGTGTTGTGAAAATCACCTTGCTAATAAAAATGTGTTGAAAATATTTTCTGAATATAATGCGTGATATATAATTCATGTTTAATTTGAATAGCAAGAAGCATTTGCTAGTCCTGGGTGTCTGGAGGTGAAATAAACATCGATGTTGCTTTGCCACAAGACAGAGCTTTCCAATAATAACCCGCTTTCACTTTCTCTTTCTCTTGGTTCTTAATATAGTCATGAATAAACAGCTTCTCTCCTCGGTCTGTGTCATTCAGGCTCTGACTGCCTTCTGAGAGCGGATGACAAGTCCTCATCATGGAGTCGAGCGGCCTCGTCGACCTCTGGACAGTACACCTACACTATCCCCAGCCCTACAGAGATACACGTGGTTTCCAGACCAGGTCAGACACGGCTCACGTGTGTGTGTATGCAGACACCTCCCGACTTCAGTGCCAGAGCTCATGCAGCGTTTGTGTTTGCAGAGCCCCTCATGCTGAAAAACGATGAAAGGCAGAGACTCGCCCGTGAGCGGAGGGAGGAGCTGGAGAAGCAGAACGGTGTGACAGCCATACGGATATTGTCATGAAAGACATGAAAGTGCCTGTTCTACACATTTGTGACGCATATCTCTCAATCAAGCAGTATTTTTAGTGGGAAATTGAGTACAATCAGACTTATAATTACCACGTCATGTGCATTTGTTATTTCCGGGCAATTTATAAACAAGCCCTGGGTAACATTTGAGCCGTTTCGTTGGTTCTTGTGTCCGTGTGTCCTCGTCGGTCTGTAACTGCGTGACTAACTGGATGGGGCAGGTTGCTGTGGCGAGGTGCAGTTGTTATGTAAACTCTTGGCGAGGTGGTTACCAGGACACCCGGGTTAGAGGCCAGGACAGAGAGAGATTGGTGGATTAATTATGCTCACTTTACTAAAGTGCTTGGGTGCTAATGAAATGTTGACTATTAACATCATCTTTTGATCATTTTCTCCTGAGCTTAACTTCCACCTTTTCTCTGAGCTGTAGCATTAAACAGACTTTTATTTCTATATTTGTTTGTTTATTTCTTGCCACTTTTAAGACTTGTTATAATCAGCAAAGCTGAGTAACAGTTTGTGGAGTTCAGTATAGTTGTTTTCAACAATAGAAAGCACATGTTTCTGGACTAATGATAGGATGATGATGTCTTGTGAAAAGCACTAAACAAATGAACTGATTTGTGTGCGTGTAGCTGCTCGGGGTTCCAGGTGGTTGGAGAGAGAGGAAAAAGCCCGACAGTTTCATGAGAGACAGCTGGAGGAGCGCAGGAAAAGGCTGGAGGAGCAGCGGGTGAAGGAGGACAGGAGACGCACTGCTGTGGAGGAGAAACGACGGCAGAAGCTAGAGGAGGAGAAGGTGCTCGAGAAGCTGCTTTACCTCATCACTGTGAAATACACAGGGAGCGGTGTTATTATTGTTAAAAGCGGTGTGTGTATCTGTGTTAGAAGGTGGACATACATGGGGAATTCTTGAAAAACTAAATAAAAAGGAAAGTTTTGTCCAATTATGCTTTCTGGAATGAGAACGTCTTTGTGTGCGCGTCAGGCCCGGAATGAGGCTGTGATCAGGAGGACCATGGAGAGAAGTCAGAGAGTCAGGCCCAAGTCAAACCGCTGGAGCTGGGGTGGAATGCTCTCCACTAGCACCTCTCACAACAACGGTACACACACACACACACACACACGCGCGCACAGAACGATCAATATGGTTATACTGTATAAAGAGACTCAAATAATGTTGCTTGCTGAATAGAGGGGAGCTAAAGCATCCCTGTTCTCATACTTTAGTCTGGATGAAATTAAAATAGACTCACACAAAAGATTTAATCACAATCAAATACTGCTAAATCGGGAAATATAAAAATTGACTGTAATACGTTATAGGGCTGCATGGTGTAGGCTAAATTAAATTAAATTTGCTGTTACGATTTGAAGCAAAATAAAAACATGTAACAAAATAAGAATTGCTCTGTAATAAGAAAAAGGTACTTAAGATAAATAATTATAGAATATATAATAATAGTAATAATTATGGAGCCCCTAAAGGGACCTTTGCAAAAAATAAAAAAGACTTTGCGTGTATACGAGAAATGTTCATGAGAAACTTTTACGTAAGCGGTTGCATAACTTACAAATAAGAATCGGCTTTTTTCTTTTTTTTTTTAACCACACAGTTATTTTTTTAATTTATTAGCATTAAACCTCATCCTACTGCCTTAAATGAGATGCATGTCTTGCATTCTCCACCGAACTGCTTGTGTTCTTGGGTGTGTGCAAACACACTTCACAACCTGAAACACACGCTGAGGTCTAGAAGCGATTGGTTGTCAAGCTTTATTGTCAAGTGTTTACACACAAAACACGAGAAATTCAGTGAGGAATGTACAGACATGAACATAATTTAAGGTAATAGAATGAAATATCATGCTATTAATAAATAGAATAGACAAGAAGTTACGCGACCGGAAACTGTAACTGGTCTCGTGCGCACGCGATGGTTTCTGAACGGTCCAGCTGTTATTCACCTGGAAAACCCCCAGGAAGCTTCTCTTTGGTAATGCCATTTTAGATGCTTTTTGATAGACTGCGACTCAGGATTTAAAGCCCTAAAATTAGTGATTTTTAAAATGGTTAATTCATATTGTTTGCAGTACAGCATATTTCTTTATGTGCTGGCTCACCGCACACTCCTTTATTTACTGCTCCATCAATATCTCTTTCTCTCTCTCTCTCTGGTTCTGTATCCATCCTTCTCTGGCCTCTGTCACTGCTTCTCTCTATCTTCTCCTCTCAGGGTTTGATGATTCTGCTCTCTTTTCATTGGATCTAGCTGGGCTGGAGCACTATCAGGGTGTTTACAGCTTGGCGCGTCAGCAGCACTTCCCATCCAAACGTGAATATAATAAAGAGTGTAGAGCAGCAGACTAGCAGCCTTAGCTGAAGCTTGTAGCATCACCCATAAATGATTTAGAGTTCATTCCCCGTCAGGTGTGACTTGTAGGGAATATTTATCTTTTTTTCTTTTTTTAATTCTTTAATTTAAGGTTTTCTCTTTTGCTGTTACAGATTAATAACATTATATGTATTGACCTGCAATAAGGTGTTCGAAAGACATCATAGATGTCCTGCTAGTTTTAGGGGACACACAGATGGAAGGCAGATTGTGAGCATTAAGGAGATGAGTGTGTTGTCATCCTCTGTAGCGAAGCACTTCTCCTCATAACTAACTTCAAAAACAGCATCCCTAAACACAAAGTAGAAACAGCTGTAGTAAAGCCTGTTACGTCCTCTTCCTTGATGTTCCGTTTCCTTTATTTAGTGCATTTGCGGTGTGCATCTGATGTTGTGTTTTGCATCTGTGTGTTTTTTAGATACTGACAGAAGGTCAGTCTCCACTATGAATCTGTCCAAACCCACAGATCCAGTCATTTCCAAACGTCTGTCATCTTCCTCCGCCACCTTGCTGAATTCACCAGATAGAGGTAAACACAATTAATCACATCACAGCCAAATTAATGTTCTTCTCTTTTCCAATAGTCGGCCAAGAATCACCTCGTTAAATTGACGTTGTCTGTGTGTGTGTGTGTGTGTGTGTGTGTGTGTGCTGTACCATCCAAGCCTTACGGAAGCAGACGTCTCTCTCGTCGTCTTGCTTGATTAAAAAAACACAATCTAAATCCCGAATCTCCAAAGAGAAGATCCCTCAGGACAAACCAGCAGGTGGATTCCTGATGCTCTTCTACTGGGTTCAAGCCTGTGCTGTCCGGGGCTCCAGACTGCAAATAAGATCATCCTAAATCAAACATTGAAAAACGCCAGTTCACAGAAATATCAATTACAAAACGTAGGTGTCAGTATGTGACTTCAGTTACGTGTATTACATTTCTCAGATACGAAGCTTTGCACGTGAAGTGCGTATTCTGTTTTAATGTAGGCATTATCACTGCATCTACACAATGTGAGCACGACCAAGTGCTTCTTAAAACAAGTCTGTGATCAAACAGTTCTGTACGTTTGCCGTCTTGAGCCCTGGTCACACACAGCTCTGGAGTCGTGCAATCTCTTCCAGTATTTATCAGGTTTTAAATGATTGTAATTGAGCTATATCAATAATGGGAAACTGTGTGCATGCTGCATGATTTATTTGACTACATTGTTAATGCTCTTATCAATGTTATCTTTATTTATTTCTTGCATGCGTTTTCTTTCTACAGCAGTTGGCAAACATTTGTAAAGACAACATGAAATTAAAATAGATTCTTTTTAATGCTAAATTATGCATACGAATTGTTTTTCATCATAACACTGCTCCTTGATCGAGTATGTGGAGTGGACCATATATTACTGTTCATAAACAATATTCTCCCAATGAAAACACTCTCACAAATGAAATGTGTTGTGATTGCAGTTTCATGTTGTCTTTCCACAAGTAGTTATGGTTGGTCTAACTTAAAGAAATAGTTCTCCCAAAAATGAAAATGTGCTGAAAAAGTTGTAAATGAGCCTATAAGGATTTAGTATTTCATCACTTGCTCAGTAATGGATGCTCTGCAGTGAATGGGTGCCGTCAGAATGAGAGTCCAAACAGCTGATTAAAACATCACAATAATCCACAAGTAACCCATACGACTCCAGTCCGTCAGTGAACCTATTCAAGCTGCATGTTTGCAAGAAACCAATCTAGAATTAAAACATGTTCTCCAGACTAGTCCTCTGTTTCAAAGCAAAAAACTGCAGAGGTTAGGTCTGCAGCAAATATACATTTTTGGGTAAACTATTGCTTTAAATGTTGTCTTTCCGCTCGTGTTTACATTGCAGGGTAAAAAACCCTGTATTTCCTTTATTGGTCTGTCTCGCTCTACACTAAACCTTTCATGAAACATGCATGATTCACTCTCACCAGCAGATGATGCAAATGAGTTACCTCTTCCGGGCCTGTAATCGTACGGATGCATGCAATGCATCTGTCTCGGTTGCTCTACTGTTGCATGTGCGAACTACTTTTTTTTTTTTTTTTTTTTTTTTTTTTTTTTTTTCCCTAAACCACCAAATATTTCATTTTAATGCCATTATATAAAAAAAAAAATATGCCTGTGTGTCGTCCAGGTATGCGCCGCATGCCTCTTACTGCATGGGAGAACACCGTGATCAGCCGACTGCAGACGCCAACACACTCCTACCTGGCCAGGAGTCGCAGCGCCATGTCTTTGTCTGGAGAAGCAGGTAATTGCTAAATAAAAAGGTCATTTCAACGTTTAATCTCACAATTATGGCAATTTTTCTTGTAATTATGGGACAGGAAGTCCGTAGAAGAATAATCTCTGTTGTGAGAGAAACTTACATGTACATTTGCTTTTTTTATTAGTCATGTATGTATGTGAAATCAGAATTTTAAGAAAAACGAGTCTAAATTGTGAGATATGAAAACACAATTGGTGGTTTTTAGCTTGTATTTGTAAGAGATATATCTTTTCTTTTTTTTTTTCAAGGCAGATGTATAAAATAACACGCATACGTTGAATCATGCATGTGTTGGTGCTTCAAATTTGTCTATATAGATATTGTGCCACACTGAGACTGCAGTTTCAAAGTAGTTTTAACTTTGATTACGACTGATTCTTTTACAATAGCGAAATGTCACAACATTTTATTCTAAACGCATACAAGGAAAGAGAGCAGAGCAAGAAGGGAATGAGAGTATTGTAGAACATAGGCCCCTGCACTAAAACACCCTTTTCAGACAGACCTTTCTCTCAGCGACAGCCTTGCCCCGTTGCTGCCAACTTCCTCTCACTACTGACGTGTGTGCCGGTGCGCGCACAAATGGACCTGATGCTTAGCTAATCTCTCAGTGGCTTGGGTTTCTTGCGAATCGTTTTTTCCTGGTTGGGGATGCGGTTATCAACTGATTTAATTCTGACACGGGCAACTGCTTCATCACTGACTCAGAAATGAAAGCGTCTGCGTTGTTCAGAATGAAACCCTACCTCTCTTACTGCATACTGTGCCGTACTATTTACTACCTGCTGTTTTTATAATCGTGTGTGAAACAAAAGTATGCTGTGCTATTTTTATTGTAGTGGTATCCAGTTTTTGTCTCTGAATTACAAGTTAATTCAATCTAATCAAATAACTAGTTAAAGCATTTTATATTGTTTCCAGTTCATTTGTCAAGTCAAAGATTCTAGTGCATTGCATTATGGGTGCAGTGCCCAGTGTACGTCATGCATACTGCATAAATAGTAGGTGGTATGTCATTCTGAACATGCGTCTAGATTTTCCTCCCTGCAGTGATGAGCTTTGTAGATACTAATACACACTCTCTTTTTTCTTCCCTTTCCATTATTTCATCACTCATTCACCCCTTTCTAACCCATTTCATCTGCACACCTCCCTCCCTTCCTGTCGCTCCTCTTGTCCAAATTGAATCCATTTGTTTACCCCATAATACTCCCTGCTCGTTTGGTTAAACTTGCCTGTGGTACAGTGACCCCCATTTGTCCTCGCTCAGCCTCCTGTCACCCAATGAGCTCCATGTCCTTCAAGTCCATCCAGTCACGCAGTGCTGAGAGACCAATCAGAGCAGGGTTCATCCCTCTGGACAGCAGCACTCGTAGAAAGACCACCCAGAGTTTCCCGGTAAGCAAGCACACAACATCATTCATTGTTGCACACTAATCATATTATTTGTTTGTGCCTGTGCAAGCGCCAGATGCGTGTTCATTGTGTAATGTAGTGTGGAAGTCCTGTAGATGTCTCTCTGCGTTTCATTGGGCAGATTGACCGGAAGGATAAGGACAATGTGAGAAAGTCATGGAGTAACCTGTCATATCCAACTCCCAGTCTGAGCCTGTTCACACCTAAGAGATCTCTTTCACCTGTCGCTCACCGCAGCAGGGTCACCAATCCATCCCCTAACAGGTATAGATGCCCTTTTTAAGATGAAAACACAACCGAGGAATCTCTGGCGTGCAGCATTTGGCTGCAGAAAAAATAATCATGCATTTAAACAAAACATGACATCACCTTCGGAGCAATGAGTTAGCCTACCAATGGCACTAGCAACCAAACTAACACTAGCAAATCAGAATATTATGAACTAAGATAGACGCAGCCCCGATGAATGGAGAAGCGCATCCGTATAGCTAGGGCTGGGTGGTTTGCCAACAAAAAAAAAGTTTCATTTTCATTTGATTACAAATAAATAAATGTTTCATGGGCTGTATTTGATTATCAAATGGGTTCAAAATACTGAAAGTTAGAAATTGACTTATTTGTTTCACTGAAATAAATGTTTTTGTTATTGCACAGAGAGTAAAGTACAAAAAAAACGTACAAATGTGCGATACAGCTTTTATTCTTCAGGGCAAACGTATATTCATCAAAAAAATATTTGAATAAGGAAAGCGATAACTTTGCCAGTATCTTTTGCCTCAGACAGTGCATGCTCTGCATGTGCGGCAGCCCTCTCAGTAGGAAACGCAGATCTTAATTTAGCCATTAGTGGTAATAATTCAGTCATATTTTTGTTTGCACAGGGAGTCAGGATACGGCTGAAGGTAGGGGCATGTGAGGGTGGGTCAGCAGCGTATTTATTAAGGCCACCGGATATAAATCGTGACCTTGAAATTGTTCTCAAACAGAACTACATTTGAGTTTGAAACTGGTATTCAAGTAAATATATTTACTATTATTTTCACTATTTTATAAAGGACTTAATTCTTCTTGTCTGTTTGTCAGGAGCTCTACTACTAAACCTCCTCAGAAGACACCTAACCCCAAAAAGTCCAGGTCTCCACCTCCTCCAGCATCAATTCCTCTGTCTCCTAGTAACCCATCCTTATCACCAGGCAATCTCAGGCCTAACAGAGTGACGTCAGAGAGCCCGAAGGTTACCCAAGAAGGAGAGGGGGCCAAAAAAGAGGAAACCAAAATAGAACCAGAGGCTGCTGAGACTAAACCGGAGCTATCTGCTGGTCTGTGACGCCACACAAGCTTCAGTGAACCATCAAGTTCAACTCAACTTGCATCATTTATTTCACTCTTGTGCTTTTTTTCTGGTTTTGTAGAAGCTTCTGGAAGTCCTCCAACAACACGGCCCTCTGCGGGCACAACCGATCCTGAGGAGGCATCCCGTCTGCTGGCTGAGAAACGACGGCAGGCCAGAGAACAGAGAGAAAGAGAGGAGGAGGAGAAGAGACAGCAGGAAGAGGCTGAAAGGTGTGCGAGAGACTTTCATCAGCCTAACTGAAACACACATTTATATTGAGAGACAAGTCATTACGTGCCTGTGTGTATGCAGGCGCAGCAGGGAGGAGATGGCCCGCAGGAAGGCAGAGGAGCGGGCGAAGAGAGAGGAGGCACAGCGGCAGGCGGAAGAGAAGAAGAGACGCGAGGAGGAGGAGAAAGCGCTGAGGGAGAGAGAGGAAGCCGAGCGCCTGCAGAAACAGGTACACACTACATTCTCAGCACTCGCTGTGTGTGCTTCAGTTAAATAACTTGTGAACAGTAGGGCTGTAAACATCTGATGCTGATTTTATTCCTTTTTATATGTAACATTATGAGTGTGTTTTGTGGCTCCATATGTTCAGAAAGAGGGAGAGGAGGCTCGCCAGAGAGAAGAGGCAGAGCGTTTGCGTCTGGAGAGAGAGAAACACTTCCAGAAAGAGGAGGCTGAGAGAATGGAGAGGAAGAAGGTAAGCTCATTTCATTTTGAGCACCTTTTGAGATAATGGCAGGGTTTAAATGTTGTCTGATTCTTGTCTGTCTCAGCGCCTTGAGGAGATTATGAAACGCACACGCCGATCTGATCAGGTAAGATGTGATATCTTTTAGCAGTTACCTTCCTCTTTGTAGCATTTTTGCCTTTAATTTAAAGCGCTGTCTCTTCTTACGTTTTGAAGAAAACCCCCCCGCAGGGGAATGGTGACGTCAGCGAGCAGAGTGGACAGAATTCAGGTGATTTGGGATTTTTTTTATTTACATGTGCACCAGTGTTTTAATGAGTTTAGATGATGTCTGTTGTGAATCTGACATCTCTAACTTCCCTCTCTCTGTTCTTAGCGAGTTCAGTATCCAGCAGCCCTTCAGTGACTCTGTCGGCCCCTCAGGCTCCAGAGACCTTAGAGACGGTATGCAGTGACAGTAATGGACATACGGAGCCCAGCTTCATTACACCCATACTGCCCACATCAGGTCACAGGTCAGACCAGAGTTCAGATAAATGTATATTGTACAGTGGGTACAGAAAGTATTCAGACTCCCCTAAATTTTTCACTCTTTGTTATATTGCAGTCATTGGCTAAAATAATTTATTTTCATTTTTTTCCTCATTAATGTACACACAGCACCTCATACTGAACTCACCGAATACAGCTGTGAGTCTTTTTGGGAAAGAGTGAAAGTTTTTCACTCCTGGATTTGGGGACCCTCTGCCATTCCTCCTTGCAGATCCT
>JAUYWG010000061.1:17083968-17099306 GCA_034779775.1 Enteromius afrohamiltoni
CCAGATATAATACGAAGCCCAGAATGGAAGTCCAAAAGTGAAGAGCAGATCTGACACGGCTAAGTTGAGGATGAAGACATTGGTCTGTGATTTGAGACTCTCGTAGAGTGCAAGGATGACCAGAACGAGGATGTTACCGATGCAGCTAAATATAACCACTGCTGTGAAAAAAATTGGAATAACAAATGATCCGATTTTTACCACCTCCTCTTTGCGACACAGCTGGTCTTCATAGTCAGTTTCATAGTCAAAGGTTGTATTCCCATTAATCATGTTGTCCTGCAAACTGCAAACCACCAGATAAGATTGATTCAGGTTCTGTTCTTTTTCTCTTACCAATGTTTTCTGAATAGAATATACTCCAACATAAATCTACCTTTTTATTTGGACAAAACAAGAAAAAAGTAGCAATTAGGAATTCATCTCAATTGAATGCAGCGTGAATATACTGAATTAGTTGACTAAATATTTAGTTCTTACCTGTTGATCTTTTCACAGTCAGTTTGAAAAACTGTCCCTAACTAAATGGGATCAAACCAGAAATACATATGAAACCATGTTCCCACAGCTTTTGCAGCTGGCTTTCTTGTCGAGTTGAAATCTAATAAAATGTGAAAGGAGCATTTGCGTTCTGCTGTATTTATACAGGAAACATTTCCTCTTTTTTTGAGAGGCTGAATGTTTCCACTGCCATTTGCAATTTGGAAAGTGTTTTTTTTTTTTTCTCTCTGTACAGTATGAGTGGATGTTAAGGTTAATGTTTTTCTGCCACTAAAAACTACCCTGTCAGATTAATTCCCTACCTACATATTCTGTGTAGAATATACTTCAGCATAAATTTGCTTTTTAAAACGAGAATAAATGTTTTACATTAATCAATTCTTCAAAATTGATCAAACAGAGACAATGGCTTCAAGTTTTGAGTTATTTTACGTATCTCACGACCAATTTTTATGTATTTTACGAGCTGCCAATTCGTATGAATTTGTACGAATGACCTACACCTAACCACACCCCTAAACCTACTTGTGACTGGGTTTTACACAAATCTCTACAAAATCCTAAGAGTAAGGTCGTACGAATTTGGCACCTCGTACAAATACGAAAAATTGGTCGTGAGACTGTGTTGTAACAATGCTATAGTTAAAACCTGTAAATTCCTGAAAAATGTACAGGGAAAACCGTATACTGATATTCCCAGAATTCCCTCGATTGCATTTAAAATTTAATTTGAATTTGATGATTTTTCTTTGAAATAACTGTTTGTTCTTAGTTTTTTTTCTTATCTGTTATTAGGGTTATATGTTACATGCAGGGGCGGATTTAGTGAATTTGGGGCCTCAGGCAAATATAGGACTGAGGCCCTACATTTGCACACATTTACTTCAATCAACCTTGAGGTTCCTTTTTTTGGTTGTCAAAGTTGCTTCTGCACAATGTCGCCCAATAGTTATGTCCCGTGATTCTACATTCTACAGATAATGACAACAGCAGTGCTTGCATGTGAAATTAGGCGCATTTGTACTTCATTTCGTACTGAGATGTAAATTTGCAGAGGCTCCCTAAAGCAGCATAGGCGAATATTAAACCTCAAATGAATCATAACTTTATCGCGCTCCATTAACACCAGTGTGTTTTCGTTTTAAAAGGCGTTTCGAATAAAAACGATCATCATTTACACCGGCGTTAAACCTTATTGAGTGTGGAAAACGCCGGGATATGCGCGTAAGGTTATGCTTTTTAAATCGAAAACACACCTAATGTAAGAAACAGTTTTTCATTGAACGGAACAGACGCAGAGAGAGGAGCGCAGCGGGAAAGATCCGCTTCCAGTACATCATATTTTGGTTTGCTACGAGCAGGATACACACGAAGCACGTTCAACTTGGACACCAGGCGGTCCTGGTAATAAACACATTCGCTGGTCCATACTTAATGCGCATCTCGTGAAAAGCGTTTTGGGGGCCCAAGGCAGTTGCCTACCTTTGCCTAATGGCTAAGTCCGCCCCTGGTTACATGTAAACTTGTGATGGTCTTTGGTTCATCATCTGCCTTACTCACCACCACCTATATTTGGTGCTCATCAGTGTATTTCAAAGGTACAAAACATATTTCAGTTCTTGGAATATTAATATACATCAATCTGAAAGTTTTATCCTGTCCTATCCTGCTCCTCTCTCCTCTCCCAAATGTAAAAGCTGCTGCCAGTTAATACAAGATTGACAACCTTATTCTGCTGCTGTGTGAATGCAGCCCAACTGAGGAAAACTGACAAAACTATTAAACAACTGTTAAACATTTTTTTAACATCTCCTGAGACTGCTGTCGTAGCAGTGATAACAACAGGTGAGCTTCCATTACTGGGACACATTTTTCCTGGAATATGATTTTTTAAAGAGAGGAGCATGCTAGAATATAGCAAGTTTTGCTAACAGGATCTTTAGCCGTATTCATAGTAAAACTTGCTAATTAGCACATTATTAGGAAAGGCGAAATTGCAAATATTCTTTAAAAGACATTCTACTCACTGCTTCTGTAGGTGAGGCTGGATCAAGAATGATTCTCGCGAACATAAACACATTTCGGTTGATCAAGGGCGCGTTTCCCTTCAGAACCAAACTTAACATTAATCAATTGGGTCTTCAGTCACTCAGATGTCGGGAGTAAATCACCACTGCTCTGTTCATTAATACATTCAACAACAAAACACCTCAATCTCTCAGGAGTCCTGCTTGTCTCTGCGTCTCGGTCTGATGACGGTCTGAGGTAAGACACCAGTTCAGGCTGTGTGACACGCTGCTGTCAATCAACTATTGTGGGAGTGGCCTCTGTCTGTGTGACGCCACATCGACATGCATTTGAGAATGGCTTGATTTCAGAAGGGGCAACTTATTTTCTTTTTAATTTAATAAAAATACTTGTGTGTCTTTGTCATTTTAGAGTGTACACACACTCTCAACACACGTTTCAGTCCAAACAGCTTGTAAAAGTGCATGCGGCACTCTATGACCCCTGTGGCAGGCTTCACTAAGTGTTGCGGCAACAAAATTCAATAAACAAGAAGTTAATATTGTTAATAAATAAAATTTAATAATAAATTAAAATTGCTAAGAAAATCGGCTCTCCTGGTCGTAATTCAGGAACAGAACTCTGGAACGGCTCTCCTGGCCGTGACTGGCAGACTGGATTCTCAGGGGTCGAGTTGTGTTTACAGGGAGCTGGCACTGGACGGTCTTGCGGTGTAGCCTACAGTGGCCTTTCTCGTGACGCGGGCATCGGAGGGCGCTCGAGCGGCGTGGGGAACACGACTGGGAGCAAATTAACACAACAAACACATCAAAACACACGAACAACCAAACAAGGGCAAAGGCGGACAAATGGGGAGAGAAACACAGGACAAAGGTATATCAGTCTGACAGGTATAGTCATATAATGTTATAAAGAAAACTTTTTTTATTTCCGATAGATGTTGATCTTTCTACTCATCAGAATCCTGAAAAAATACTATATTATAAATATAATATATTTATGAAGAAGTGTTTATGAAGAATTATTGAAGAAGTGTTTATATTAGAATGATTTCTTAAGGCTCCTGAAGACTGGAGTAACGATGTTGAAAATTCAGCTTTGAAGTCACAGAGATAAATGACATTTTAAAACGTATTTAAATAGTAAAGATATATCACAATATTACTGCTTCTGCTGTTTTCTGGATCAAACAAATGCTTGGTGAGCAGAAGCAATCTTACTGTTTAAAAACTTTGGCTGCAATGTACTTGCCTAATACTTTTGCTTTTCAATATGTGTATATTTTGCGACTGTGTTGATGCGCCTTTTTTCAGATACCCGAGAGGTCAAGATTTGTAATATGTATTTTTAAAAAGAAATGTTTAGCAATAAAACAATTATATTATCAGAAAACAAAACTCATGAGTTAATTTTTTGGGCCATGGTGTTAAAAATAATGTTTACAGTGCTATACCACATTTGGATTGTTTATTTACAGGTAAATAGTTTTTAATTAAGTGAAAATAAACTTGTAAAATAACTTACAGTAATAATACAGCAAAAACATTATTGTACTGTATTTTATTTTACAATATCAGTATAGAAACAGTAATAATAATACTGTTAACATTTTACAGTAATTTACTGGCATTCAGCTGTAAAATATACAGTAACCTTTTTACAGTGTTCGTAAGAGTTGCATGTGCTAAAAATGTCCAATAAATAGAGATAAATAAACCACTGATGTCACAAGGACTGTTTTACAGATGTCCATACTGCGTTTCAAAATTATAAAAATTTGTGTTCAGAAGAAGAAAGGAACAAAATTATGGTAAGTAATTAATGACAAAGGTTTTTGGGTGAGCTGTTGTTGTTGTTTTTTTACTCTGCACATGTTTTAAATGTACATAGTTGTCTGTAGGCTTAATTACTGTAGCTTCTCAGGTAATATCAATGGAAGGATAAGGCTGAAATTACAACACCACTGGTTACATATATGCCTACATGTATTATTTTACAATTTAGTAGTCACTGGAAATTGTATGGACATGTCCCTACTAAATGCTACACCCTTGAATTAGGTAATGACTTGGAGGTAATGGCTCATGGATCTTTTTTCCTTTCTTCTCTTTTCTTGTAGTGTTTTATATAAATCTTCTATTTATAAATTGTATAATTTATTACAATTATAAATCATAAATTTACACACATTTAATAAAAACATATATTTGTTTTATTAAATATTTAATACTTAATAAAACAATTGTATAACTTTTTTTAAAAATTATTGTTATCTTGTCCTCGTCACCAACCTAATAAGGCGGGGCTATCGCGGTCCAATAAAAAGTGACTTCGGCTCTCGCAAGCCCGCCTTCTATGGTGGAAATGCCTGTCAATCAAAAACCGTAGGCTAGCAAGGTAGTGTGACGATGTAAACTAAAAGCGGACCTTCTCGGATCCTTACGAAAGAGTATGTCAGCTTCTTTTTTTCACTTTCGAGACATTTATCAAACCCCCAGCTGTTATACACACGTGCTAATGCTAAGTCTAAATGCGCGTTCATCCAGCAGACAAACATCTGACAGGTCATCCTGCGCGTGACCGCTGTTTACGCTAGCCCTGAGAGCTCTTGACTGAACTTCTACACGGTTTAAAATCCGTTCGATGTCATTTAAGAATAAAACATCAGTTTCTATGGCAACAAAAGACGCTGTTCAAATAGCTAGGCCGCTTTCTTTGTGTGCAGGATTCCTCGAGAGGACGCGGACACCAACTAATGTTTGTTTACATGTCGAGAACAGCTTCAGTGTAATCAGACAGTACAGTAAAGCATGCTATTGTTTCTCTCAAAGGTCTGTTATCGTTTCTGTTCCACTCTCAGGGTTAAGAGGTCATGTGTGATCGGTTTTTTACTTCGTACTGTTTTAATTCAGGGTAGTGATAAATTCTCATAAACACAGAACAAGAACAAGTGAACTTCATACATTTCTATCTAGCTGTCTATGTATCTATAAATAACCTCACGCTATCTAAGTAGGCCAAATATAAACAAATACAGTCTATAAGTTGCATTTAGTGGTTCTTCTTCTTTTTTATCCTCAGAATGGCTGTGTAAAGTAAAACAGCTGTTAAAATAGATTAGAGAAGTAGGTTTGTCTTAGGCTGCGTTACTTTTAAACTGTCTTTAGCTTTCAATTGGTAGAATGTCAGCATAGCTTTTTTATTCCCAGGTCTATTAACAGATCTCTAGCTCGCCCCAGACCCCAGCGAAGAGTATCTGCATCGAGTATCCGCTGCAGTCAATGTCCGGCCGGCACTGCCCATCCTGGTGATTCAAGTCTTGTGAAATATAAAAGCTGTGTGTTCGTAAGAAACGAATCCATCGTGTGACTGATGAATCATGCTTCTCTATAAATAAATATGATGTGCATGTCAAATGTGGGTTGTCTGTTGTCATTCTTTTACTCGGCAGACTGCAGATGACCTCTTGACCCCGTTGGCAGGAAGCTAGGCAGACCATGGCCAGTGGTGCTGCGGCCGGGGAGGGTCAGATCCAGCGGATTATCAGAGATCTGCATGGTACGGACCTTCACGAGAGAGGCAGAGCTATTGTTTAGAGAGTAACGGGAGGCAGGGTGGTCCACGGTGGAGCACGTGCAGTGGCCATTCTCAGGGTGCTGGCTTTTAAAATGGGGGACAGGGAAAAGCAAGATGACCAGCGTGTCAGAGTCCATCCCTCTCGTGTGCCGTTACAGTTCCTGAGGTGGATGAGAGGCGCGTGGAGCTAATATAACCAAGATAGGCTAACCGAGGAGAAAAAGCCTTGAATAATGATATTATAACATGCCTGTGATTATTGTCCATTATGGTGTTCCTCGGGAATTGTGTTCAGATGTGACCGAGGTGTCGCTTCATTCTCATGGTCTTGTTTTTTTTATTTAAAGATGCTGTATCAGAACTGACAAAGGAGTATAAGGAGTACGGCGAGCCTATTACAGATGACAGCTCCAATCTACACAAGTTCTCCTACAAGCTGGAGTACCTGCTTCAGGTCAGAGACTCTCCTGCCAGGCAACCGTCGGGCTCTAATAAGAGTGTATGGGTTTAAAAGAAAAGAAATCATGCTCAAAAAGTCTTATTTCGCCCTTCCACAATTGAAAAGGGCCCTGAATCAGAGCAGGAAGTCATGGCATTAAATGCTTTGAAAGAATGTTATGTTTTCTATATAACTTGAGACTTGGTAGCAAATGTGATTGATTTTCATTTCTGGAGCTTTAGTTTGTGTAATGGGAAGCCTTGCTCTGATTAAACCCAGTCTCTGCCGAGCTCTCGGGATCCGATCCCCGCGGCGAATGCTAACACAGAGAGAGAAGACTCAAAGTCCCTAAGCGTGCAAGACGAGATCTCACAGTGTCCCTGAAGTCTATGTTTCCTCAGTGGTGTGTCTGAAGTGTTGTGTTCTTATGGTGTCGCTCAGTTTGACCAGAAGGAGAAAACTACATTTTTGGGATCCAGAAAAGACTACTGGGATTATTTCAGCGACTGCCTGGCCAAAATCAAAGGAGCGAACGATGGAATCCGCTTCGTTAAATCGATTCCAGAGGTAAACGTCTTCACCAGCGTGATTGTTTGGTGTGACATAATAAATATCCCATCTAAAACTCAAGAATACAAGAATAACAATCATCTAGGTGTTAATATACAGTGTAGTAATGTCACTTGTTACTGTAATAATCAGGAACAATATTAATTCAGAATAATTCACACAAGAGCAAAAACTATATATATGCTATAATAATAGTAACAGACTTTATTAGCACAAGCAGCTTCTCAAAGCACTTTAAATAAATCAGCTAACGAATGCAAACACATAAACATTATTACTAGACTTAGTACTACCTTTATTTTGCTATTCAAATATTTTGATAGTCATCATTTATTAAACCGTGAACTACCCTGTTGTATAATGCGTGGTATGTGTGGTCTTGCTGGGCATCTCTTACTCTTAAGGCGTATCTATTAGACACATACCTTTTGTTTGAACAGACCTTCCTATTAGATTTGACAGTTCTGCTTTCTCACTGAAATACAAGTGATTTTAATGATACTATTGAGCAGGCTGTTCCTCGTCTGTCCACATGATACGCAGATCTAAATGCCATGTTCTTTGTAAAAGTGCCACTTCCACATGACCACTATCTGATATTGTCCAATACAACTTTGTGTTTGTATTGTCTTGTTGCTGAGCTCTTTGACTGTGGTGACCAACTTCCTTCTCTCGTGTGGTTAGAGTCTGTGGCAGATGTTGGGAATTAAATTGGATAACGGCACGTGAATTATTCAGCTATGACCATCTTACTGTACTATGCACACATACAAATATGCATATTTAATTATGCCACACAGAAAAAGTCATGCTTGATAAATGCAAAGTAATCAAATGTATTAAAAAACGCTTTTCTTAAGAGCAGTGAGAGGCTTAGCTGTTCGAAATAATCAATACATCAACCTATCGCACAATATATGTATATGACCGCAATCAGTTTTGGTTATGCAGTATTTTGCCCATTATCTTTACATAAAACAAAAAAAAACATGACTTGCCATACAAATGTGTTGATTTAGCAGTTTATGGCCCATAAAGTACTGTAGCAAGAATAACTCCCAAAAATACCGTACAATACTTCCATGCTCTGTGAGCACGGTCAGATATGTCCATGCATACTCACTCAGAAACTTGCGTTACAGTGGCTTAAAATCACTTTTTACAACGCTTGCAAACAATGTTGATCTATCGCAGTGTGTAACTTTAGTCCAAACGTTCTACCAGTTAATTGTGTCTCCCGGTATATTGCCCACCCCTAATATCCATCAATGTAAAAGGAAATAAACAGTGTCATATGAAAAGCAGTATTTACTGTATATGTGTGAAGTCCACCCGAAGGCAACCACCTGAAATATCCTAGCAACCTCAAGCAGCACCTTGGCATTTTAAGAAAATGTCATAAATATTTCATTCATATTTTGAAACAGGTCAGATATGTTTTGGGCCGCTGTAGATACAGTAAAAGTGTTGTTTTCCTCTCTCTTAGCTGAAGACATCTCTGGGAAGAGGCAGAGCATTTATCCGTTACTCGCTCGTGCATCAGCGGCTGGCCGACACACTCCAGCAGTGCCTCATGAACCACAGGGTCACCAGGTAACACTTCACTGTCATGCTGCATTAACAATCCTTCATCTTTTTCCTTCAGAAATCACTCTAATAAGATGATTTGTTGCTCAAAAACCCCCCAGATATCTTATTAAACGGTTATTATTGTTGAAAATGGTCATGCTGCTCAATTAGGCAGATATACTACCATTTAAATCTCTGCTGTATGTTTGTGAATGTGTGTATTTCTATTCATTTTTAATGGTGTGGAAAGCTAGAGTAATGAATTCATTTAAAAAGAAAACATTTTCATGTTAAATTGTAATTGTATTTTACAGCACTACTGTTTTTGTAGCAGTTTCGATCAAATGATTGCACAAAAACACAAGAACACAAAGAATAAGTACTGTATACATAATGAATTATACATTCAGTAGTAGTTATACTGATAATGATACACGTTTATGGTGTATGGAAAATATTTAAAAGTAGCATCTTTGCATAGGAAAACAGTCTTACCCGTATAAACATTACAAACTAATGGAAAGGTTCTGAGTGAGAGTGCAATTAAAATAAACAGGTGTATATGTACATTGTGTAGGCCTATATGCCGCACTATACAATTGTGTTTTAAACATGGAAGGAAATGATATCTGCTGCCTTATAAATAATTCAAAAAGGTAATTTAAAGTTTTTAAGGTTAATAATTTTTACAAATGACCCTAACCATTTTTTATTGGAACATTTGTCTTGTATGCGGCTTTACAGCAGTTTTGGAGAAATGGCACCTGCACCATCAGTGACACGCATGTCTGTTTACTAGCTAAACCAAAAAAGGCAAAACCTTCTTAAGCTATCATTTCCCCAAGTTCTATTTACGGTATTTTAACAATGCCCAGCTCAGTTTGGTAGAAACAATACTGAGAGTGCTTCCCTTACGGTTTTACTTCTTTAAATTGCCTTTCCTGTTTTAAGAAAACACTAGTACTCTTTACTCCAGGTTAATGTGTCTGTGCTACGTGTATACAAGCTTAAAGTGAGCTTCCTTATTTGAAATACCTATTGATTACTCAGACAATGTAGTGTCTGTGATGAATACATGGCACGACAACCCATGGTGAGACTGAATTAATATGGCCAGTACAGTGTATTACAGTTAACCAACAACCAAAGTTAACCATCATAAACCGTTGTGCAACCGGATGTTGTAAGTTATATTAACCAAAAGTGCTTACATGAATTAATTCATATTTTGCAATGCTTTTGAAAAACTGTGGTTTGGTTTCCTTTACTTAAAGTTTAAATCAGAGATGCACGTTGAAGATGTGCAGTCTTGTTTTACACAAACTTAAGTGAGCTTGCATAAAACAAGAGGAAATATGTGATGCTTTTGAGAGTAAAAGTGTCTTTATTTAAGAAACATCAAACTAATTATGATCAGAAGGTACTGTACAACAAAAATGATTTCCATATTCTAACATTTTTTTAAAGTTATGTTTTCTTTGTAAAATTAATAAAACAAATACTGGACTTTGAAGCTTTGCTAATTCAAGACATTTAAACTTAGAAGAACACATTGATGTGTTTAATTAACACTTCTTTTTGCATTTTTAGAGCGCCATCATTTTTCTTTCTCGTTGAGAGCTAGGCTATTTTCTTAGTCTTTTTTTCCCCTGTTGTTCCTCTGTAGTGACTGGTATAATTCCCGGAGTCCATTTCTCAAACCCCATCTCAGTGTGGACATAATTAATTACCTCTATGAGCTAAATGATGTTCAATTTGATGTGGCATCCAGGGGTCATGACCTTGACTCAGAATGGCCCACTTTTGCAAGGTAAGAGCACACTGTAATTTAGTAGATTAATACAAACACATTGGTACATTAAAATGCTCCTGATTTATAATCTATTTGTCAGTCCATTTGTCATGACTGGTAATGTAGTATGTGTGTGTGTGAATGCATTTAAATCAGCTGTTGATGATGTTCAGTTAGGTTAATTTAAAATTAATTGAAGAAATATCTCACAGAAGAACACTGGGAATGACTAGCTCCCCCAGTCACACTTGGAAAGCACCGAGTCGTTGTTCCAGCATCAACAGTCTAGCCAGCACATACTCACAGGTACCGGCACGCCTTTAGGCAGTCCCTGATGTCATGTTTCATTCTAAACTTACTGTAGAAATGAGTATACCCAGTAGATGGCAGTGTTGGCAGCAATTATTCTTTCTGTCAATGCATATTCCCTATTAATGCTGTCAAATCTTGTAGCAGGCCCATGAGTTCCCTGGGAGTCCAGACTTTGGACCTGGGCTTCTATCAGACATGTCTGTCCAAAGCTTCAGTGGACTAAATGATTCTTCCATCAGTGCTATAGATGAGCTCCGTCTGGAGCTGGACCAGTCTGAATTAAAGCAAAGAGATCTCCTCGACCAGGTTCAGCAGTTAGGCAGCGAAGCAGGTGAACTCCGTGGGGTTGTGGTAGAACTCCAAAGGCAGCTGGACGTCTCTCTAGCTGCTCAAGGTAACCATCAGGAACTCCAGCGGAACCTGGAGGTGCTAACTGAGAGCGAACGAGCAATATCACGTGAACTGGAGGTCCTGAGGGGACACGAGAATGTCAGGGAGGCATCCTATAAGGAGCTCCAACATATGTTGGCAGCTGCAGAGCATAAAAATGAGGAATTGATGGCAAGGCTAGATGGAGTATTGGATGAGAAGGGCCAGAGGGTGGCCAGTGACTTCAACTCTGCCCAAAAGATTCATGAGCTGTTAAATGAGTTAAAAGAGGCTGAGAAGGGAAGGACAGATGCTCTGGCAGAAGGAGAGGAAAGGAGGAGGCAGGCAGAACAGATGGCTGAGAAAGTCAGAATGAAGGATGAAGCACTCAAAGAAGCTGAGGAAAAAATGGCAGCTTGGATGATGAAGGGTGAGCAACTGCAAGCCAGGGCAGAAGAACAACGCAACGTTATGGACAAACTTCAAGGGGTGCTTGCAGCGCGAGAGAAGGAGACCAGCAACATGCAGAAGCAACTGCAAGATCTACAGCGCTCTCTGGAAACTATGGAAAAGCAGGCCAAAGTGGAGCGGAAAGAAATGCAAGAGGATAAAGAGGAGCTGGAGAAGAAGATGAGTGGTCTGGAGGAGCAGTTGCACACGTTGCGGACACAGCTAAAGGCTAAGGATTCCAGTCTTCTCTCCAGTACCAAGAGAGTCCAGTTTTTGGAGAAGGAGTCAGAGAAGCTGAAAAACGACAAACAGAGTATGAGAGAAACCATGTCTGAACTGGAGAACAACACCAAAGAGCAGGCCAAGAAGATTGGAGAATACAAAGACAGCTGTGCCAAGCTAATGAAGGAAAGCAGTAAGCTTCTACAGATGGTGAACAAAAATGAAGAAACTAAGAAGGAATTGCTTGAAAACAAATCTTTCTTGGAGAATGAGCTTGCTGGATTGAAGGCCTCAGAGAAGCAGTTGCGAGCACAAATTGACGATGCCAAAGTGACTGTAGATGAACGAGAGAAGCGGCTAAGAGAGGAGAACAGGAGTCTGGATGAAAGTCTGCATAAGGCCAACATGCAGTTGGAGGAATCCGAAAGTTCAGTTCGCCAACTGAAACTGGAGAACAAGGACCTCATGGAGGTTCAGGTTACCCTTAAAACATCTCTCACAGCCATGCAGGAGGAGATGCGTAACATCAACAGCCAGATTGCTGAACTTGAGAAGACTCTTGGAGCCGTGAGATGCAATGAGGAAAACCTGATGGCACAGCTTAAAGACAAGGACTCCCAACTTGATGATCGGGAGAAGCTCTGTGAGGAGCTCCAGGGAAGGGTGGAAGAACTTGAGGGTTGTGAGAGGGATTTGGAAGTGGAGAAGACGAAGGCAGAAAGGGCCTTTGTCAAACAAACGGAGATGATTAAGAGTCTGGAGGCCCAGAGAATGGCTGCAGAGAGGGTCCAACTTGAACAGAGTGCATGCCAGGCCAAAGAAGCACAAGATACAGCCTCAAAAGTGACTCTTCTGGAAGATCAGCTGGGATTGAATGTGAAAGAGGTTTCTAGGCTTCAAGAGGAGGTGCTCGATCTTGGGGCTAAACTCCACAGTGCCCTGGAGGAAAAGGACAAGATCCAAGCAAAGCTGGATGTCACCGAGGCTTCCTGTGCAGAACTACGAACGTTGACTGAGCAGTTGAAAACGCAGACGGAGGAGCAGAATCGACTGCATGTGAAAGAGCTGCTGCAGTCTAGCGAAAGGGTAGATGCTATAATGTCGCAACTGAATCAGGAGACGTCCACATGCAAGAAAACGACTGCCGAACTCACCTCAGCCCAGGGGGAGCTGGCAGAGCTCAAGGCCCAGAATGAAAGGTTGGTTCTGGAGAATGCAGAGACCCGAGAGGGTCTCCACCGGGTCAACACAGAAATGGCAGAGTTGGGAATGACCATTTGCAAGCTCACCGCAGAGCGGGAAGAAGCCCGGGAACAGTGGGCTGCCGAAGCTGCTCGGATCCAAGAACTTCAGCAGCAGGGAGTGAAGGAAACGGAGCGACTTAATGCCAGCTTGGTGGCTCTTCACCAAGAAAACTCTAGTCTTCGAGAAGAGCTCCAGCAGACAGAGAAACTTTCAGAAACTGTGCTGGAGATAAAGGACCTGTTGGACAAAACCGAGGGTGAACGGGACGCTGCTCGAGAAGAGATCACCGCGGTGAAATTTCAGATGAGCACAGAGAGCATGACTTTCAAAAAACAGATAAAGGTAAAATGAGTTCAATCACTATGACTTCAAATCGATACCGTCAAATACTTCTGCTGCGTTCATGTCATGGTAGAACTACCATAATTACAAGATAACAACTCTACTCTGGACCAGCTCTGAAATCTTTTGTTTCTATGGTAACAGTCTTAATGCATCAAATGTATCAGACTTCGCTGTTGATTTGCATTTTATATCTGCTTACAGTATTAATTACTAATAGTGAAATATGAATTAGAAGTATGTAACATGCAGATTTCTATCACAGCCTTTTAGTTGTGTTTACATGTCACAGCAGTTAAAGGTAATTTGCTCTCAACTCAGGTCCAGCGATGTGAATGCAGGAACTCTTACAATTACAGTAATTCTGACTTGATATGAAAGCAGCCTTTCCAGTAGACTCTAGTGATGTTTTATCTGGTTTACTTTGTCATCAAAAGAATGTATAGCTTTGTTATTTATTTATTATAGTGTTTTTAACCTAGGGCCTTAATGAAAAGATTGAGGACTTGAAAATTCAGTTAGACATGGAGTTGAAGAAGACATCTGAGCTGGAGGCCAAATTATCAGAGTTAGAGGTATGTAAATGTTGAGCCAGGTGACGATATACTAACGGTGTCAATTTTAATACTTTCATTTCAGTCTTCTACATGATCATCAGATTCTCTTTGCGTACCAGCATGTGTATTGATTATTCATCTCTGTTGGCTGATAACGCTGATATTAGTAGGTGATGAATGTCTGATCTCTTGCTGCTCTTTTTGTTCCTGTTCATTGGAGACCCGCTGTGCGAGACTGTGGAACAGAAGACAAGAGATTGGGGTTAATTGCCAGACAGAGATGAATAATTTACTTCTCATTAAGTCTATAATTAGGAGCAGTGCAGACTGTTACCTGCAGATATTTGTCAATTAGACTACAAGTGCCACTGTAACTATTAGCTAAAATAATTTCCACCCAATTGTGCAGCTTTTTTGGAACAAGAACGCTTACGCTGTTGTTATTTTGTGTTGCATGTTGAGTAAAATATTTATTTACAACTTTTTCCTTTTTTGTAAAAGGTTTATTTAAAGTACAGCGGTGGTATTTGATGGGACAACAATGATGCTGAATTTTACCATATTTACATGGCGTGTAAAAGAACCACAAAATGAGATAAATACCTGTACCTTGTCTAGATGTGCCAATGTTTGGCGCTTTGTTTGTGTGTTCAGGCAGTAAATATTGAATACTCTCGCCTGATTGAGGAGAAAGACTCTCACATCACTGACTGTGAGACTCAGATGCGCGAGAGAGAGAGTGAGACGCAGCAACTGCAGGAACGCGAATCAAGGCGAGTGTTCAAAAACACATATGTATGCAGCTCATATAATGGATCTGCACTGATGGGTTTCCCAATGGATCTTCACGAGGAGTTCTTAGACCCTGGAGTAATTATGGGTTGTTTTTGTATGCATTATTATGAAGTTCTGTTTTCTTTTTCTCTCCTTTAGTACCAAAGAGGCTCTTAGCGAAGCACAGAAAGAGAGGAAAGAACTAAAGCAGAAATTGGATCAGGTGTTGACAGATGCTCAGAGTCAGCAGCTTCGAATGTCTGCTGAGCTGGAGGATCTGGGCCAAACCAAAGTCAATCTGGAGGAACGGCTCATTGAACTTATAAGGTTTGTATATTGCTTGCACTTCACGGTTAGCTTCTTGTTGCTTACCTGAAAACAAAGTTGTTTCCTTGTTTATGATTAGCTAGTGTGTTTGGTGATTATGAGTTTTTCCTAACATCGAATCTAGTCATGTTCTCAAGCATGTTTGGCCAGAAAAAAAGATTCAATGCATTTCTAAGGATCTATTCATGCTGAGATTAAATTATTCATTTGGTACTAAATTTGTGATTAATGTCATTTTCTTTTATACTTTTATTTAGTTTTGAAT
>JAUYWG010000061.1:17099806-17122923 GCA_034779775.1 Enteromius afrohamiltoni
ATATATATATATATATATATATATATATATATATATATATAGTTGTTTTAAAGGTTAAACCATTTTTGGTTTATTCATTGGATTTTATGCTCTGCTTTTCTTTTTGAATTTAGTTTTTCAGCATAGTTTTCCAATGAAAATGCATTTTTAAAATATGTTGTGTATACAGTATATATTTTATTTCTATTTTTATAAATTGTTCTTAATGAAGCCCCTCAATTTCTTTGATCGCATTGGCTTTGCGTGTCATCTTGTACTGCTTAAAATAAAAAGATCAGGTCACAATTCAGGGAAAAGTCAAAAAAAATATTTTTAAAGATGAAGTTACTTGAATTTCCAATGAGATGGGAATGAGAGTGGTCTGTATATCAAAATACAAGAAGTACACATAAAAGCAGGTCAAGGGCATATCCTCACAAGTTATAAAACTATCCTTGACATGAAGCATGGAAGGTGTTTGTAATACAATGGGGACAGCAGAAATTCTGAGTACTCCTTTCTCTCTGTCTTTCAGGGATAAGGATGCTCTGTGGCAGAAATCGGATGCTCTGGAGTTCGCGCAGAAGCTGAGAGCGGAGGAGCAGTGGTGGCTGGTAGATAAAGAGGCCACACATTGCCTGGGCTGCCAGGGCCAGTTCACATGGTGGCTGCGACGCCATCACTGCAGGTGGGCAATCTCATGAGCAAAACAAAACGAAATGCAGAAAATACATTAAAGCTAAGAAAGTAGAAGTATTCTACACATTTGTTGAAGAAAGGCTGGGAAAGACTTGGCCATCATGCCATGTTAGAATATCACAAAACACAAATGTTTTTTGTTTAAAAAAATTTGTAATATTTATTTCAATTGAATAAATATTTAGTTAAATAAGGCATTCACGAAGCAAATTAAATATCTCGCCCTCAGGACGTCCAAGATACAGTGTGTGCGTAATAATTAGGTAAACTGATATTATGATCATATTTTTTTCCAGTTACGAACTACATCCATACATTAATATCTACCATTGATTTTGTATTTAATCATTTGGAAGGGAAACGCTGATCCATGAAGGCTGGATGTGGAAAAACCCCTGACATTCAGGTGGCGTGATTATTAGGCATGTTTTCTTTTCCAGATAAAATGAGCCACAAAAAGAGTTTTCACTCACGCTGAAAGTGATGAAATGATGAAATGCCCATGAGAAGGATGTAAACTAATGCAATGCAGAAATTGCAAAGTTAAGGTGTGACAACCTCAGGAGTATCCAGAGGGCTTCTCAGAGACCTTGCTAGGGTGAAACATCCTAAAAATGACCCTCACTAAATAAGAATAACTTGCTGAAGTGTTGTGAAATCCATTAAAGACTGATTTTTCATGGGCAGGTAAGTTGTGAGACTCTTGAAGGACCAGCACGACGTTTCAATCAGTTATTTGATCATTTATGTGTTTGACGTTTTGGGAGCTCATCTCTGCAAGATGAGATGAGCTTCCAAAAGTTACTGCCAGATTCTGGAAGATCAATTCTTCGAGCAGTGCTTCAAGAGGATGTGATGCGGTTCCTTCAAGAGTCACTTATCCATCCATATAGCCTGTGAAGAATCAAACTCAGTTTCATGTGAGAGTCACTTTTAGGATTTGTTTTACCCAAGCAAAGTCTTTCAGACACATTGCACTTGTAGAGGCTCCAGGAAGGTTGCAGTTCTGGAAAACTTGTTGGGGATGGATCTTCTGCAGTGAGTGGGTACCGTCAGAACGAGAGTCCAAAGAACTATTTACATTGAATCTGAATACTTCATCAACCTCAGAAAAATATGTTTGAATACCTGACTCTCAGTGCAGTATTTCAGACTCTATATTAATGATTCATGGTTTGGTCTTGGTCTTCTGTGTCCCTGGCAGGCTGTGTGGTCGTATCTTCTGCTACTACTGCAGCAATAATTATGTCATGACAAAAAACTCAAAGAAAGAGCGCTGTTGCCGAGAGTGCTACACACAGCACAACGCCGTGGTGGAAAGATTTACAAAGGCTGAACTCAACAGCTCCGAGGATCAGCCACCGCCTCACGCAAACGCTGCCGGTCAACCAGCTCCACCTTATATACCCACACCAAGAGTTACAGGTACAGCCCAAAACAGACCCAGAAAACGCTTAGGAGTTGATTTCACACCAATGCCAGCTGAACAGTAATACTGTTACCACTAGTGTAGTTTAGTTTGGATGCAGTTTGGCGGTGAAGATTAGACTTGCATTTCTCATGATAGAAAAAACTTCAGTTACACACCAAATGTGCATCCTTTGCTCCTCGCTGAGCTGCATTAGTGCTAGAGAGCTTTCTGCCTCCTGACAGGACAAAAGAGAAATTTATGCTGTCTTGTAAGTATAGGGACCTCCCAGGAGGTCTCGAATGTAAATTTACTTGAGTTGTTCCTCTTTGAGTTTCACAAAGAGCAGCTCAAAACTCCCTTAGCAAGCGTAAAAGTAACTTTTCCTTCCTGTAAACTCTACATAAGTGCTGATTACAAAGGTGCTGTCGACGTCGAGTGGGTTTTTTGAGAGTGTGATTTCAGCAGCACGTAAGATTGAGAGAACCTTCAAGTGCTTAAACACATTGTTCTGCCTGACATGCATCTTTTGTGTCTGAAGATTGTCTTTATGAATGGACTGAATGAGCAAGAAGTCCATTCTTGAATGCTAAAAGACCCACTTGCTACAGAGACCTTTGTTTTGAACATGCGTCACTGTAATTGACAGGAAAATGTCATATTTCATTAGTCTTGGCTGTAACCAGCAGTTCTGTCGTTGACGTATTGGACAGCGAATATTGCTTGTTAATGAATGGAGGATGTCTTTCTCAAGGGTTCAGAAATGGCTCTGACATTTTGTTTTGAAACATTTTAAGTTTGACATTTAATTTGAAAGTTTTCTTATTTTATTCTTTTTATTTTGGTTGCGTTTGTAGTAATGGTAGAACTTCTACTTATTTTATTTCAGTAAGTTGGTAAGGCTTTAAGGGTTTTGTCTAATAATTATTTTTTATTTAGCTTTAATAGTTTTAATAGTTTTAGTTAAAAATAACTACAGTATTTTCAGGTGCTTAATGCTCATTTCCATTTTACCCACTTTTTACATTTCTCATTGGTGGTTGTGATACTGGGACAGTTACAGATCCTGTTGAGAAACCAGATGATGGAGCATTTGACATCATAACGGAGGAGGAAGTGAACAACATCTATGATAGCGACTCGCGTACCACCACCGGGTCACAGGAAGAAGAAGCAGATGGAGGGGAAGCTGGAGACCTGTAAGGATTTAAACACACACACACACACACACACACAAATAATAATCCCAGACAACACCACCTGTAAATACACTAACGTTCAGAGGTGAAGAAATGAATGGTGTTATTTAGCAGGTGTGTATTACATTGATCAAAAGTGACAGGAAACACATTTATAATATTAATATAAAGATTTCTGTTTCAGAAAACCATGTTCTTTTGAGCTGTCTATTCATAAAATCCTGAAAAGGTGTTAACACAGATCAGCAAATCATCGTTTTAGAAGAACAGGATTAACGATGCTGAGACTTTTCTTTTAAAAATATAAAACAAATTTCTGTATGTTTGCTCAAATACATGTCCAAGAACTTGTTTTTTAACCTTTTAAACGGCGCTGTACGTACTGACCCATTCTGGCTTTCAGAAAGGCTGGCTTTTAAATAAATGTAAAAGTAAACAAAACCCGAGCAGGGTTTAAGACTAGTCCCAGATTAGAGTAAATGTTAAGAGCTGTCTAAACCGGAACAAGCTTGCGCCGAGATACCTTAAAATACATCATTGTCATTGTTTGGTCTTGAAAAAAACACATTTTTATAAGACATGTTTCTAAAAATTCCTAAACTAGCAAAGGTCTAGTCCTGGCTTAATCTAATCCCTATCCGGGAACCCGGCCCACACAGTCCGAGTAAAAGCTCAGTTAGTACATTCTGCTTTTAGACTAGCTATTGCAATAGGTTTATGTGATGCTGGATGCATCTTTCTTATTGTAAGACGTTTTAAAAGAAACAATAAGAGAGTAAATTATCCGCTGCATTTAATAAAACCAAATTAGGCAAAGAATAGTTCATTTCTGCATGAATCGTACACAAAAGAAGAAGTGTCGAGAGACTGTAGATAAAACGGTCCCATCTTCACAATCACACTCAGAATGGTCCAATTTGTAGCAGCGTTATCAAGATTCCCCAGGCTGCATCTCCGGGCCTCTGTTTAGAAAATTGTGCTGTGAGGCTTTCTCAAATAAGTGTTGCAGACAGACAGGAAGTCCTGCCGGGAGATTGATTGCTGGGGGAAGATGACTGTCAATTTATGCATTTCAAGCCATCTTGCATACATTTCCTAACATTTGTCACTCTGAGATGAGCACCTGCCTGGCATATAATTCTCAAGCAACCTCAAAAGATCTTTTTCCTGTGGAGGAGTGAGGTTTCTGTAATTAGAAGCGCTCTCTGGGAAAGGAAAGGGGTTTGTTTTCCTTAGTATGTGCACCAAAAGCATTATAAAATGTGTTTGCATTAATTATCTTTTTTTTAAGAGCTTGATGCATACAGCATTTATGCATTTGAAGTAAAAATGGTTCTTGCTCACAGGTTAACTGTTGGGCCCAATGGAGATTTTAGCTGCTGTATCGTTCAGTAACAGTCTCTCTGCAAAGCTGCTTTACTTTTAGATAACAATCAAAACTCACAATTAAATATTAAGCAGTTTTCAGCATCGATGAAAATGTTGGGATTCAGCATGCATTTGTATACTAGAATGATTTCTGATTTCTGTTTTTGAAAAAGCGCATAAAAATGCTGAGTGGAAACATTAAGATGTGCATAAATTCCAAAAACATTCATGAACTTATGCGCTCCGCTAATTTGGAAAGAAAACATGCACGTGAACTATGAAACACCTTTACTCAATCGTTTTTTAATGCACATCAAAAAAAAGACATGTGGCTTTGCAATGGGACACCTGAAAACTAGAGCAACCAACAGACCGATCTCATTCCACAGCATCTGAAGTGCTACAGTAGTTTTGTCTTCGTTATAATTAACTCCCAGAACTGTGTTGAAAACTGCCAATGAAGTTTTCCCTTGAGATATTTAGCACAGGTTAATCAGAAAGCGATGATTTTGGTTTCTTTAACTCACTGCTCTATTTGCAGATGTTTTATGTCATTTTGCGAGGACGTTTAATTCGTCCCATCGGATGGAGACATAGCTACTGAAGACCGGAGTAATGCTGAAAACTCACAGGAATATAGAATTGAAATAGATTCTACTTTTAGTGTTTTTACTATTATTAATCAAATAAGTGCATCCTTATGAGCAAAACAGACTTTCATACATGCTACAGAGTCCGGACCCTACATTTTTGGAGCAGCAGTGTGAATGTGTTCATCTGCGTTATACAATAAATACATGCAGCTGCACAAAACCAAGACTCGTTTTTGCAGCTCAGTTTTTGTAAATGCGTAAATGTTCTGTTTTAATAGTTCAATAAACTTATTGCTATGTATATTTTTTATTAAAGGGGTCATATGATGTTGCCAACAAGAACATCATTTAGTGTATTTGGTGTAATGCAATGTGTTTATGTGGTTTAAAGTGCGCATTTATTTTTCACATACTGTCAATTTTTATTTCTCCTCTAAGCCCCGCCTCCTGAAATAGTTCAATTTGTACAAAGCTTGTCGCTCAGAGGTGTGCTCTGATTGGTCAGCTATCCAGTGCTCTGTGATTTGCCGTCCGTACCTCAAGCGGAATTGTTATCATAACGTGACGCCGCGCCCCGGCACATAAAGCACATTACAAACCATGCATTTGTTGCATTCAGTGAAGACATAATTCCTGAGGATCATGTCTTTTTATGCCTCATGTTGCATCGTGCCTCGTAAACATAACACCTTGTCTGCGCTCGTGATCAAGCGCTACCCTTCACTACTCCAAACTCCTGTTTGAATAGTAAGCAGCAGGTTCTTGTGAAGCGCCAGACTGTTCTTGCAGAGGCAGAGCTGCTTCACTTTATAGTCTCTGTGCACAGCCAGCATAGACTGCTCTTTGCATCTTCTTCATGCATCAAGAGCTTGTAACACTACAAAGAGAAAAGAAAAATGTGAAATTGCATTAATGTTTTTAAGTCAGTTCAACCATATTTTTTTATTTATGACATCAAGCATTCCATCTTTAAAAGCAGTTCCATTTATTAGTGTTTTTACTGTTCTGTCTGTTTAGCATATCGAGTGACGTGACCCCTGATGAACAGGACGAGATGGTCCCTGCTGCACAGGACGCAGAAATCACCCTCCTTAAATCCGGAGAACTCACGTTAGTACACGCCTGCAGAAAACCACACACACATCTGGCAGTAATTACTGATGCTGACTGGACGCATGTTTTTCTGTAGTGCCTCTGTGCCTCTGGATATAGATGAGATTTCCCATTTTGGTGATGGTTCCCGAGAGCTGTTTGTCAAGTCCAGTTGCTATGGCACCATTCCCATCACTGTGGGCGACTGCGGGCCCATCATCAGTTGGGTTTTCTCTTCCGAGCCCAAGAGCATCTCCTTCACTGTGGTGTACAGAGAGACACTGGACACACCTGTTGAGCAGGCCAAGGTAACAAACCCAGGCATACGTGTCCTTCAGCACCTGTCTGGTATGCAGAGGTCGCCACAGACAACATGCACTCACGCTTACTCGCATTTGCACATGCATGAGTCGACCATAAACCTGTAAAATGTGGCCTTGTTGGTGTGCTGCTCGATATGAAGAATATGAAGAAGAAAAGACACACAAGGAACAAAACCCTTTTGCTTTTTAATAGCAAAATATTCATTTGTGACCATAGACCGCTCTTACTGTAAGTGTTTATTTAATACATCATTAATACAGCAAGCTTCCCATTGATGTCTGGTTCGTTAGGATCAGTTTGTATTTGACTAAAATACAACTATTTATAAAATCTGGAATCTGAGGGTGCAGAAAAATCCAAATATTGAGAAAAAGACCTTCAAGTTGTCCAAATGAAGTTCTTAGCAATGTATATTACCAAGTTTTGATATATTTATGGTAAGAAACCTAAATATCGTCATCGAATCTTAATGATCTTTACTTAACATCTTAAAAGAAATTTGGCATAAAACAAAAAACATCATTTTGACCCATACAATGTGTTTCTGGCTGATTGTTTTTTCAATATACCCCAGCGACTTAAGACTTAAGGTGTTGTGGTCCAGGGTCACGTTTGTTAAATACTGTAGTTTCTTGCTACATATTAAATTGATATTATATAATATTCTGATATTGATATTATTTAATATTCTGGAAGCTGTTCTCACTCCTTGAAATGATGAGCATAAATCCTAGCAGCCCTTTCACTTCATAGAGTGCTAAATCTGTGTTACGTCCCTGTGGTTCAGGTTCTGATTCCTCTCACACGCTGTAACTCGCACAGAGAGACCATACAGGGCCAGCTGAAGGTCCGCAGTCCTGGAGTCTATACGCTCATCTTTGATAACTCGTTTTCCAGGTACAGTAACACACAGCTGACGTTCACACACTCGAGTATGACACTAGCTGATGTTTCTGTATTTTTTACTGTGTTTCTTACCGTACTGGCCCAAATATAAGATCAGTTTTTTTGCACAGATTGATCGTTTCGTGTGTCATCACGAGCCGCAGAGTTTAATTTGGTTTCGTCTGTCGTTTGGTTTCTTTGAAACGTTTGGTACCCATTGACTTGCATTATAACACGGCCACCTATACCTCAGATGCCCTGGGGGTCAGCAGATTAACATCACATTTTCATTTTTGGGTGAACTGTCCCTTTAAGACTAGAAGTTTAAGCGGTTCTGTTGTCTTCATCCGTGTGCTGTCTGTGTTTGATCCTATCGGGCTCACATCACTACTCTTCTTTTTCTTTTGTGTTCACTTGTACAACACACATTGCGTTACGTATTTCATGACGCACCCTTTTGAAGCGTATTTAGCGCCAGCTACAGTATTTTGTGGGTGCGTTATTGGTGTCAAATCTAGACCCCGACCATGTTTTTCAGATGTGTTTCCAAGAAAAAAACCATGGGCTTATATTCGGGTCAGTACGGTACTAGGGATGATGCGGTAACAGTCAGTGCTTCTCCTGTGTTTTCTTTTTCATAGATTTCTCTCCAAGAAGGTCAACTACCACCTGACCATTGAGAAGCCCGTCATCTACGATGGAAGCGACTTCCCTTAAATGTGTGTGTGATGCCTTTTATTTTCATCCTTATTCATCTCAGACCTGTTCCTGTGTGCCAAGGGTTTCTGTTTTAGAGTTGTATGGGTTAGTATTAGATGTTTAATCCAGTTTCTACAGATTTGTGTGTTTTATTTTTCCTGCGGATTCAGTATTTTACAAACACTACAGATGAATTTAAAACACCCGTGATATAGGAGAGTTACAGCTCATATGGGTAAATATGCAAAGGAAGCAGGACAATCGCAAACTAAGCTTTAAAAAAAGATTTTCCTTTCAAACAAAATCCTGAAATACACGCACCTTCAGGGCAGCCAAGACACAGATGCGTTTGTTGAAGGAGAAACAGAGCTTCGCTTGCTAACCAGTGGGTGCTGTACAGTGAATGTGTGTGCACTCTCATTCTGGCGGCACCCATTCACTGCAGAGGATCCGTTGGTGAGCATGATGTAATGCTACATTTCTCCAAATCTGTTCGGATGAAATGGCTACTCGTCCATCTTGTGTGGCCTGAGGAGGAGTGTAATTTTAGCACATTTTGTAATTTTGGGAGGACAGTTCCTTAAAAAGTTCATGACTCAGAGAAGTTATTTTCTTGTCTAGGTTCAGATACAATGTAAACGGCTGCTGTTACACACTGTGTACAAAACACTACCCTTCCACTACAGCTGTCCAACACAATACTATATGCTTTGAGTTTACCAAGCCCCCCCCGTTAACTACATAAGGTCCTTTTGAAAACATAACAATATGATGAGAGCGTCATACAAAGTAAAACAGGTTTACACAAGCAATAATTTTCTCATTGTAACCACACACCATGGATTTTGCTGGACGATAAGGTTTTAGTGTCAGTTTTCCACCAACTAGATGAATTGTCACTTATAAGACAGCAGCTGAATTATTTAACATCTTACTCTTCTTGTCAGCTCTATTGTTTTATATTCATCACTCATGGATATGGCACTTATTTTTTAGTCCGCACCATGCAGTAATTTTACATTAAATAAAATGACACATACTTTGGACTCCAAATTTAGGTTTAGCTCTTGCTCAGAGTATATTTTTTTCAAATATACTGTAGGGCTGATAAAATTGGTTTATTGATGCTCAGCATAATATTTGATCTCCGTTCTGTATATGCATCATTGACTTCCTCATCCTGGGTAGATCATCAAACATTAGTAAAATTAACATTATAAGGCAATTTCATAAACTGTCTTATCTTTTATAAACGGGCAAATATGCAAGACACGTTTATTCAGGTGTACGGTTCACGGTATCTTCTAGGTGACAAAGCTGAACTAGACTGCTGCTCTTAAGAAGATCTGTTTATATATTTATATCTCAAGCTCCTTTTTTGAACTATGTGCAATTTGAAATATTTTCTTAATGGAACTTGCTCTTTTACTGGAGTTTTTAAATGGTATTTTAAATAAATTGATTCTTTTGAACTGAATTGTGAATACTTAATGAATGTCACTGACTATCTGTGAATCTATGCAATCACAGTGCGATGTTTACAAATTGCAGAAGCATTTAAGTCTAATAAAGGCGTATCAGGTAAACATCCAGTGCCATTGCTTGCTTGTTTATAAGCGATCACTTGTCTGTATACATGCACATGATGATAAAAAGACTTTTTGATGTTTTTATGAATAAGAGGCTAATAGATGCTGTTTCATCTGTATAGGAAAGATTATGCGATGTGTGTTGCTCATTAGATCTCTATTGATCATTCTTCTGCTATTAACTCTGTGCTCATGTGATGTCGACGTGAGGGGGCGACCTTCGTTTCTGGGAGCCTCTAGAAGACCCTGAGTGAATGCATGTAAGTTTTTTATGTATTTTTTTAATGCAAATGTTTTTTTCTCCAGAAAGTCCACCAAATGCATATATATATATATATGAGTCATTCTATAATTGCAGGCTCATTTGGTGTCCCCGTCTGTCACCAGCATCTCTGTTACCTTGGTAGAGTTGTAATGGAGATGAAATGTAATGAAAACATGATTAAGGGATGTTTTAACTTAGTTTCGGGAAGAGCGCGCAGAGTGTGAGCACAGCCGGTACCCAGTGACGCTGATCGGTATTTTCGCCCATTAGCTATTAATTATTATTCCTAATTTCGTTTATATTATCGTCTCCCTCCTCTCAATAAAGTTACGCACGATCCCTCCTTCCTCCCCTTCTGCGCCCTTTCCTCCGCGCCGCGCTCTCGCCAGGGTCAGCATCAGCAGGGCTCGCCCCCGGACAGCACGCCACATTTGCTCATTTAAACCCAGTGTGAGATCAGTCATAAATTCTGTTCTCCTTTTGATATCGTGGTAACAGAGTTGACTTTCTATAAAATAACTCTTGGTGTAAGAACTCTTTAGATTCAGGTATTTTCTCTGAGAGTGCACAGATACTTTTCAGGGCTTCAGATCTAATCAGTGAGTGAAAGTGACATCATTTCCTGGAACTTCCACAATTCTGAGAGGTAATTCCACCAATGTAAAAATATGGAGTTGACACAAAATTTGGGGACTTTTTTCTAAGAAAACAATACATTTTCAAAGAACTTAATGTTGTAAAATTAAATAATTGACCTTTTAGAGCTTTCAAAAATAAAATGAATAAACTGTTGCCAAAAGACAAGTACTATAACATATTTTATTGAATATTAGTACAGGATTAATACACTGACTAATGCAGACAATCATGGTTTTTAGCTATTTAAGACCCTTTTAAAATTAAAAGGGCATACATATATATATAAATTAGAATCTTTTGTGCTAAAGATAAATACTAAAATGTGTGAGATAAAAACTAACAGTTACTTTTCTTTTTTTTATTTCCCCTGTGGTTAAAACAAGCTTCCATAAAAGAAATCAAATAAAAAATACATGCACTACACCTAAACGTAAAATTATCTGCACATTAAGGCATTTTAAAACAAGCTTGTGTACTAAAGTATATATATATATATATATATGAGTCATTCTACGAAACGGGTGCCATCTCCACTTTGCAATCTTCAAAATTTTCACAAAAAATCAACCTTTTTTTAACAACGCCTACAACTTCAAAGATATGTTAACCCTCTAAAAAACATATTTGCCCACCTCAGGCACAAACCTTGTTAATATTATCTTTTTTTTCAGACAAGGACACCTTTGTTTTACCACCCCGTTACGGGCGATATTTAGAGCAGTAAAACTTTTTAAGTTTTCCTAATAGTAAAATGTCCTTTTTTGAAAACCATCAATACACAGTGTGTAACTTCATTTATTATTGTTATTCTTGAAAAATGTTTTCTAGTGAAAAAACTCATTTACTTAAAAAATGAAAATAAAGTTGCATTTATATGATTGATCCACATAATACAAATGTCGTTCAACAATAACTTCTTTAACATTTTCTTTTCTTTTTTCATAAACTTTTAACAACCTGACCCTGTGACGGGGTGGAATGAACAAACTGTTTCTCCATGTGAACCGCTTCTCTATATGAACTTTACAATGTGGAAAACTGAGACGTTAAAATAGGAGATGTAATTAAAAACATGCTCATACTTTGAAAAACTGAAATGAGCATCATAACAGTGACTGGGAGAGTAACCCCCCAGATCTTTAAAAATACAAACATAAAAGAGCATTAAACATTAACATTGCTGTCCTTATCTAGGCCTGTGCAAAGCATGATGGGAAGGGGAAACAAAACACAACTGTTCCGAGTCGGTTTAACACAATGCAGTTGATTAAAAAGGGAACCAAACATAATGGTGTTCAATGAAAATGATTTTTTAAAATAAACTGAACAGTGTTGGAGAATAATTCTTCTGCCATGTGGTCAAGTTCTTCACCTAGCATACATGCATTCAATATGAAATGTGATTGTTTTTGCATTAATAATGAATTTAATCTTCCTGGTCTAATTCGCGTGACGGGGTGGTTGGTTTAAGCTGGACACACCCCGTCTAACATGAACAAACAACAAATAAACAACATAAACTTGCCCTGCTTTAATCCTTGGTGACTGCAAGGCTCAAATCATGTCACTTCCTCTTTGTGATGCCATTTAAAGCAATTGTACATTAATTATAGGTAAAACAAGTCAGTGTGACGGGGTGGTCAATCAAACTGACGGACACACGCAAATCATCAAATATTTGCAATTTTTTTATTTTGAATAATTATATCTTATGCATATAGGGACACACATAATCTTAAAAAAATGATAAAGGTTTTTGAAAATACGCATCTTATTTGGCGATATTGTAGATGTAAATGTCAAATGTATCAACACGGACATGCAAAATTACCAATGTAAAAATGATAAAAGAAATAGTATGTTGCTCTTTAAGAATAGTGTTTTAACCATACGTCATTTTAACGAGAACATTTGAATGAATAACTTTAAGCTTTGGAAAACACTTTAGCATCCCTTCAAACAGCGCGGACACAAATGGCACCCGTATATACCGTATATGACTCGTACATCGATACAGAGTGTTTTAAGGAAAGTGTTGAAATTCCTTGTCTGCAGCAGAGATCGTGCAGGATTGTGAATGGTGTGCGCGCTCTCCTCTCTCCTCCGCTGATTGGTCAGATTCAGTCTATAAAGCGTTTGATCCAGCCGCTGCTGTCAGCGCGCGCTGTGGACACGACTGGAGACATGCGCTCGCGGGCTCCCTGGATCCTGTGCTTGTCATCTTTAACAACTGTGAGTACGCGCAGCCTCGTGTGTTAATTCACCCGTTTACAACAACAGAATGCACTTTTTGCAGTGCACATTTATGTGAGGAGCATCTGTAGAACTAGGAAAACTGGCAAGCTTATTAAAATGTTCCACGCGCTTGAAATGAAGACTGAGCCGTGTGTTTTATCCGCACCTGCTGTACTAACTTTGTATTTTTTGCTAAATATTACTGTGGGCTCTGTGAGAATAATCTGTGTTCTTAATCAGTGCACGTCTGCTCACCAGATGCTCTGCTTCTAAGTGAAGGGGGTTTTCTTCACCTGTTTCAGTAAACATTGAAAAAGAGGATTCCTGGGTCAATCCTTGTAGTTGCTGGAGTTTTCTGTCAGCAGGTCGTCTGGTATGTCTATGGAGGACGGGGTGTTTAAGTTGTAGTTGTAAAAAAAAAACAAACAAACAATTAATTATTGTGTGAATTACAAAGGCTGTTTAGTTAAATAATACTACAAGTGTACTGCATAGTTCTGCTGCTTAACATTGCAGTCGAAACAGTCTGCAACGACAATCATTTCAGTGCCCTTCTCTTTCAGCTCTATAGCATTTTTGACATTTCTGTCTCTATCTCTGAGTTCTTGTAAGCCATTGCATTCAAAATGTGATTTAAACTAGTTGCAAGTGTATGCCAGTAAATGGCATGACTGTTCATCTCAGTGAATAGGTTGGCGTGTTCCAGGTCACCCACTGACCACGCTACAGTAACGTACATCGGGGTGAGATGTAACATTATGCAAAAAGGATTAAGACAATAAAATGGATTTGGAAAACATTTTATTCAACACTGACTTTTCAGCATCATTTTCAACCTAATAAGAGATGCTCCTTGGCTTTTTATATTTAAATCTTTAATTTTAAGGTGTCATAACACAGTGTAATTACCTAATTAGGTACTTAGTAGTAGTAACATGCACTTATCATAAAACTAAGTTATGGAACAGCCTGTAGTTAGAGTTTGTAATTATGTAGATGTAACAGGCAGATACTGTTACACATAAGTTACAGACAAGTCTGTTACACAACTTCTTACACTTAAGTACAATCTTGTGTCCCACTTGATATTAACATCCCTAATACCTGTGTACTTACAGAGTACCCTCAGTCTTGCTGATACATCTATATATACAGCTAACAGCCAAAACATGAAAAATATCTACACAAACTGCCAAAGTTTCTCTCTCCTGCTGTGTCTGCCACGGGACTTTATTTCCTCACATTCGAATAAGGTCTAAAGTCTGAGATTGTGTGAAGTGAAGTAGGTGATTTGTAACGTATCCCCTATTTGAGAAACTGGAAGTATTATAACTGTTCTGTGTTACAACCATCCCTGACTGTCCCTGTACTTCACATTTGGGGAAAATAGTGGAACAAGTGTGCAGCCATCTTTAGAATTTTGGGGTTGCTCTGTCAGATCATTACCTGCTATTGGAGAAAGCATGATGCTAACTTGGATCACATGTGCCTTAATAACCAATCACATTACAGCCTAAATATTATTGATTTTCAGTCAGAGTTGTATGACGCTCAGTTGCCTTTTACCATAGGAGTGTTCCATTGCACTGTTAACCTGGTTCTTGTATTTCGTTTTGTTTAGTATTCTTCTGTCCTCTGACTCTCGCCTGGATTTTGACTACTCTTTTGCTCTGCCTCTGCCATTGTTGTTTTGCTGTCATCGAGCCTGCCCGTTTGTACTCTGGGTTTGTTTATTACACAGCCTCTCGTCTCCTCAGTCCTAACATGGCGTAAGCTGAAGCCACGCTGGTGCAAAAAGTCAGTGACTTCTCTGAAGTCAAGATGAACAACAAGATGAATTAGAACAGAAACTAGAAGACATCAGCAAATTACTCAACAGAAGAAACACAGGATATGCTAAAACAATATAAATCACAATTAATATGCATACCTTATTCACATATTACGACAAGAACACTTTCATCATAGTAATGAATCTGGTAAATACTGGCTAATCAAATCAAACGCAATAAAGAAAAAACAACTGTATCAGTCATTAAGGACTCAGCAGGGACACCCACCAACTCACCGGAGGATCTTTCAAAAATACTACAGTAAACTATATTCCCCTGAAAAAAGGATCCAGAAATGAGTTTTTTAGCAATATCCACTTACCTCAACTTAACAAACAGCAAATAGATATTCTAGAATCACCTTTATCAGAACAAGAACTTTCTAATGCTCTTAAACACGTCCAACAATAAATCACCAGGTCCTGATGGCTTCCCTGACGAGTGCTACAAACACTTTTGGTTTATCTTATCACCACTTGGAAATTCCTGCATTGGAGAGGTTTGGTTTTGGGGAATCATTTATTAACTGGGTTAAAATTCTCTACACATCACCCTCAGCCACTGTGATTACTAACGGACTAACATCACGCAGCTTCACCCTACACCGGGGAGCTAGACGCCCAAGGAAGCCCACTCTCTTCACCAGATTCATCAAACCTCTCGCAGCAGCTATCCGTCAAAACAACTACAGTAAGGGAATTCAAACATGATATTTTATTGTACTTACAAAACCCCCAACAATCATTACAAGAAACAATAAAGCTCATGGATAACATCTCTAAATACTCACTGAACTGGAATAAATCCGCTATACTTTCATTAAACTCCACCAGCGTGGATGTGACATCCCAAACAACACAAATTCCTTTGTGCACGAACTACATCACATATTTGGGTATAATCGTTTCTGTCGAGCTGTCAGAGTTGTTTGCACTCAACTATACCCCTACCCGATCTTTAACTTTGGATGAAATGACCATTATCAATCATGGGCAGAATATCAGTAACAAAAATGTCTATACTTCCAGAAATAAACAACTTATTTTCAATGATTCCAACACAGGCCACTCGTGGCTGGTTCCCAAGACCCCAAGAATTAAATGAACAACCCTACAGAAATCAAAATCACACGGTGGATTAGACACAAATTTTATTTTCAATTATTTTCTGGCTAATTAACTCCAAAACATACACAAATGGATTCGACCTAACTCAACAGAATACACATGGCAAGATTTTGAACAATCAGTCTGCAAACACATTAACATCTCAGAATTACCCTTCACAGTCAAACAATCAAAAAACATCACTGTTTTAAAACACCAACAACAGAAGCAACTCTGACAGCCTGGTGGAGGTTCCATCACATCACACATCCCCCACTCATACCATGTAAATACACCCCGATTTGGAATAACTCTAATTTTTTAGCTAACAAGAAGACACTTAACTTTGGCACATGGGCTGATAAGGGAATCACACAACTACAGCATATTACTAATAATAATAACAACATTGGGAGTAATTGCTTCCTGGAGTATTTACAAATCAAATCGTCAGCTGAAACAAGTTTATGTAATCAATCAATCAATCAATCTAGACCTTTCCCCTCAAGTTTATTAATATATCTTCCTCTAAAATATTACTCTCCAAAATATACAAAATGATATCAAAATCAGACAACCGCCATATACATGGGAGTCAGACTCATCCATTACTCCCAATGTTGATTTTTGAAAACATACTCCATGACTAAAAATGCTAGCTTACAACTCATAAATTATGAATACTTCACAGAACTCATCTAACTCGGGTTTCACCTCAGAGACATACAAAACACACCTGACACACACTGCTTTCTGGCATTGCACTTTAATCAAAACATTTTGGGAAAACGTTACTGACTCACTCTCCAACTGTATGAGACGTCACATCCCTCCCTCTGCATGTCCACAGCAGATTTCAAAATGAATTCAAATGGTCAATTATTATTGGTGTTTCTAACTACTGCCAAGAAAACTATCCTCATGAACTCAAGAAATACCATTCACATTCCATTGTGGAAAAATCCTTTCTTTGTTTAGTTTTTTCTCCCTCTCTCCTCCATCTCTTGTTTTCCAGTGTATGTCCTGCGACATGTCCTTTACATGCACACACGCACACATCTGTCAATTCCTGACTGTATCGGTTTTGTTTACCTGTCTTCTTCTGTTTGTTTTGTTTTTATTTGTTTGTTAGTTTGTTCTCCCTGTTAGTGATCCCAATTTATGTACATCTTGCATATTCTAATAAAAGAAAACCATTTTTTTTTCACTGTAAAATCTAAAAAATTAGTATTAAAAAAGTATTTTTTTAATAAAAACCTGAAGATTAGCAGATAGACTGTCGCACTCACCCTCATGTCTTTCCAAACCCTTCAGAACAAGATATTTTTGATGAATTCTGGGAGCTTTCTGAGCCCGTATAAACAGCACGGATTGGTCAAGGACATCAGTAAAATAAACCATATCAGACATCAAGCTAGAATACTTTTGTGCTCAACAAACAACAAGTTTATTCAACAGTATGCGCTCCAAAATGGCACTAGGGTGAGGAGGAGGAGGAGGAGATGAATATCGTGGCTAGTTGGTTTGATTCATGGCTTATAGTGCTTTAATGAAGACCTTTAAAAAAATAATTGGAAAACTACTTTCCAGAAGCAGCACTGCTTGTTATGTTCTGTTTGACCTTGTGTAAAGCATCATTGTTAAATGTGTTTCGGAGGTATTCATAATAGCCAGATAAGGTATCCTTTTCCTCCACCTGTGGCAGCTAATGACCTTCCTCTGTAGCCGTGTGTTTTAGCCACTCTAAACCCCAGCGCTGATGGAAAACAGAAATTGCAACACTTCCGATGTCAAGGCTGCTCTCTGAGGTTGAGCTTAAAGAGAATGCAGTTTCTAAGACAAGGGAAAACACTGCTGAATTCTCTTTTGTCAATGTGGGTTTGAAAGCGAGTCAAAATGACTTCAGATGTTTTCGGACACGTGTGGAATTTAACCTTCTTTCACAAAAAAAGTGAGGGGTGTCTGTGCTGGATGTTTCAGCCCCTTTAAATAATGCACTGTGTCTCCTGCAGCAGCTGGTAAATGCAGGTGTGTGTGAATTTCCTCACTGGTAGAAGGCTTTGAAATGATCTTGGGCTTTCTCGCCGTCAAAAAATAAGCACTCAGCCTTCCTCGGGTGCATTTGGTTGTGCACTTGTGCGCCCATTTCCTTGGCAACTGCACCGCAAAAACCTCCATATGAAGTAAATATGGAGGCACAAGCGCCATCTGCGAACTGAACTGGGGGACCCTTCTTGGAAACGGGGCAGTTAATGGATCTGTGTGCGGTCCTGTAGAATGGAGATTAATGTTCTCCAGGGAGGATGCACAGTATAATAGAGCTCTCTGTGGTTTGTTGCGGCGCAGGTGTCTGTACCAATAAGCATTTTCTGTTTTATTTTCTTTGCCGAGGTACATGAACATTTCAGCCTTTGGTAATTCATCAATAGAATCAGTGGTTCGGCTGGAGCGACGTTTTCAGACTATTTGTTGCATTCGAAAAGCAAAGCTTTATTTAAGATGCATTTCTAAATATAGCAAGAGGTGTTTCTAGTCTTGCATCAGGAAGGAAAAGTGTGCTCCTATTTTATTTATTTATTTTTTTGCCAAAGCATTGTGTGAAGGGATCAAAAGTAAAAGCCCATATTTAATACTTTTAATTCTTTAATAGCGTTAAGAAAGAAATAAACCCACGGACAGAAGAGCATGTTGAGTAAAATATCCACAGGGTGCAGCTCTGAAACCCAAGGAATTCAAATGTGAGTGATGTCATAGTAACAGCATGAATGCATTAAAGGACTCTCCTTCTATTTGATGTTCACAGAATCAAAAGCATTAGTGACAAAAGCACCGGCTCTCTTCTATGCTTTGTACACTAATCAAACCGATTGCGGTCTGAACACGGCAGAGCATGCAGGTCAAGCTTAGCAGCCTCTAATATAGTAGGTGCAAATATTTCTTTTGTGTAATGAATATGGCGGGAGACTTTATGAATGGAGAGAGAGACCTTAAATATGCTGCTTATGTACTAATCAACTCGAACTAATACATTGGAAATACTTTACAGACGCAGAGTCAGCGCTGGCTAGATTACTGCTTACTCTCTATTATTATAAGCAACATCTTGGACAGAGTTTCGATTAATTTCGTGCTCATGCATATCTGGTCAAAGTCAAGTCAATCTCTTTTATTTCTACAGCTCTTTTAACAGTACAGATCGTAGCAGAGCACTGAACATTATCAAGTAGAAGAACAGAGTGATGGTGATGTATAATGACCAGATTAAACTATTTATTCATCAAATGCAGAGACGGTCTCTGTAGTCAAGACGACGATAATCACTAGCCAGAGGAGAACCAAAACCCCATCCATGAGAGAATGGACCTTGGGAGAATCGGGCTTAGCTGGGTCCAGTTCTCCTCTGACCGGACGCCCAGCACCTAATTTCCAGTTCAGTAAACAGGATGATACCACACAGATGACTCTTAAAAAGAAATGAGCAACATGAGCACAACAAATTGTAACCAAAAACATGAATGCATTAATATATATTTGAGGAATAATGCAAATATTAACCCAACTGAAAAAATAACACCTAATTCAAATAGTAATTTATTGTTTATGTAACTTAGTTATAAATTAAACAATTAATTTTGTCATTTTAAATAAATAATATACAAATGTGGTTTATTAACAGTGCATTGAAATTGTTTTTTGTTTTTATGAAACACATTGAAAATCAGCATGAAATGACCATGAAAAATCGTTTGTTTGTTTTTTTTATTACGTTGGCATATTTGTATTAATTAATTTGATTATTAAACTATTATTATATGAATAATTATTATCATTTCATTTGTGAGAATTACAAAATACATTTTTCATTCATACACAGTATTGTACAAAAGCTCAGAGAATATAGGTGCTGAAAAAATGTGATTTATTGTCTTACTTTTTAATTCGGGATGAAATATGACCCGGACAGCATTCACAAGCTTCACCCAAATAGTAACCCAATTCTGCAGATAACACAACCTTGAAGAAACAGCTTGAAGTAACACCCGTACGAAAGCACCCGGGGGAGGCCTGTCTCACAAACTCAATTCAAGTCCAGGGCGTTTGGGGATAATTCTAGTCTTGTTTTCTAAAAATAGCATCAATGGTTGCAGAGCTCTGTCTGGATTACTGCTATCAGAGGAGAGCTTGGGCAGCTTAGTGGTTCTGCTGTGTTCTCACCTTTCCTTTCTAGTAGCAGAGAATGCAGGAAAAGATCTGGTGAGGTTACACACCTGACCGGAGAAGATTGATTTGTGAGTGTTTGTCACGTTTCGTCAACACTACGTGAGCAGTAGAAGGATTCAGCTGTCTAGGACACGCTGCCGGTTCAGAAACATGCTGATGGTAATGCTATGGAGGTGTGGCTTATTTTCATTTGGGTTCAGGATAATGTATGCAAAGAGTTCTTCAGAGATCCTGACAGGCCAGAACCGACCAAGGGTGATACAAACTTTTGCGTTGGCCGTATAGTTTGCAGGATTTGATTTCTAATGCTGTGAGATTAGAGGCTTGATAGACAGCATTCCATTGCCTTTGATCAGTCAGTATGCTACCGAGATAAGACAAAGAGCCGTTAAGTAGATGATGCAGGATTCTCCCCAGCGCTGTTGTTTGACTTCTTGAAGTGGTGGCTAATACGGGTCGGTTGGGCGCCTCGGAGGACGGATGTCCAAAATTGTATTTGTTCTGGGCCCAGTTTGAATGGTTTTGAAGGGCTCTCCATAGTTTTTCATCATGTGAGATGAATAGCAGAGTTAATTTATTAGCCACTGTGGTTCTAAGAATGTTCCAGGACGGGTTTTTAATCTTAAGTGCGAGTACTTTGGTGCAAAGCAGGACAGAATGAACTCTTGGAGGAAAGTCACCTTTCCACGACTGTCATCTCCGGAAGGCCTCTCAAGACTCTTTTCTAAAAAATGCGAAAATGCGATTATTTCTGTGATCAAATCAGCACCGTTACTCCAGTCTTTAGTGTCACACTATCCTTCAGAAATTGTTCTGTTATACTGATTTGCTGCTGGAGAAACAGTTGATTGTGTGGTCACCATATTTTCAGGATTCTTTTGATGATTAGAGAGTTCAAGAGAACACCTTTTATTTGGAGTGAAAATCTTGTATAACATGTCTTTACTGGATTTATGTGTCCTTTTGAAAAACTGAATGCGTATTTATTGTTTATAACATTCAGTGTTATTTTAGTACTATTTTATACGCTCTTTTTTTGATATTTTCAGTGTTCAATTTAATTTTAGTTGCATTTTTATTCATTCTGTTATGTTTGGGCCTTTTAATTTTTTACTAGTTTTACTATTTTTTACTAGTTTTAATTTTCTTAGGTTTAATATATATGTATTAGGGGTGGGCATAGATTATTTGTTTTAATCTAGATTAAAATGGCTCATTTGAGGCATTCATATATGTGTGCTACCGAAATAATGAGTAAAAGTAAAGCCCTATTGGGACGGGACTAGTTTCACAGGGGGACGTTAGAGAATGTTTTGCTGATTTTAATCCCATCCCAATCTGCCGTGTCTGTGTTTTCTCTCACAACCTCTGTGATCATTCTAGAGTCCGAATGCCATGTCTGTGATATTATTTTTCACAACACATTTCCTTGTGTGTTTTGGCCAACGCGATATGCCGTAGATCCTCTTACCGGACGCATGTTTCATATATTTTGATATATAAAATAAATAAATAAATACAAATAAAGAGCCAGATCACGTAAACTGCTAATATCAGTATCAGGTAAGATCACTCGCGTTCATTCCTGCCCTCGTCACATGTGTTTTAATGATCTAAATTAAACATGGGTTTACTACAAATAAAAATCATAATAGTTGAACTATAGTAAGCACACATTAACAGGGTTTCGCTGCAATAGTCATGTATCTTCAGCATGGTGTTTGTGATTATACTGATTGTAATCAGTCTGAAGGACTATAGCAGCGCATGCATGCAGATCTCTGTGACGCCCAGATGAACAAAACACTCTCTGACCTCTGTAATAATGAGCCCCAACACTAATCTTTATTGTTATTAATGTTTTAATTTTCTATAAGAAGCCAATCGTAATCGAACCAAAAACCCCAAAACAATACACCTTCTCTTTATGCTATATATTTAATGAAATAGTTTGTTTGAGACAGTGAAAATGGCAGGTGATAGTATCAGCCTCCTGCGTCTCTGAGGACTGAGGATTAGATTCTCTGTGTTTATAGAGGGATAAACGTAAAGAAATAGCAGTACAGGGGAGATGATTAGAATGAGATAAAGACCTCACACACACACACACTGTCTGCCTTCTCTTTGTTAATGTCCTTGAATGGCTCCGTGTTTTTGAAGAAATCTTTTAATGAACAATACCCAGCCACTGACCTGTATTTTTCATTCAATGAAAGCTCTCCCTCGCAGCAGTGAGACGTGACTGCTTTGGAGATGATGTTCCTTTAAAGACAGACTATAAGCACGTACAGACAACCTTATCGAGCGGCCTGTGAAGAGCAAAGTGTTCAACTACTACCTTCTTTTTCGTTTAATAATATATATCTTTTTTTTCAGAATGTTATTGGCAGAAACTTTCATCAAAGTAAATGTTACGCCAAGGGGATTATTTTGCAATAACTACCGGCTGCCTCCACATTATCCCTTACACACACATATACACATATACAGTGAGGTCAATAAGTATTTGATCACCCTGTGATTTTGCAAGTTGGGAATCATGGAGAGGTCTACCATTTTCAGCATCAATGCATTTCCACTGTGAGAGACAGAATCTAAACAGAACAATCCAGAAATCACATTGTATGATTTTTTTTAACAATTTATTTGGGAATTACTGTGTCTAATCAGTATTGGATCACTTGCTTATCAGCCAGATGTCTGATCCTCAAAGACGTGTTATTTCTCTTTTAAATAGCCCAGCTACACTCTGCTCATGACTCTACATTAGTAGCACCTGTTTGAGGTCGTTAGCCGTCATAAAGACACCTGTGCACCCCACAATCAGCCAAAGTCTAAGTAGCAACACGGTCAAAACCAAAGAGCTGCCAAAAGACACAAGAGACACACCTGGGACCATTGTTTCCAAGGCTACTATCAGTAATACACGAAGACGTCATGGTTTAAAATCTTGCATCGTACAGAAGGTTCCCCTGCTGAAGTCC
>JAUYWG010000061.1:17128121-17149973 GCA_034779775.1 Enteromius afrohamiltoni
CACACACACACACACACACACACACTCATTTCCTAAGTAACATTTTTAAGTGATTTTTGTTTGTGAATTTTAGCTAAATGTTTTGTCAAACCAGTTCTCTTTTCATTTCAGCAGCTGATCATTATGAATGTAGCCTGTTTAGTGTGCAACAGGGGTTTAATAGTTTATGAAAGAGCCATTGAACAAGCTGTATTCCTTAATTGGGGATCTCCCTATGCTGCTCCTGTAATATCTGGACCTGTTACTTTGAGCCTGAGGTGCTGAAATACCGCTTTCTTTTTGAACAATAACACAAATTCCCCTGAACGTTTCCAGCACAAAGGCAGCACTTTCTGAGAATAACCCATGAGTCTTTGATTGTGATTGCTTTCAAAAGCTGCTAGAGCTCGTAATAACTTTATTTCAACTCTTAAACTGAACAGATGCACAGGGAAGTGTTTGATTAGAGACAATCGCTCTGAATCAGCCGTGATTATGTGTATATAGTTAACGCGTGCATATCTGCGTATGTTTGTGCATACGGTACATTGAAATGTTTTTCATTCATTAACATCAGAAGAAACATTGGTTTTCATTTTGTTTTATTGCATGTCTAATGATTTCTTTTCAACAACCTGGATATTGTGCAATGACTATCCATTGAAAAGAGGCGATTTCACCTTTCTGCTAATGCAATCAGAAGTAATGCTTTTCTGTGCTGTTATTACCATTACAATTTCAATCTGTTTTAGCGTGCACTAACGCAAGCATGCGTTCCCTCTGCATCTGGAAAGTGGGTCAGGACTGCACCCACATCTGATTGTAATTTTTTTTAAGAGCATGAGTGTCTGAAGAGGGATCTTCAAGTGTTGTGTTATGAGGTAGACCTGCATTTTTATGCATCACTCACTCATGTCATTTTCTCTCTCTGCAGGTGCTGTCTAGTTTGCATCCTGAGTGTGAGTATATCTTTCAGCTGGGAAGAGATGAACAGCGGTGTCTCAGAGAGATCACAGATCTTGGAAACCTCAGCAGCTCTTCAGGTAGAAATAGACAGACGCTCCTGATGAGATGTTCAAGGGGTGTTTTTTACCCACAGCGTGTGAGATGCTTTCTAAACAGCTCTGAGTTTCTACTCTCTCAGACGTTGGTTGCCTTCTGTGTTTTAAAACCAGAGGTCTCACTGTGTTTCCAAACATTTCTCTGTGTTATCCAAGGATAAATTCCAGAACTGATTAAAAATTGGTGTCAGAGACCCCTGGTTTTTCAGACAAGGCTTAAGCCTAGCGCTAGACTCAAATGTAAGTCTGAGCTGTTTCAACTGTAAGACACTTGCATTTGTTTGCACAACAGTAATGTCTTTTTCTAATGTGCTTTTTTAAAAGCTGCTTAAATATCCTAATTCAACTACCGTATGGGTTAATCCTGGTAAAAAGATTTTTAAATGATTTTAAAAAAGAAGTTCCTTATTCCTTCCTTACAGAGACTGCATTTATTTGATTACAAATATAATAAATATTATGAAGTATTATTACAATTAAAAAAGAATTGTAATCTATTTGAATATATTTAAAAAATGTCATTTATTCCTGTGATTAAAGCTGAATTTTCCCTTGAGTCTTCAGTGTCACATGATCCTTCAGAAATCATTCTCATATGCTGATTTACTGCTCAAAAAATTATTCTTATTATAATCAATGTTGGAAAAAGTTTGGGTGCTTTTTATGTGGAAACCATGATATATTATTTCAGGATACTTAGAAAGTTCATACACTGTAAAATATGGCAGTGATTTTAACAGTAAAAAACTGTGAAATGGTTAACGGTAAATTCCTGTAAAATTTACAGGGAAAAACGTAAACTGACATTCACAGAACTCCCTGCATTGTATTTTAAATAAAATGTTGTTAAATTAATGTTTATTGCATATTTCAGTTGAACGAGTCTCATCGTGATGGTGTGTGAATGACTCTGAGCTCCTTCTATACGTGTTTATATTTAAAAGCTGTTTGTGATGGGCTTTGGTTGATCATGTGACTGTCTCATCATCACCTTGGTGCTTATCAGTGTATTTCAAAGCTACAAAACAGATATCAGTACTTCAATAGCTGGGTATATTAACATTATATCAGTTATTAAATTACGGTATTTAATTGTAAATTTAACTTAAACCTATACTGTAAAAAAATGCTGTAGAAATTACAGTATTACTGGCAGCTGTTTGCCCGTAACTTACTGTAGATTTGAACATTAAACATTAACAAGTCTTAATAGTCTTATAGTTTTATTCTGTAAAGACAAAGACTTGTTAATGTTTAATGTTCATTTAACTTTGAACAAACTGTTGCCAGTAAATAACATCAGTTTAAATCTACAGCATCCTCCGCATGCCAGTTTTTTACCGTTTTTTTTTTTTTGCAGTGTACTAACAGCAGATTTAAAACATATATTTGCATTATTAATATATTTACTGTCACTTTTGATTGAATTAATTAATTATATGTTCTTTTTTTAAAGAATTGTTAAAAAAACTGACTTCAAACTTGATATATGGAAATATTCAACTTCAAATATTCAACCCTATAATCATCAGTAATTTCCGTTGTCAAGTCTTTTTAAACTCATTTATTCATTTTTTGAAATGACACTAAAACAGGCCACAAACCCTTGAGATGTTATTTGAAATAAATGACATCTGCATAGCATTTAACAGTGCCATAAGCTGTCAGCGGTGACATTCAGAGACTGGGTTTAGTACGAGATCACACTCATTGTAATGCAGAGCCTGGCGTGTGTGTTTCCCAGTGGATCCCAGAAGTGAAGTTGTGTTTGGCAGAGGCTTTTCCGGAGATTCGCATGCACAGATGTATTTGTGTTGATCCAACATGACAAACTGGACATCGACAGATGCAAACGCTAGCTGTTATGTGCCACAAAAGCCTTTCCGATTGATGCTTGGTGCTTAGGTGTATGGGTGAAAACAAGCTCTGTGTGTGTGTGTGTGTGTGTGTGTAGGTTGTCTGCCAGTATGGGATGCTGTAGTGTGTTGGCCCAGAGCTGCAGTGGGTGAGATGGTCCACTTGCCCTGTCCTGCTGTTTTCTCCATCTTCAAGAACAACACAGGTGCGACACACATACACACTCTCCACGTCTAAGCTGTGCATGATTCAGGTAAGTTATAAATTACAGTTGAGTATCTGAATGTGAATTAGGTCAAGCTGGCACACAGGATGCATGATTATAATCTGAAAATAGATTAATGACTGACATAGGAGATGTAATAATTATTTTGAGCTATAATAATTGTACTATATATAATAATTCAATAATTATAATAAAACAATATTAAATTGTTTGGTAAAAAAAACAATTGCCAATAGATGCATAGAAATGCATATTTACAGTATGTATGTGCCTTTCCGTGAAAATGATATATTTTAAAATGTAATGTATTCATGTGATCAAATAAGAAGAAAGAACTTTACAAGGTAAACCATCTATGCATGCTTTTATTATATTAATAACCGACATTTACAATAACAATTAATATAACAATATCTGTTACCGATATTTAATTATTAGTTTACACATTGTATTATAGTAATAATTTATCCATTTAATATATTATAACATAATACATTTATCCTTGCACATTGAAACGTTGAATAATGATATTAGCTGACATTTGAGATGTATTAATTCATAAAAAAATATTATTTGATAAATTGAAATATATGATTTTTCATTCACACATTAAATTATTTAATTAATTATTTTTTTTACTAAGCAACATTTGTTACTAAACAATATTCATATTTAATGATACTTAATTAAGTACTGTTGCTTTAATTTAGCGGACAGCTATTTGAATGTTTCTGGCTGGCAGTGTTAATTGTTTTGACTTATTGGAATCAAGAAATTGAAATATTTCTGTCTAATAAACCGTGAGAGAGTTTGCTCAACCCTGCTCCAAACGTTAACAGCTTCTGTGTGTAAACCAGTAGGATTCAGTCTGTGAGTTTTAACAATAGACACATCTGCCTGGAGAATCCTCAGATGGCAAAATGCACAGCCTCAATTTCAAGGCTTTGTAAGTTCGAGCCAAAGAAGGCATGTTTTCATATTTGCCCCAGTAATAATGTCTCCACAGATCCTAAACCCGGTCTGAGCCCGGCCAAACACTGCAGTTTCGTCTGACGGCAACCAAAGCAGCACTCCATCATTGTATCTCGTGTAGAAAGCATGCATTTCACATTCCGCTTTAGCACAGGCTAATTTTATGCATTGCCTTCTCATTTTCCAGAGAAACAGCAAATCGCGTGAAATGCCAACTTGCGCTTATTTATTTTGAAGAACCTTTTCCAAAAAGCTTGCAGAAATTGTCTTGAATTCTTCTTGTTGACCTTTTATTCAGCTCTAGGTATAGTGAGCCGTAATTGCACGGCTGGCGGCTGGTCACATCCGTTTCCTACTTACCATGAGGCCTGCATTGTTGAGGATGAAATACCTGAGGTCAGACATATTCTGAAATTCATACTGGAATACATATTTTAGAATCATTTCCTATGTATCTTGTAAGTAATCTCACATGAGCCTCCTCTAGCTTCAGAAGAGATCTCAATGACTTTCACATCACTTCAAGAATAATAACTCTATAGTCCTTCATGTTAACAGTTTGGGGTTATTTATTGACCAACTAATGAAACTTAAAACAAACATCATCGAGCTCTTCATTGATAATAACCTCTTCTGTTTATGAACATCCTTAGCCGTATGAATATAGTATAACTTACTTATCAATGGTTTATAGTTTTAAAAAGTGCTTTAGCTTTAACTAATTTTATTAATGTACAACATAAATTAATTTATACATTCATTAATTATTATTGTCTACATTTTCATTAAAACATGAATTTCCTTAATAAGAATTCCTTATTTTTTTGTATAATATGTTATATTTTGTTTCTTTCTATATCTCTTATCAAAAGTTTGAATTAGAATTTTTATTTTTCCAGAATAAGCAGGCTGTAGTCTTTCCCTCTCACATCTGTCTGCCGTAATTATAATAGTCTTATAGCTCAGAAGATTTAGGATTTTATTCTAAAATAAATAAATAGATACTTTTAGTTCATTTACAAATACATTAATATATTAATTATAATGTAATAAAAATTATGTTTTTTTTTTACTAAAGATGTAAATAAGTACATGCTTGCTTGTCCCTCAGGAGTCGTATTTTGCCACTGTCAAACTGATCTACACCGTTGGTTACGGAGTATCACTGCTGTCGCTCTCTGTTGCCGTGGTAATACTGCTGCTCTATAGGTACTAATGCTTTCTTACTAACGGACTATAAAAAAACAACCCCCAAATCCAATACGCAACACTGATATAGCCTAAGTTATAATAAATAATTGCTTTAATATAATTACAATTATTCCTGAGTACTGTTTAGCACAAACTTGCCATCTTCACCTCTTTAATTAAGCTTGGAAACTGTTTTTAAAGTAGATCCTGCAACACTGGACACTGCTGTTTGTGTTGTGTAGGCGATTACACTGTGCTCGAAACTACATCCACATGCAGCTGTTTTTCACCTTCATCCTGAAATCGGCTGCTGTGTTTGTTAAAGATGCTACGCTGTTCTCCAGTGACGACACAGATCACTGCACACTGTCCACGGTGAGTCCATCAACTCTTCTGATCTAACAGCCTTTAATGTGTGAGAAGAACAAAACACACACTGCTTGTGACTGCGGAGTTATTGAATCCTCAATATTTTTTTGATTCTTGACTGTATTTATATTTAATACATTTATTTAATTTAAAATTTCATTTAAAATACAGTACATAAATAAAGTACAGTCATTAATATTGTTAAATATTATAGCGATTTTTAAACAGCTGTTTTCTTTCTGAGTATGTTTTATTGTAGAATTTATCTCTGTGATGAAAAGCTGAATTTTCAGCATCAGTACTCCAGTCTTCAGTGTCACATGATCCTTCAGAAATCACTTTAATATGCAGAGTTGCTGCTCTTTAAACATTTCTGATTATTATTAATGTTGAAAACGTTTGTGCTGTTTCACATTTCTCAGGATTTTTGAATGTGTTTAAAAGAGCAGCTAAATTTCAAACAGAAATATACTCTTATAAATGTCTTTGCTGTCACTTTTTTATCGATTTAATGAAATCTTTGTTACATAAAAATTCTTTATATATATATATATATATATATATATATATATATATATAGCGATGGGCATAAATACATAGAAATGTATTTAAAATAAAAATACAAAATACTCAGTGGAAAAATTGATTTAAATACAAATTTTGAAAATACTAGCGTAAGAGTCTTTTAACCAGTGCAGGTGATTAGTCTCAGGTGTTTCAGGTTAATTCATAATTGGTGACTGAGAATGTGTGCTAGTTACTGCACTGGGATCAGCGCACAGAGACAGAGATGGTGTGACAACTCCCCCTCCCGGAAGGTGCCTCCTCGCTCCTAGAGAAATCCAAAAGGGTAGGGGGGTGCCTTGAAGGCCCGGGTGGATCAGGGGCCCTCGCGGGCTGTGGTGACTCAGGGGCTGCCTGCGGCAGTGGCTGGATGGGATAGCCTCCCCAAAAACAGCCTCCCCTCCTTGGGGAGTTCTCCCTCCTCTGCAGACCATGGAACTTGAAGCTCAGGGAGGAGCTCCTGCAGCGTGAAGAGAGACAGGATCTGGACTTGGATACAGTTCCACTGCCCATGATTCAGAAATTGGATTGGCTCTACAGGTCGTGATTCGGATGGGCCATGATTCACGATGCTCAGGGAGGTGCTCTTGCGACTCTGGAACTGGACTTGGGATCATCTCTCTTTGCCTAGAGATGGGATCTGGACTCGGATACAGGTCCACTACCCGTGATTCAGAAACTGGATCAGGGATTGGCTCTACGGGCCGTGATTCGTAAGCAGGATTCAGGGACAGCTCCTCTGCCCATAATTGTGGAACTGGGCCTAGAGGCTGTAGACAGGAATCTGCAGGGAATAGAATCAGCCCCCTGGCCGTGACTGTGGAATGGAGTCAATGAGGAACTGGGTCGGCTTTCCTAGCCGTAAATCAGGGATGGGACTCAGGACCAGCTCTCCTGGGCATAAATCAAGAACTGGATTTGAGATCGGCCCGACTGGCCATGATTCAGGGACTGGAATCGGGAACAGCTCTCCTGGCAGTGACCCAGGGACTAGGTTCAGGAAAGGCACTCCTGGCCGTGATTTAGGAACTGGAATCAGGCTCTACCGGCCGAAACACTGGAATGGGGATCTGCTCTCCAGGCCGAGGCTCTGGAACTGGATTCAGTAACGACTCTCCTGGCTGTAAATCCAGAACTCTACTGGCTACGATTTTGGGACTGGGGTTAGGATTAACCCTACTGGCCAGGATGCAAGGGCTGGGGTCTTGATCGGTTCTCCTGACTGAAACACTGGGGAAGGCTTGATTGGCCGAAACTCTGGGACAGGCACTGTTGGTTGAAACAAACAGACTGAAACTTTGGGGATCGAGATCTGTGTCCTTGGGCGAAATATGGGCTATCGCAGGGCTCTTTTTGCCAACCTCACTGATTGCATGGCAGGGTCGAGAATTTTATTTGTGTTGGGGAACTGACACTCCTGGCCGGGACTCTGGAAGTAGATTCAGGAACGGTTCTACTGGCTGACCCCTTGGGACTGGAAACGAGAGTGGTTTTACTGGCTGTGGTTTAGGAACTGGATCGGAGATCGGTCTTAGTGTTTGTGTGGAACCTCCCAGCCATAAAGCCTGGTCCATGAGCTGGATAAGTGAGCACGGGTTATCTGCTGGACGAGAGCCTCATCCAGCCCCAACCAAAATAGCCTCTTCAGTTTGTATTCACTCCAGGGCACCAGATTCTACAAACTTCTCAACATACTCATCGATGGCATAAGCAGGCATTCGTATAAAGAGTCTTTAGAGTCTTTTATGGTGACAGATGCATATTCATTGGATGACAATGAACTCCGGACAACCAATCCGTTGAGGCTGCTTTCAGAAAAAGAAAAGACGAAGAAAGGAACAGGGGGAGAAACATTATAATACCAAAAGAAAAACAAATACACTAGGGGACGTAACACACTGACTAAGATATATAACGTTCTGTCCTATAACCCAGATCTAACATGCAGTAATGTTTTAAACACATTTGACTAGCTAGTTGACAGATAACATATTATATCTCTCTCAAAACTGATTGGCTAACAGGCAGCTAACTCTATTTCTCTCCTACACGTGTGGGTGCTTTTTTATTCTTTCATGTTTACTGAAGGCAAATCTGAATGATGCACCATTTTACCTTTAATCAACAAGGAATTGATCATGATGACACCCTTAGCTTAATGCAGAAAACTGAGAAATGCTGACTCTGCTGCCGGCAGCTCATGTGCATGAGTGTTAATGTTGCACCCTGATAAAAAAGACTGATTGGCACAAAGTATTTTATGTATTTTGAAAATAAAAAATACTCATCTTAAATGTATTTAAATACAAAATACATGAGATTTTCCCCAAAGGCTTTAAAATACAAAATAGTATTTCAAATACGTATTTTAAATACATTTATTTAAAATACTGCCCATCCCTGTGTGTATATATATATATATATATACATACAGTAGTTAACATTTGAAGTGGATCATAAAAGTTTACCAAAGTTGTCTTGTCAATGTTGACTACTGTATATACAGTGTGTATATATATATATATATATATATGCATGTATTTGTATTTATTTATATATATATATATATATATATACATATTAAATATGAACAGTATATACATATATACTAATTAAAAAAATATTTTGGACGTTATCAACTGTAATTAAGCAGCAGAAACACACACACACACACACACACACAGTCCTACTGAAAAATAAACATTAACCCTATTTTTTCAAAGAAAGCTGCGTTCATTTTTAAGTAAACATTTTCACCTTCTTTTGTGTCCTGCTGAGCTTCTACTTCCTCTGTTGTTTCTTTGCCGTCATGCGTTGTTTATCATTCTCAGTGTCTCTCTTTCTCTCTCTGCAGGCGGCCTGCAAGGCATCGGTAGTGTTTTGTCATTATTGCGTCATGACTAATTTCTTCTGGTTGCTGGTTGAAGCCGTGTATCTAAACTCTCTGCTGGTCTCGGCCTTCCCACGCAGCCGCCGCTGTCTCTGGCGCTTCGCTCTGCTGGGCTGGGGTGAGACGCTCGTATCTGTCCCTAGAGCCATCCCAACCTGTCCTCTCTCACTGTCTTTCCTTTGGCCATTACAAATGAGGTTTATCTTAATAGCTATGTTAATTATTGAAAGTACTTTTTGATTTTTTAGTACTGACGTGATTTCTTGACTAAAGGTTAATTCAAGCTAAGAGTGATGCTTATAAACATACTTCTATGTGACCCTGGACAACAAAACTTACCGTCGTAAGTGTTAATTTTCAGAAGTTTGTTATTGTTCGTCTGTGGGGGAAAAAAGTATAGTTGGGGTTTGACAAACAACAAAAAAGAGAGAAAAGACTCAATTAAATTGTTAAAATAATAACAAACATATCCCATCTGGTCAGATTAACACTTCATTAATACTTTATTCAGCAAGGATGCCTTAAATCAATCAAAAGTGAAAGTAAAGACATTTATAATGTAAAGATTTCTATCAAATAATGCTGTTTGTTTATCAAAGACAAAAATGTGAAGCATCATAACTGTTTGCACAATAATACATATACAGTAGTATCTAATCAGAATATTATTTCTGAAGGATCACGTGACACTGATGCAAAAAATTCAGCTTTGCATCACAGACATAAATTACTCTTTAAACTGTATTAAAAGAGAAAACAGCAATTTAAATTGAAATAATATTTCACAATTTTTACTGTACTATTGTGATCATGTGAATGCAGGCTTGGATAGCATAAGATACTTCTTTCAAAAACATGAGAACATCAAACCAGCTCTAATCCTAGCTTATGTTTGTAAAGAACAGTGTGTGTGTTTTCGTCACGTCGTGAGCAGCTCCTCTGGGGTTGTATTTTTGCAGTAAATACCCATTTGATTGCTGACTGCATTATGATGCTTATTTCTGAAACCAATTTTTTTTTTCAAGTTAGCAGCTATTAGAGTCTCACTGACTCCAATCAGTGAAGTACAGCATGATCCTTTAGTTGTTCTGTTACTCAATTTCCATTAATATTCTCTCTCTCCTGCTGGAGGGCTGAAGAGCGTCAGAACAACTCTTGTGATTGGCATCTCTATAGCAGACAATGGAAAGAACAAACAGTTCAAATCACATTGTCCATGCAGTTCTCAACACAGAAATGTGCAAATCACTGCTCTCCTTCTTTTACATGCTCCTGGTTTGGTCGCAAATGATGCATCAGGGAATGTTATTCTTTTAACCTTTTAATAAAACTGAGATTTTCTGGGTAAAATAATGCTTTTGAGGACATTTCTATTTAAAAATTGAATCAAGTCCCATTCTACATGAACTCTTTCTTTGCTATTGACTGAATTTTCCTGTTATATGGCAGGAGGCGCTGTTACACATCCTCTGAAACCGTATTGAATGTTTGGATCAAAACACAGCAAAGAAGCGGAATCATAAACCTGCCTTATGATACAGATTGACATGTTGAGGCAGGAAGTGCTTTAGCTGGTGGAAGAGATCTACTCCAGCTGTGTTTTGAGTCTGATCCAGATTTATTCAAAAATGTCATTTCCTCAGGTTTTTTATTTATTTTTTTTTTAATAAAAAACACCCATATGCATGAAGTAAAAATCATTTACAGTAATTTATTTATTTATTTTTGTAATAAAGGAGAGGCTCTGTTCTTAATTTGGACATGTTGTATATTCAAGGGCAGAGAACATTTTGCGAAAATGATCAAAAATGCTGGTGACGTTACACACACACACACACACACACACACACACAGTTTGGGTCAGTACGATTTTTACTGTTTATTAAAAATAACTGTTTTCTATGTGAACATTTTTAAAATGTAGTTTATTCCTGTGATACAAAGCTCCCTTTTCAGCATCAGCTTTCATGAATCCAGTCTCAGCGTGGCATGATCCTTCGGAGATCATTTTAATGTGCTGATTTATTATCAGTGTTGAAAACGTTGCGCTGCTTTTAAATGTTTTTGGAAGCATAATTATAAATAAAAGGTTTCAAAAAGAACAACATTTATAAAAATAGAAAGGTTTTCTAACAATATACAATATTTAAATTTGTTTATTTCTTTTAAAGAATGAAATGAATGTTTTTATTCACCAAGAATGATTTTACTTTGTAAGAAAATATTTATATTTTGAATAAATGCGGTTCTTGTTAACTTGGTTTTCATCAAAGAATCCTGAAAACAACAAAAAAAGTTTCATAAATTGAAGAAAGCGCTTGTTTCTCGTGCAACTATGTTTGATAATGAACGCGTCCTCAGTGCTGTCTAATTTCCATAAATATTTCTGCTTATTTTCATTTTTACTTTAATAAACTTTCACACTTTACCAAATGTTGGTCATTTAACTAAAAGGCACTTTCATACAGCATAGCTCAGACTCTTGTTTAATGTGCTTCTGTCTGGGTATCACTGCTTCAGATTCTTCATTATCATGGTCATCACTGATTATAATAGCTTCCAGCTTTATTATCCCTGCTCTGTCTTTGACTAACAGCTTAATGTTTTTTGTGGTTTCTTGCAGGTTTTCCACTGGTCTGCATCGTCCTCTGGATCTGCTCCAGACTGTATTTTGAGGACACAGAGTAAGTTCACATTTTTCCTTACCTTCTTAACAAGCCCCTAAAGCCGAGTCAGTCTCATCATCTACAAGCAGTCCCAGACTGACACCCGTGCAGTGCTCTTCTAGAATGAATGACAGCCCTGTGATAAAGCAGTGACTTTTGCGGCTTTGTTGTAAATGACTGCTTATAGGACAGAATATCACAAGACTTTGGGTTAGTAAGCAACACCCCAGCAACCACTTATAACATTTCCAATAATAGGACAGGAAATGAGTCTTTTAATGGATTGTGAGAGCAGAGAGGGTGCAGATTTGAATCTGCTCTGCCTTTGGGTTTTTTCTAGGTGCTGGGACATAAATGAAGACTCTCCTTATTGGTGGATCATCAAGGGTCCCATTGTAGTGTCTATAGGGGTGAGATAAAGCACTAGGACACGGATGAAGGAGTTTGGCTCACACCCACTTATTTTCAGCTCATATTTTTTCTGCCCGAGCAGGTGAACTTCCTTCTCTTCATGAACATTATCAGGATTCTGGTGCAGAAACTGAACCCTCGCTTGATCCAGTTCAACAATTCAGCTCAGTACAGGTACAGAAAACAAGACACCGATGAGCAGGGCGATCAGAAACGGCACTCAATTCATAGTCTGTGGCTAGGTCTGTGTGGGGAACTGTGTGTCTCTGATAGCCTACACATAGACTTTAGTTAATGCAGTTAATAATAGCATGAGCTGAAAGGCTCTATTTCTATTTATTTCTATTTCTATATATTATATTTATATTCATGTTTATATTAGGGCCGGGACTCAATAAAAAAATGAGAAAGCCTTTGTAATTAATGCATTGAAATAAATCACATATTCATATTTGACCAGAGAACAGTGAGAAGTAAGTTTATTCTTATGGATTTTTAGTATACCATTGAATAATGACTGAATACATAAGCTTAAGCAACAAAATATTGTTTATTTTTGTTCGACCAAGTCCAACAGACCAGTGCAATTTTGCCATCAAGTGTAGCAATAGGATATTTAGAAATATAGTAGCCTGCATTTCAGAAATTCAGGAGCCCTATAGGTAGGTAGACCTTCTGTAAACTGTTTTTTTAAGTAAAACACAATAATGGCATCAGGTGTGTGATTTCACATTGAGCCGTATACACTACACACAGCCGTTGTTCACTGACGAGCTGCTCAAAACCATCTTCATTATCAGCGTCAGTGAACAACGGCTGCGCATTATTTTTGTGTAATTAATTAATCTAAATTAACGCGTTAAAATCCTGGCTATAAATATAGTTCATTTTAGTTCAGAATTCATTGACAACTAATGTTATCATACCAGTATTGTTTTCATTTTTTTTCTCAATATAGTATTTATTTATCATTTGAATACATTTTTATGTATTTTTTTTATTCTGTTATGTACTGTTATGTAAATTCTATTTATCTCTTTTTTTCAGTTTACATAGTTTTAGTAGTTTGATCTAAACTTATTTGTTTTGTTTTATTTTATTTTATTTTATTTTCCATTTGTATAGTTCATGCAGACTGTAATTAATTATAATGTATTTAATTGATAAATATACCTGAATCAGCCGGACTGCATTAGATTACACTAATGAAAATCTTTGTAAGGCTCAGATTATATAGAAATAGTGTCTTACGGTAACGATGAGTCCGTTGTAGCAGATAGGATGTTACGTAAAAGTTGTTTTTTCAAACACCGTAAATGTTGAAGACCTCCAGAGATGTGGTAATGAAATGCACTGAGCGTGCCTTTGAGATTCCCAGATAAGCACTACAGACGTAAAGCTGAAGCAAACCTTGCATGCTGACAGGAAATAGAAGTGAGTTCCCAGAACGCTGCTGAAGGAGATTGTTGTGGACTCCAGACATGATTTTGACTGAGGATCCCGAGCGCTACAGCGGATTCTCTCAGGGACTTGTTCTTTGTTCGTCTCTACTCTGCTGTGCTTCCCCCGTCGAGCCCACCAGCACTGAATTATTATAATGTTACTAGTATTTCTCATTCCGTGTAAATACACTGGCAATCAGAAGTTTGGAATACTTACAATGATTTATTTATTTTTATATAAAGAAGTGTCTTGTTCTCAACAATGCTGTAATCAAAAATACAGCAAAATAACTGTTCTCAGTTTGATTATATTGTAAATGTAGTTTATTCCTATGAAGGGAAAACTGAGTACTAATAAGCTGATTGAGCTTCAATTCATATTGGTGCTCAATTTTGAATAATTGTTCTTATGTTGAACACAGCTTTTGTGGAAATGTTCAGGTTTTGTTCTTGCATGGATTACATTATAAGTTTACGTTTAAGCACCTATATTTACATTTTTACAGTAAAATGATAAATGTCACTTGTGATCATATTAATGCATCCTTGCTGAAGTATTGTGTTTTCCTACTTTTGAATGGTAGTGAATCACATTTTTTAGCTGTAGTAATTTTAGTACTATTTCAGCTCATAAGCATCTCAAACAGGACTGACAAATTTTTAGTTGTACCATGGTATTATGAAAAAAGGCTGCAAGCTTCAAAAAATGACCATTATCTTTTTGGCAGTTTTTTATTAGGTATTATCAATAAAATGTATTTATTACGTGTATTTTTTTTGGGGGGGGGGACACAGTACCATGGTTTTTGGTATGTACACGATATTCTTTTAAGTATGTAGGTTTATGATTATGATAATCAACTGAAAACGTTTTTATAATAACAGTAATCAAAATGAACAGTTCTTCTGCCAGATTCTGTAGTCAAATAGGCTGTTGCCATGCAACCTAATCATATTTCAATACGGTTTTCATGACAGAGGATGATTTCCAGTACATTTTTGCCTGGCACAGCTCATGTTTAAGAGCACTGAATGACCGGAGAGAGGTGTGCATGTGTCCCGTTCATGGTGCTATCATGAAGAGACTCTTTGTTTTTGCCAAAAATGTGTGTTATGTTTATATGCTCATACATATGCAGATTCACGCAGGCCTGTGAATGACAGCTGCGCTCTCAAGGTTTTCAGCGTATTATTTGATGGTATAAAGCTGTGTGCAGTGGTGCTGATGTAGTAAAACACCGTGAGTCCATTGATCCGTGAGCGACTGGAGTTTTTCATTTTAATGTATTAAACAGCGAGGGACCTCAAAGTATTTATATTTAAAGTAATAGCTCACCCAATATGAAACAAAAAAAGGCTTTACTTTTTCAATAAACTTTTCAATTTCACACGAAGCTGACTTCAGAACACCATGGAGTATAGTATACAGGTTATATAGGCTATACTTTCTTTATCACCTGTATGCTGTTATTTCATACTTTTTTCACGTTCATTTTAAATGAAAAATTCGACATCATGCAGGTTAGGAATGAGCAAACATAACTGCTCATTTAAGTCATGCCTTATCATGTTCATCCTCGATAGAATCCATGAAGTCCACTCCCAGAATCTCCCAGCACTAATCTGCTCAATAACACGCGCACCCTTCCTCCTCTTCCTTCTTTATCTCTCCTGCCCTCAGGCGACTGACCAAGTCCACCCTCCTCCTCATCCCTCTCTTCGGCACTCATTACATGGTCTTCAACTTCCTCCCAGACTACTTCAGCGTGAGCCTGCGGCTTTGCATCGAGCTGTGTCTGGGCTCCTTCCAGGTGATTCAGGCCGCTCTCAGCACACAAACCCAGCATGCAACCCTTCAAGGCTGGAACACACTACAGGACTTGTGCCCAGATTTGGCTCAGATAGACCTGTTGACGCTAGTTGGCAAAAACCAGAACCCCAGATTTTCGGCACTTCATGTATTTAGTTTGTGATTCACAAACAAACGACAAATGATTGGTTCTTGTGAGTGAATCTGAAACATGCCGCATCGTCCAATTCATGTTTCTATTGAATCAGAGTCTGATTAAATGTCTTGTTTAAACCGGCTCTCATTAGTGAACAGATGACTCTGAAAATAGTTCTTTTTAGTGAATCAGAAACATACAAAGTAACCATTGTAGTCTGGTTCATAAATGATTGATTTATTTAAACCAGTTTTAATTCAATCCAAACATGCAGCAGAAAGAGTATTGTCACATTTAGACACAGATAACACTGTCAGTGTTCTCTCCATGGTCTGATTCACAAACACATGACTCTTTCAAACCTCTTCTTTTTATTGAATCAAAATCACCTAGCGCCAACGGTGCAGTCTAGTTCATGATCAAATGACTCTTTTGCACCTGTTCTTTTAGTCAGTCATAAACACAAAGCAGCCAGCATAGTCTGACTCATAAACAAATCCGTCTTTTAATCCAGTCCTTTTTTACTGAACCAAACACGCCTAGCACAAACTGTACAGTCTGTTCTTTAAGTCAAAAGAAAAATCAACCAGCGTATCCGACTCACACAAATATTAAATGTTAAAATGACTTTTTTTTTTGGTTTGGTTTTTTTAGTAAATTAAAAACGTACAAATAAAGCCAGGGTAGTGTGACTCACAAGCTTTTAAACCAGTCCTTTAATTGAATTAAAAACATGCCATGCAGCTAGTGTATTCTTATTAACTACTGGATGGCTTCTTATCGAGTCACATAATAATAATAATAATAATAATGGATTCTAAAAGTCATGTGTCCCAGCCTTTAGATGCGCTCAGAGCCGACCTCATCCTCACCTTTGATCTCTGGAGATAGGAGATGGACATTGGGGCTTCAGAGATATCACTTAGTTAGATGGAATGCTAATTGAGTTTCCTGAAGGGTCTGTGACTAATTTTAAAGATTAATTCCATGCATGAGTTGAACAAACAACAAAACAGGAAGGCTGTTACCTTCTAGTAAAGGTTGAATATGATATCCGTGATGTGTGCTTTTTAGTGCTAATTACTTTCTGTGAAGGCTAACACCGAAGTGACAGCTCCGATATCTTAGGACATCTATTTTAGGGTTCTAAGTTTGATACTATATTTACTAATCCTCATGTCGTTGCAAACCCATGCTGTTATTTTTCTGTGGAACACAAAAGTAGAAATCTGAAGAGTACTTCTATGGAGACCATCTTTATACTGCATTTCTAGTGTTCGACATTGATTCTAAGAGTCGTTTGCCTGTGAATCAGACTGCATGGGTGGCTTTTTAGAAGAGTCAGACTTCGGTATTAATGCTGAATCTCATGGATACTTCTTCGGATCTGATCTGGATGACTCGAATAAACACAGAAACACAGATGCATCCATGATTATGCATGAATGGTGTAATACTGGCCTGCAAAAACAGTGTTGACAGCATAAAATTGTTTTGTCTCAAAACACCGAGATGAAAGGGAGTGGAAGAGAGATGCATTTCTAATATTTGTAGATAATCTGAGGAACATTTTATTCAATTTACTGAAACTGACTTTCTCTTCATTGATTTTCGTAAGGGCCTCATTGTGGCAGTTCTCTACTGTTTCCTGAACCAGGAGGTGAGTGATTATTATGAGGCAGCTGCTGTAAAAAAATACAAATTATATCCAGAATTCAGAATGAAAGAAGAGTGCAATACCCTTATGCTTTTACCAACTGGGAAAATGCATGCATGCCTGATATCTGGACTAACCAGCTTGTTTACTGTTGATTCTGCAAATCAGGTTTGATTGTGAATAGAGATAATCATTGTTCTCAGATGCCTAAAACAAGGTTTGCATTCAAAATCTGGCCCAGTAAAATCCTTGACAAGCATGTTTGCCAATCTTTGTTCATTTGACTACGAAACAGACCGGAATTAACAAGATGACTGTTTAAAGGCCAATACGCAAATAAGGGTGAATTATTAGCATTATAATTGCATGTCAGTCTTGCATTTTTCAAGCCAACATGGTAAAGAAACGGCTCACATAGCAAAGAACATTTGCTAAAAAAAACATACTCTCCCTCAGGGACATCCAAGATGTAGATGAGTTTGTTCCGTCATCGGAATAGATTTAGAGAAATGTAGCATTGTGTCACTTACCCAGACATGCATCCTTTGCAGTGAATGGGTGCCACCAGAATGAGAGTCCAAACAGCTGACCAGAATATTTATAACATGCGTTGGATTTAGGTTTGATCAAAGCATCTCCTGAGATTTTGCGCTGTGTGTTTGTCTGTCAGGTGCAGAAGGAAATACGCTTACACTGGATGCGATATCAAGAGGGGAGCTACGTTGTTGTCCCTGTTGGAGCCAAAGGAAGTCAGATGGACACTCCATTCTAGAGTCATCAAAACACACCAGTGCCTCTAATATACAGACCTCAACACCTCCAGGAAACACGAACATCTGAATGAAGCAGTTTTATCAAATGCGGATTGTATCACTCAGTTGACAAGACAACAAATGGCTTAAAGAGCCAGTATATACAGTATTTGGGCTGTAGTATCTGTGAATTAAACCGATTTAACACAGTTCATTAGAGAGCATGGCAAAAAAAAAAAGTGAATACTGGAATTGATCATAGCAAAACCGCTGCTTTGAGGAGGAGTCCAAAGTATGTAGATTTATAGAGAAATGGCCATAAAATAAACTTCTGTTACCCTTCATATTCAGATATTTAATTCTAATAATTATTACTTTGGGGATATGCTGAACTGGATATATATGATATAGTATATCAGGTTTAAGTGTGTATGTAATCATCTGTATGTATGTATTTGATATCTATTAAGGAAATACAAAGATGAATTGGCAGATTTTTGAGTTTCATTTTAATGTTGTAATTCTGTAGAAAATGTAAAGTACAAAAAGAGTGGTCTGATTTTTCCTTATCTTTTATTTTTGCTGTTTTGTGTTTCATAACTGGAAGGTTTCCCATAGTGTGACAACATGCCCTCATCATTAAATTCCTTTTATCTTTTTTACAGGAATATAATCATAACAGTATCAATGTACAAAAGCATCTTTGTAACACTTACTGAAAGGTAAGCCAAAATTCTTATTTAGAGCTGAAAGCCTTCTCTCCTAATTCTCACCAAATGTGCATTTATACTCTATTGCCTATAAACGTCAAAACTGTCGTACACTTGTTATATCATACGCTGTATTTTCTAGTTGAAGTACATCATTTATTTGTTCATCTGTCTGTTTTCACGTGCTCTTTGAGTGGCCTTAAGTGTATTAATGCATCAGATCAGAGTGTATTACAGAGATAGAAATATTACCTACTTTCATCTTCTGTGTAATGGATTTAATCCATTGTTTAACTTTAATAATGCAATTAAGCTGATGTCGTCCCTTGCTTTTATGTTTGTGTATGTGTGTAAGCAGCCTGGCCCAAATATCTGCCTGTTTTTGTGCTCAAGTCTTGAATTTTCTGCTTAAATGTCTACAATATAATTACTTTTTAAAAAATATAAAAGGTATACGTGTATAAATGGATTTGTCTGTCAGTAATAAACACTGACCCCTGCTGGTCAATACATCACACTCATTACTCACCATTGTTATTTTATTTGAGTCGTGTTTAAGGTTCAGAAAGTCTTTTTTGTGTTTTCTCCTCCCTTTTTTCTACATTCATTCATTTTGCTAACGACAATAACAAATTGAAGTGCAGACAAAAATGTTCCTCCTCCGTTTGTTTGTTTATTTATTTTGAATGTTTTCACAAGTGTTTTACTCTAATCTGCCACAAAGTGTTGACCCAACTTTGCAATAAATGTTGCCAAACAATTTGGACCTAGCAGCACTTCCACGTCCAATTCATTTTAGCGATGTGATTCTTCTAGATGATCAGTACAATGTATCGATTCACCGCGAGTCATCAGTTGATTTTACATTTTTTTCTTACCATTTTTAGAAATATGTTGTGAATGGGTGCGACTAAAATGTAAAAAAAATAGTCTCCGCATTAGTTTGGTTATAAGAACAAAGCTAATTATTTGTACTAATTATACAATAATTCCCCCGATTTGTGAATCGCATTGCGAATCGGTTCGACTGAATCATTCAAAAGAGCGATTCGTTCGCGGGCATTGCTTCAGCGGTGAACAACACTGGCGCTGAAGCAGTCTGATGATGGCGAGGCGTGGCGTTTACAAACCCCTGAGTAATGATTGGCGTGCCAAAGTAAAAGACGTTTTCCTTTTTTTCCGAAAAAAGTAAGGAAAGGAAAGTGTCTTGAGAAAACATGGCGGAGTAAGAGAAAAAAAGTTGACCGATGCTTCTTCCTAAAGCGAGAATCGCTCCCATCTCAGGACATGAAGCACGTCCACACGCTTTAAAGCCGCACTGATCTGAAAGAGAGGTATGAGTTTGATTCGGTTTCTCTTCGGCATTATTTCGTTTGTGCCCGGACAGCTTCTCCTCTAAACTAACGCATCCACAGTGTTGCACAGTACCTACTTCCTCATCTGTTTTTAAGAAAGTGCTTGCATTCTTCTTAACTTTTAAGGCTATTCCGTGAAAAAAAACACTTTCTACTACTATAGAATTACCAAAACAAATTAATTCAAGTACTATAGTATGGTTAAAAAACACTATAGTATTTACTATAGATTACTATAGGTCTTTTCATAAACTTGTCAAAACAAAAATGGTTAATTGTTTGTTTTTTCTCTTTTTGTATTTGAGTACATTTTCAAAAATGCATTTTCTTTACTGTAGTTCCTTAAAAATAATATAATATTTACATTTGAATGTATTTATACCTACAGGCCTATATAATATAAAAGAATATATAGAATTGTATTATTTTATTATTGTTTTTTAGAGGAAGAAGCATGGGGTATGTTCCTAATTCTTTATTTGAAAATGTGTAAGCTGCTTTCCAAAGCCTCCTGTGGGATTTTATGAGAAACACCTGGAAAAGCTCCGGCTGACAGAATGGACACAGCAGCTCTTGTGTTGGCGTGCTTGAGTCTTATAATGAATCGCAGGCGTTTACAGGCTGTCCTTCGTGTTTTATTCTGTTCACAGAGCTATTGTCACTCTAGTAGAGCCTTTGAAAGAGTAGCTCGCTGACTCTGGAACTGTTAGCATAAAGAAAACGTGAACTGAAGTGGCGCTGCAGTTGTCTCTTGATGTGTTTTCGAATCAGTGAGTGGGTAAATATTCCTGGCGTGATTGTTTAGTGAAATTACTTTGCAAAGGAAGTTGAGCTGTCAAACAAAAAGGAAAATTCGTAGAGCGTTTCTTTATCACATGCTTGAGTAAACGTATGGTTGGCTGTGGCCCGGCTTTACTCGACCAACTGGCTCGGGACTTTAGGAAAGGGGCCACAAATCCACTGTGCTTGGCCTATTGTGGTCTAAAATACATAAGTGTTTACAATTCATATAAAACAAGCTTAAGACAATGCAGAGGTTAAGGCCTCAGCCCTTTCCTGAGTATTGAGATTGTTGGTTGATCCGGTTCTGAATGTGAACAATGCTTTTAGATTTCTGCTCAATACAAGGAATTCCTGAAGTATTGATATTTATCATTTCTCAGAGTCACACTTGTTGCATTTGAGTTTTGATATTCTAAATACATTTCATCAATGGGAAATACCAAGGTGTATGTGTGTGTGTGTGTGTATATATATATATATATGTAATAAAATGTGTTTAAAAAGTGTTTATAGAGTAGATATCTAGCCAGCAAATCTATATATTAAGTTAGCACTTTTTTCATTGATAATTTATGAGGTATGTGCTTGCTAGCCGCTGTACTGGTCAAAAGTTTGGACACATTAGTGATTTTAATGTTTTAAAACTCTCCAGTTTTTTTTTCTCATCAAGCCTTCATTTATTTGATTAAAAAAGAAACAGAACAAAACCATTCTATTGCAATTTGTTAAAATGTAAAATAATAGTTTTATTTTGTAATATACACCTTTTTTATGTAAAAAGAGGTGTGGCTATTTGTAAATTCTATGAGTGTAGCTTCCGGTCTCATTTGCGTCCAGCTGTTTTTAGCTGTACAAAAGGTTTGCTGTGCTGTTTCATATTGAAAATCGGTGTGTCTTATCATATTATTTTACTGTTGTCTTAATTATGAACACACTGGTTTGTAAAATGAGAATCATGAGGTCAAAGGAACTGCCTGAAGAGCTCCGAGACAGAATTGTGGCAAGGCACAGATCTGACCAA
>JAUYWG010000061.1:17150073-17162930 GCA_034779775.1 Enteromius afrohamiltoni
CTAAAAATGGCCGTCCACCAACGTTTACCATCCAACCTGACAGAACTGGAGAGGATCTGCAAGGAGGAATGGCAGAGCATCCCCAAATCCAGGAGTGAAAAACTCATGACTGTATTTGATCAAAATGGTGCTTCTACTGAATACTGAGCAAAGTGTCTGAATACTTATGACCATGTGATATTTCACTTTTTCTTTTTTAAATAAATCTACAAAAATGTCAACAATTCAGTGTTTTCTGTCAGTATGGGGTGCTGTGTGTACATTAATGAGGGGAGACAATGAACTTAAATGATTTTAGCAAATGGCTGCAATATAACAAAGAGTGAAAAAGTTAAGGGTGTCTAAATACTTTCTGTACCCACTGTATGCATGTGTGCTGTGTATATATAAACACATGCATGTATATATTAAAGAAAATGTATTACATATTACATATATTTATTTAATAACCCAATATTTATATTTTATTAGATCTGAAAACATAATTGATCTGAATTGGTCATCTGCACAAAAGCATTGCTATTTTAAAACACATTGCATGAAGAAGCATTGCACCAGGTTTAACATCAGCATTGCCAAGTTTTATCCTCACACAAACCTATCATATGACTTCAAAAGACTTTTTACGATGCCTTTTTGTCAGCATTGCAGCCGGACAGGTTCTGGCCACTGAAACCTTTTTTGAAAATGTCTCCACTTGTGTTTCTTGGAACAAGTCAACTCATATGGGTGGGTCTGAAGTGACGTCAGCGTGAGCTAATGGTATCTAATGTGTCAGTGTCCCTTCAGATGAAAGCGTTAGTCAAGATTACAGATGGTGATGTTGGTTTCAGCCTTGATTTTAAATTAAAAACCATTTCTCGTGCATTGGTTCATCCGATAACATCAAGCAGCCGCTGAAATGAAACAACTTTCCATCCTGGAAATAAAGTGTCTTTTGGTGATCGGATGATCGCTCACGAGGAACTCAAGAGACTTCCTCATGTTCACCCATCCACATGAGATGCAACATGATACATACGTTTGTAGGGCGGAAGTGTTGCATGTTGTGATTAATCAGTCGTTGATGGTTTTCTTAGTGAAATCATTATCTTCTTGCACTTCAGTGAGTGTGTGTGTGTGTGTGTGTGTGTGGGAGAGAGAGAGAGGCTCAAATTTCTTAGACTCTTTCTTTAGTGTTCTCCCGCCTGTCAGATGGAGGACGGTTCGGGTCCGGTGAAAGCAGGGACATCTTTGCTCTCGATGTTTGTCTTTTGTTGGGATGACATGATATTAGATGCATGTTTTCTGTCGGGTTTTTGTTTTAAACTTGGACATTTACTATGAATTCAAATGGACGTGATCACAAAAGACGAGGATCAAGCGTTTCATGTTCGTTCCAGGTAGGAGAACAGACGCGTCTTGCCATATATTGACTCGTTTTACAGCGCTTTATCTGGTTTAAGCAACAAAAAATGAAATATGTTGTTTAGCGCTAGAGTTTGTCATTCTTTAGCAGATGTGATCCACTTGTTTTTCCATCAGATAAACAAGGTTTGAAATGTAATACAGTGGAGGCGAGGGAATGAGGGCTCAGGTTTGCAGAGAGATCTCCTGTGTTTACATTTTTAATAGGATTGTTTAAAAATTAAAAGGGAGGGACATCGGTTGTTGCGCTGTTTATACTGCAGGAGCATCTTAGAAAGATGAGTCAAGGGCCTGTGTTTCACAAAAGTTTTGAGAGAGCTGGGAGTGGGATTGAATTTGGCTTGATTTAGAGAAAGAAAACACTAGGCCGTGGCTCCAACAAGGCCTTGGAGTTTGGATGGGATTGTTCATCTAAACTTGAATGTTTCATCATTTGCTCACCTTCATATAATTGTAAATCTTTCTTTTGTAGAACAGGATAAAATATCCGAGATCAAATGACACATCCAAGATCAGATCATCGTGCTAACTATGAACGCAGCTGCTGTTGGTGATTAGTAAAGCTGGATTGAGTTGTCTAGGATTGTTGTGCGTTGGCTTAGAAGCGACCTGTATTGATAGTAGAAACACTGATCATGATTGGTGGACGAGATGGAAAAAGAGCTTTTTCTCAAGCAGAGCAAGAGCTTTTATTAGAGGGTTGTGAAGAATTACTACGGCGGTGGTTTTTTCGGCGTGAATTTAGGCATGTTTGAATATTGTTGCGTCCGAGCGGCCGCTTCATGTTACTGGGATGAGATCTAAGATCGTGGAAACCGCTTAATATCAAGAATATGATATTCATTAAAAGACTGAACAACTTTCAACATCAGCTCACACACTCAGACCACATTCATTATTTAAGTCCGTTTTAATACACCAAAGACATTTATGTGGGATTATTAGCAGAAATGATATCGAGTGTAATATGCTTGGAATGATATTTCATGTCTTCCATCTGATTGGTTATAGCTCCACCCAATAGCAGTAAGATTAGTCCCTTTAGTACTTCTTAAACAAAGTCTCAGCTTCAGTTTTCTATTGAGTCTTACAGTAATGAGCTGTTCAAGCTGTTTAATGATCAGATGGCTGTATTATATATACATCTTCATTATTTGTAGCCTGTCAGACGCCCAGCAGTCACAATAATCTTCTGCTATGGTGCTTTTGATAAAAAACAGCTCATCTTTCAAATGAATGTGTTTTTCCTCTTTGTTTGAAGTGTATAGCAAGATATAAAAGTGAAGGAGCATCAGAAGGCATGGGAAACAGGCTAGAGACTTTAGTATAGTCTTTAATCGGGAAAATGATTGATTTACATTGCCGCTTAAACTAAAGCCATTTCAGCTATAGTTTGTATTTTGCTGTAAAACTGCCAGATTTTAAAAGCAGAGGATCTCTCCAGGTGCTCTTTATTCTTTAGATTTTATTCTCGAAATATTACAACTTTAATCTCGTAGTTTTAGAATCTTTTTAGATATATATAATATAAATAAAATGATATAATATGTTTATATACAGTATATATTTATATATAGTGTGTGAATCATCGTAATTATTTTATACACGGATACTCAGTCCGCGTCAGTCGTGCTCTTTAACCAGTCAGGTGTGACCTCTCCATTTCACCCAATCATAACCCGCCAGGAGCGCAGCCTGAATCCTGTGTACATGAAATAAACCTGATCCCGAGTAGGTTCAAGCTCACAGACCTGTTGCTATGACAGCAAGTCCCGGATGAGCGTGGAAGAACCCAACCATCCAAGATCAGGACAAATCCACAACAGTCAAATCCAGCTAACTGAGTTAGCGAGGTACGAAGAATGAGCCCCAGAATAGGAGATGCTTAAAAACATGTTAAAGCTGCTGCTTTAGAAAAATAATTAAAAACTAACATAACATGAGTCCTTATAAAGCTGTACCTAAACCTTTCCACTTTTCCACATGTCCTTAGTGGGTATTCTTTCTAGATATAGTTCCCCAATCTGAACTGTCATCATCATCAATAGTTAGAAAGTAGTACATTTGTTTTTTTTTATGTTTTATGTACTTGCATAATTTATTCAAATGTATTTTTTTTATATTCTCAGTTTTAAGTTTTTTATTTATTTATAAGTTTTAATAATTTTGTGTTTTATTGTTGTTTTTTGTTTAGTTTTTTTTACATTTGTATTAGTATTTTGGTGTTTTGTAATTACTTTTAAACTGTATAGAAATGTTTTCTATAATTTTTTAAAATAATTTTTATTGAGCTATATTTTACTTGCCCAAAATACTTGATGTTTTTATCGTTTCTATATAGTGATTCAAATCGACTGCTTTTGCAGCACTTATTGTGTGTGTTGTTTTTTCCTCTTTCATTTTTATTAGTATTTTCATGTTTTAGTAATTACTTTTAAACTTTAATGTTTTCTACAATTGTTTTTAATTATTTTTTCTGTGTGTGTTTATTTTTTTTTTCCTTTCAACTTTTTTCTTGAAAGTCTTACAGTGCCTCTTACTCAAAAATATATATTTCATGCATTTTTCTACATTGTTAATATTTTTCATAGGCTTTTATATTATTATTTTCAGTTTTCATTTGAGTTTTAGTAGCTTTTTGTTATTTATAGTTATCACTGTATTTAAATATTTTTGTTTAGATAGTTTAATAGTTTACTTAATAGTTAGCAGTGCTGCGTTTCTTTGCATTCAAGTTTTGATGTATTTATTATTAGTGTTTAATCTTTAATTACTAAAATCATTTTTAAACCTGTTTGGTTAATAATAACAACAATGATAGCAGCTTGATTTAAAACACAATGCTCTTGTTTGGCTTTGCAAGATATAATATAGCATAGTAATATAGCAAAAAAATCACAGAAGAAAAAAGAACAGTGAGCTGTCCCTTTAAAATCTGGGTTTTAGAAATGAACAGAAATAATGAGCAACATATGCCTGGCATTTCAGTAAGAATCAGTGAAATTCATGACATCATGAGAAGTAGGAGTCAATATACGGTGCGAATTGGTCATTTGCGTCGGTTGGTGGAGAAATGGCGTCAGACGCTCGGCCAGCATCCCACCTCGCTGTGAACACCGCCAGCCTTCAGCTGAGGACACTCTGGGCAACTCGGACTAATGGATTTTCCCAGCGTGGCCTTGGTTACCAGAGTCGATTGGTTCTTCATGATAACATCTCACTATATATACTTCAGTAGAAGAGTAATCGATTCTGGCAGTTTTTCTTGGACTGCTTTATTTCTCCACTGCTTCCCTGCCTTCTCTTCTTCCTGCTGATTGTGCCTTCTAAGGTCTTCTGTGTTTGTTTGCCAGGAGGTTCGAGGCACTTACTGCCCAAGTTAAAAACTGCTCAAAAGTTTGTATTTAGTTTTTTTAATATCTACTTTTATACATCAAAGATGCATTAAACTGATCGAAAGCAACAGTAAAAACATTTAGAATATAAAAAAAAGATTTCTATTTTTCTCCATGACAACATCTCACTCTGCCTCACTCTGGGAGAGTCAAATAATATGCGTGTGTGTGTGTGTACATATATATATATTGGGGTGCAACGGTTCACAAAAATCTTGGTTCGGTTCTATACGATACAGTAGTGTCACGGTTCGGTATGTTTTTCGATACAGCAAAAAAAAATTTTTTTATTTATTAAAACATAAAGTACTTCTTGGAAAAGTAAGTCTTGTATGGTATTTATTGATGAATTAAAACGTAATAAAAAGTAGATTTGAGCCGTTTCAAATCATGAAAGCTGAGTGTCCCGTGTTTGTAGACCGCACACAACATCCAGCGCCGTTTCTTCCTGCGGGACGACACGGGAAATATCCACAATTTAATTTTGAGGTGTACGTGTCACCAAAGGCTTAGGGGCATTCACATGCATGTTCACAATCACATTTTTATTTTCAACCGAGCCGCGCAGTTTAAAATCCAAAGCAGAAATGTTTTTATAACTCACAGCACCTTCATGGTTGCCTAGTAACAGCAGAAGCTACAGAAGCGTGAGTGCCCAAGCACTGTGAAATTGGTGGAGTTTTCCGGGGGGATTCTTTATTTTTCTTTATTTTATTATATGCATGCTCTGTTAAAACACTGCCAGAGTGCTATACACACACAGAGAGTGGCTACAGTACCATCATATCTACCCAAAGTGAGCTAGATGCATTGGTGATAGCAAGGAAGAAGAAGAAACTGTAGAAAGCTGGAAGAAGTGCACTGTACTAAAGGGACTGGCACAATAGTCTAAGAAGTTCTATTTTGGATTAAATGTATGTTACATTTTCCAGCGTTGTTTTTTTTTTTGCACGGGCTTCGATAATCTCACTCCTTTTTGACCATACCTCTGTTTGCATCCCTGCAATGCAAAATGCAAAATGGGTGGGGGGGGAGACAGCGGGTTCCCTGTCCCGTCGTTTGCGCTGCCTTGTTGAGCGTAGCACTGAAAACATTATGTTTTACACAATATATTCTCTCTCTCTTTTTTTTTTTTTTCTCTCTGAATCGTTCGGTTCGTAATACGTACCAAACCGAAAGCCTTGTGACTGGTTGATTTCATTAAAGGAATAGTTCGCCCAAAAATGAAAATGACCTCCTTATTTTATTCATCCCGAAGCACATTTACGTGTACGTCAAGTCAGAAGTCCGCCAAGAAGCCAGAACTCGGCGCTCCCTTCGTCAGTCAGTTATTTACATTTCTAATTTTAAAACAAAAAAGATTTTGTTACAAAAACCCATCGATCTGCTTCAAATGTGCGTAATTTAAATTTTTACATTTTAAAAGCAGTGTTTGTGAGCTTTTTGCTAGTGGCAAAGAACGAATTAGAATTTTTATTCAGACAAACACAAAAATCCAGTTTTGCACAACAGATGAGTGGGCAATAGGCTAATGTTTCGCAGCAATCCCATGGAAAAATCTTTTTCAGTGAGCAGTTCTTCAAAGAACCACTTTCTCCGAGTGTGAAGAACTCAAAAGCCTTTTATTTCTTCCATTTTTGTGGAATGGAAAGTTCCATAACTGTTAATGATTCTTTATGGAATCATAGAAGAACCTTAAAACATCAGAAGCTGCATTGCACTTTTTACCTGAAGTGGACCCATCTGACTGGAATAACAGGTTTAGGAGCTGTTACTCTTTCCTCCTTCATGCGTGATAATCTCTGTGTGTCCTCTCACGCATAATTGGAATTGACGCTTGCCATCGGGTGTCCGTAGATGACACTGGCATGCTGCACTGTTGCATCTGTGATCAGCAGGCTTAGCGCTGACCCTCCGTTTATGTGTGCAAGACCCAGAGTAACCCATTGCCACATTTTACAAGCTAAAGCCTGGTTTGGTTATGCAGAGGCTTGGGAATGGTCTCACAGAGGGGGTTCTCTAGCAATTCTGTGTCTTTTGGAAGTGGTCAGTGCGTTTTGGGATGTGTCTGAGAGGGTCGAAGCGGTGGGTCTCATGCTGCGCCCCGTGGAGAATTAAACGCGTCTATCACACCGGAGGAGAGAAAGTCATGAAAAAGATTAAGATGTTTAGACGCTGCGCTGAGTGTTCCGAAAAGAAAGAGGAAAAAAGGTGAGTTTGGTGAGTTTTCCTGCACATGTGTGGTTGCTAAGGGGTTGCCGGGGTGTTGGAGGTTATTGCTTGGTGGTTTGAAGAGGCGTTCAAAAGTTTGGGGTTAATGACATCCATTTTTTGTGGAAAAACTAATATTTTAGTTTGGAAAGGATAGATTAAATTGATCAAAAATGACAGTAAAGTTAATTTTACGAAAAATGTAAAGTTTTAAATGAATGCTGTGTATCATGGATCCAAATATATTGAGCAGCATGGCTGCTGATGATGATAATAATGTTTCTTCAGCTGCAAATCAGCATATTAGAGTGATTTCTGAAGGATCATGTGACACGAGGACTGAAGTAAATATTGATGTTTTGGTGAGGACAAAAACTTACTTGGAAAATACTGAAACGACAAACAGAGGTGCTTTTCAAATACAACATAGGCTACATGTTTATATTTTGCTCATATTTGTCATACTTCAGACAGTTTCCGAGCATTCAAGTGTCATTAAAGCGTTTCAGATGAGATTCTTAGTCATTCTGTGGAGTCATCCTGGTTTCAGTGCATGTCAGCCTAAAAGGCCTTTCCAAGAACTTGTGTAGACAAAGACCTGATGATGTTGGTGTTGTAAGAATTCTTCTAGATGTGTGGAATGCTGTTGTTTGCCACAGACAAATATTTTCACTTGGTGTCGTGTATAAACCAATGGGAAACACATTTACGGTGAACAGACTTGTGAATGAAGGCTTCATATTCCCTCATCTGTAAGGCCTCTGCGTGTAAATATAAGAAGTACAGTGTCAGTGTCTCAAACACACATACTAAACTAGGATTCATTTGCTCTTTTCTTTTACTAGTCTTACTAAGTGTGTATCAAACAGCCATTTATTTATATTTTTTTCAGTCCCTGCTGCTTTGGTTGTCTTTGTGCTCATCCTAGTTACAGTAAATTGGCAAACTGTTTATTTAATATTTCATTTTTATTTATTTACTAAAACCGAGATATTTCAAATTGATTTGACGTTTTTTATTTTATTAATTTCTGCTATTTCTTTATTTTAATTATTTTTATTTGTTTCATTTCAAATAATTATTCGTTATTATTTGTTTTTTTGTATTTTCACTTGCTTTTTTTAATTCACATTTTTCTTCATTTATTTAGCTTTTTTAATGTAATTTAATGTAAACATTTTTCACCCAAATCCTTATTTATTTATTTTTTTGGTTTCTGATAAATAACCTAATAATCCCATTTTATCCTAATCTTGCTCTTTGCTCACCTCTCTATTATCCCGTGCAGGATGGAGGCCTCGTGTCTGGAACTGGCTCTGGAAGGTGAGCGTCTGTGTAAGGTGGGAGATTACCGGGCGGGTGTCTCTTTTTTTGAGTCGGCCATCCAGGTGGGCACAGAAGACCTGCAGATTTTGAGCGCTATTTACAGTCAGCTGGGCAATGCCTACTTCCACCTGCACGACTACAACAAGGCGCTGGAATACCATCGGCATGACCTCACGCTCACCAGGTCTTGATCTGGAAGCTTATGTCACTGTTTCAAAGCTGGTGGGATTATGTTCTTATCTCAAATAAGATGTTTTGTTATTGTGACTCCTTCAGAACTATCAGAGATCAGCTGGGGGAAGCTAAAGCCAGTGGTAACCTTGGAAACACACTGAAGGTTTTGGGTCGCTATGATGAAGCAGCAGTTTGTTGCCAAAGACATCTGGACATTTCCAGGATGCTCCATGATAAGGTGAGGGCCTTCTAATGCAATATCTAAACCCCAAAATAGAGGTCTGCGCGGGATCGCTCCCGCGAGGTTTTGTTCCGCTCCCGCTGTATATTCAGTCTTTGTCCACCTGCTGCCTTCTTAGAATAATTTTCTACCCGACTGTTTCTGCTAAATTAAGATCTGGTTTCCAAAATCTCACATTTAAATAAATAAAAACACATGTATTTACAACATTTTAGCCTATAATCACATCGCGCAAAGGGGATTTTTTTCCCCAATTTGTGTCTATGACACATGAAAAAGACTCTTGTACATTAGACTTGCCTGATGTGGGATTCCTGCCATTAAACTGAGCGTTTTCTAATGCAAGCTGAACGTCCTTCAAGGACAGCGCATCTTCACTTCGCTCGTGTTGGTGAAGCCCGCTCTGATGCGCGCACAGACTGTGCGGATAAAGTGCAAATTACACCAGCGTTACCGACCACTCCCGCGTTTTATTCGGAAATTTAGAAAAGAAACATTATTATTATCATCATCAGCAGCAATGAAACAGCCATGCTGCTCTATATATTTGGATCCATGATATTTTTCGTAAATTTATAATGTATATCTTTACTGTCATTTTTGATCAATTTAATGTATCCTTTCCAAATCCCGCGGAATGCAGACCTCTACCCCAAAAGAAGTCTCGTCATTGTTCATCATTTGTAATGAAAAATAGGATATTTGAAAGAATCTACAGTATGACTGTCGTGAACCAATGGCGTTCTGCATTGATGTCAAACCTGGCCTGTCAAGGCACAGTGTGCATATGTGTGATGTGCTCGTGTGAATAAGATCTAACAGCATCATCTGCCTGAGAAGATCACATATTGAATGGTATTGACTATTTTTATGGCACTTTTTGTCCTTTTTTAGGAGCTTGAAGAAAAAAAACATCCAAGTAAAAAGGAACAAGCCTCATTGCTTGGAAAAAAAAAAAATATATGGCAAGAATAGATCACAAAAAGCACTTTAAATGCTTTTATTGACTGATTTCATTTATTTATTGATGTAAACTATACTATTGTTTTATATATTGATATATATTGATATCTGTTAGAATATAAATAAATAAAATGGTTTATATTTATAAAGACTTTAAAGGATACAAATGTAATAAAGTAATAATGATTTAATTAACTGATCAAATAAAACAGACTTAATGCGATTGTAAGTAATAGGACTTTTTAATGTTTATGCAAATGTTTATAAAAAAAATTCAGCTACAAAAAATAAGCCTTGCTTGAAAAAAGAAGCCAAGCAGGTATAAATCAATAAATGTAGCAAAAATAATCAATAAATGTATTTATTGACTGGAAATATTGATTGAGTAATGTAAATAATAATTCAATTTAATGTGAATAAATTAAATAACACAAATAATACAAAATATGCAATAATTAACACTGACTTAACTAAAATGGTCATGTAGTTATTGACTGATAATACTTATTTGGGGAATTTAATTAATAATAATACATAAATAAAACACAGATAAATTAAATAGCATTTATATATCGCAAAAAAAAAAATAAAGTGTTAGAATATAAACAAACAAACAAACAAACTGAAGGGATTACTTTAAAAGTGTTTTAAAAATATGAGGGGTGTATCCTTGGGACAATTTTCAGAGTAAAAATGTGTCTTGATTACATACATTTTTCAGATTATTATGGTCTATTTTTTTTGTATCTCTCATGCTCTCAAGAGTGAATACATGACGACAAAGTCTTTCTATTCCTTTAAACTCTGTTTGCACAGTTCATAGCCAAGTTAGCCTCGGATGTTTCTGGAAGAGACACCACTTGATCTATTTTAACAGACCATAAACATAGTTTAAATGCAAGCCGTCGATCTGCTTTATGTGTGTAATGAGTGGTGCGTGTGGACTGACGGTTGTGTGTGCGTGTCTGTTTGTGGTTTTGTTAGGTGGGGCAGGCCCGGGCGCTCTATAATTATGGGAATGTGTACCACGCCAAGGGGAAGAACATATGTTGGAGTGGTATGGACCCTGGAGACTTTCCCGAGGAGGCACGCATCGCTCTGAAGAAAGCAACAGAGTACTACGAGTGAGTTTTTTATTCTTTTAAACACCTAAACCAGTGTGTAGACGACACGCATGTGCCACAACACTGAAGATTTCATTTCTGAAAGAACATGGCAGAGACTGCAGCAATGCTTTCCAAAGGCATGTTAAAGCTTATAATGTTTTACCCCACCTCTGTATCTAATACTGCATCTCTCGTTTTGAAGAGCGAATCTGGCCATTGTCAAAGAGTTGGGGGACAGAGCGGCACAGGGCAGGACCTACGGTAACCTTGGCAACTCACACTATTTGCTCGGAAACTTCCAGGATGCTGTTCTGGCTCATGAACAGGTATTTCAGTAAATGAGGAGTGTTTCTTAACCGTACAAGCCTGTGGTTTCCATTAAAATGGACAAACTGAAAGTGTCAAACATTATGGATAAAAATGCAGATATGTTTGTACAGAAGGTGTAATTCAAATTAAACCGCGTTTTTGTTTGTTTGTTTTTTACAGCGTCTACTCATTGCAAAGGAGTTTGGAGACAGAGCTGCAGAGAGGAGAGCATATTGCAACCTTGGAAATGCATACATATTTCTTGGACAATTTGAAGTTGCAGCTGAACATTACAAGTCAGTTTTTATTTTATTATTTTTAAACTTTAGATTTAACCAAAAATCAAAATGAAAAAGTAAAACATTAAGAAGGAAAAACAAGAAGGTTGCTTTACAATTAAGAGTTTTTTACATCATTTATTCCATGTTTTCACGCACATGCACACACACACACACACACACACACACATATATATATATATACAGTGAGGTCAATAAGTATTTGATCACCCTGTGATTTTGCAAGTTCTCTTATTTAGAAAACATGGAGGGGTCATAAATGCATTTCCACTGTGAGAGACAGAATCTAAAAAGAAGAATCCAAAACCAGATGATTTTTTTAACAATGTATTTGGGAATCAGCCAAAGTCTAAGTAGCAACATGGGCAAAACCAGGCTACTATCAGTAATACACGAAGACGTCATGGTTTAAAATCTTGCATCGTACAGAAGGTTCCCCTGCTGAAGTCCGCCCATGTCCAGACCCTTCTGAAGTTTGCCAGGGACCATCTGAATGATCAGAGGAGTTATGAGAGAAAGTCCTGTGGTCAGATGAGACCAAAGTAGAACTTTTTGGTCTTAACTCCATTCGCTGTGTTTGGAGGAAGAAGAACGATGAGTATCATCTCAATAACACCATACCTACAGTGAAGCATGGGGCTGGAAACATCATGCTCTGGGGGTGTTTTTCTGCACAGGGGACAGGACGACTGCACTGTATTAAGGAGAGGATGAACGGGGACATGTATTGTGACATAACCTCCTTCCCTCAATCAGAGCTTTAAAGAAGGATCGTGGCTGGGTCTTCCAACATGACAATGACCCAAAGCATATAGCCAGGAAAACCCAGGAGTGGCTCTGTAAGAAGCATATCAAGGTGCAGATGCCCAAACCATCTCAGCTGGCCTCTCTCAATGTGGAGGAGTGGGTCTACTCCGAGCTCCTCCCGAGTAACCGAGCTCCTCACCCTATCTCTAAGGGAGATAGGCCGCCTGTATCTGGGATCTCGTTCTTTCGGTCATGACCCAAAGCTCATGACCATAAGTGAAAGTAGGAATGTAGATTGACCGGTAAATCAAGAGTAAAAACCTGCTTCACCACGACAGACCAGTACATCAACCGCATTACTGCAGAAGCTGCACCGATCCATCTATCGATCTCTCGCTCTATCCTTCCCTCACTCGTGACTCTCACCCCAAGATACTTAAACCCCTCCACCTGGGGCAGGAACTCCCCACCAACCTGAAGTGGGCAAGCCACCCTTTTCCTGCTGAGAACCATGGTCTCAGATTTGGAGGTGCTGATTCTCATCCCAGCTGCTTCACACTCAGCTGCAAACCGCCCCAGTGCCTGCTGTAGGTCTTGGTTCAAAGAAGCCAACAGGACGACATCATCTGCAAAAAGCAGAGATGCGATCCTGTGCTCCCCAAACCGGACCCCCTCCTGC
>JAUYWG010000061.1:17171113-17183596 GCA_034779775.1 Enteromius afrohamiltoni
TTGGAACGGTCACATAAGTGCCGTCCCGGATGGATGGGATGTGACCTGTCAAACACACAGAAGAACAAGAGATTTCAATGACGGTAGAAATGTTGTTCAGCTCCTCGCATGTTCCTCCTCTACATACTGTATCTGCATGTCATCTGTTGTCATGGGTCATATTAGAAACTAACCTAGTTTGAGCTCCAGGTGAAGCTTGTCACTACTGGGATTGAAAGGACGACACAGATCAACCCACATATTGAAACACTGTCCTCTGCGGACGATGAGATGATCATCAAGGAAACAGTGGGTGTGATGCTCCTGACGATTCTGTCCAGTCCTGCATTTGAGAAGGTCAACTTTATGCACACGGAGGACAGCATCTGAGAAAGTAAAAATGCAGAAAACAGGTAATTAATTATCAATCATATGTATCATTGAGTTATTATGATTAAGGATAATTCCCATCATGCTTTGCAGGACAAAGATAAAAAAAAGACAAAATCCCTTACCCTCGACCCCACAGACTCTCTTGGTTGTACAATCCTCCACAAATTCCTTGACAACGACTTCCTTTGTCTCATAATCATGGCATGGATTGACAAAGCCGCAAGGATTAGGGTACGGAGTAGCACAAGGGTTAACACAGGGGTTGACAATGGGGTTAACACAAGGGTTGACACATGGATTAACACAAGGGTTAACATATGGGTAAGCATAAGGGATATTGCAAGGGTTTACCCAAGGGTTTACATAAGGTTTAGAGCAAGGGTTGACACAAGGGTTTACATCAAGTTTGGCACAAGGATTTGCGCATGGGTTTACACAAGGGTTGCTGTAAACCGGTGAGTAGCATGTTGCTTTCCTGCATCCATCCTCCTGCAGTTTAACGGCTGGGAAACGGCCAACGGTGCAGAGGCTTTTGTATGGATTGTACGCAAAAGGCATGCTGGGAAAACATGAAGGAAATGTGAGACATGAGTGTCATCAGTAATTGGTCAGTAGATGGTTAGTCATTCATAAATATGTACTCTCTTATAAATCAGATCTCCATTTTCGTTTAAGTTTGGTTTATTCAAAACATTCCCAAAATTCCAAAACTCTTAACTATATAACTATGTAATTATACCAGAAAAGGAAAGTCCTTAAAAATAATAATCCAGGTTTTTAACCAGTTTAACCAGTTAACCAGGTTTTTTATGGCCTATGAATTCTAGATGTCAGCTTTCGAATAGCATTTCATAATAAGTTTTAAACAATTTCTGAGATGATTACTTACATGGCTTTAGTCTGTGTCTGTTGAAGAGAAACTGAACCGAATACTTGAAGTGCTGCAGCAAGTGAACAGTAAGTCCTGCTTTAACCAGCTCGTCGCTCGTACTGTCGTTGGTCTCCACAGCAGACGGGATATTTATACTACATCTCTATCTCCACCCCATCCACACCTCATAGCTGAGGAGTGTGAGTAATTGCCCTCTTAAGAAAGGGATGAAAGGATTTTGAGTAATTTGATTAATTATTGGGACAAATTAACATCTTAGTTTAATTGTTCTAACCCTTTAAACTTTTGGTAGAGTCATTTTCAGACTAACACCTTGTCTCCACTGAACATTAGTGGCGCGACATGGCTTGACTAAAGACAATAGACTCCATTATGAGTCTGAATATGTGATGATATAATGAAACGGACATACAGTATACATACATACATATTCTTTTATATTTATTTTATATCTTTAATGTTATATATGTCTATGTATTTCCTACTGACCCTGTTTGCTAATGTTTTCCCTATTAAGTGCATAGCACGATTTATACAACTTATGCAATGCTGAAAATCTTTTCTTTTACATACATTGATGTCTCTTACTTGACAAATGGAAGCAAGAATTGGATTTCATACCTTTAAATAAGTATGTACCTTTTTATTTTTTAACTATATTATTGAAGGCATTGTCATGATTTTTTTTTTTCTGAGACAAAATAATTGTTCACCATCCCCAGCCTAAACGTTATGCCCCACCCAGAAGGTGTATGAGGTAAAAGGAGAAATAGCCTTTAATATGACCAATTAAATCAAAATGACCCCAAAACATCCATAACTCAACAGTTCAGCACATTATTAAAAGAACAATGGGCTTTAGCAAATTGTTATGACGTAGCTATAGTTTATTTAGTAATTCTGGTCAAACAGTACAAGGGACAATATGCATTAATTCAGTATTTGTTTTATCGTCCCATCCATGCATCTATATGTGGGTCATTCCTGGGATTTGATAACATTTCAACATAACTACAAAACCGGATTCCAAAAAAGTTGGGACCCTAAACAAATTGTGAATAAAAACTGAATGCAATGGTGTGGAGATGGCAAATGTCAATATTTTATTTGCAATAGAACATAGATGACAGATCAAAAATTTAATCCGAGAAAATGTATAATTTTAAAGGAAAAATATCTTGATTCCAAATTTCACAGTGTCAACAAATCCCAAAAAAGTTGGGACGAGTAGCAATAAGAGGCTGGAAAAAGTACATTTGAGCATAACGAAGAGCTGGAATACCAATTAACACTAATTAGGTTTATTGGCAACATGATTGGGTATAAAAAGAGCTTCTCGGGGTGGCAGTGTCTCTCAGAAGCCAAGATGGAATGAACTATGAAATATCTACTACTGAATAGGCAAATAGTCACTATAATAGTAATCAGGTCGAGGCCCACAAATCAAGTAATCGAGTAAAAGTACAGAAACCCCAATAGAATATTACTCCAGTAAAGGCCTATATGTTTTTAAAATTACTCCAGTAAACAGTATACAGTAGAAACTTTGTTACAGTCCATTACTAATATTATTAGCCTATGATGGAAAGGAAATATGCATTTTTTTGCTGCACACCCAAAAGGACTTTTACTACAATTGTACATAACGATGGGTGAGAACCAGGAGGGCGTAACTGATATTTTGGGTGAAATGGAGATCAGCCTATGGTAAATAAGTTTTGGCCCTCCTGTAAAGATTGGACTTTCTGGTTCTCACCTCTTATGTTTTTGCCTGTATGGTAAATAATTGCCTTGTGTGCATGTTCTGTAGGATATCTTATTCGGAGGGACCACAACTCCACTGTCTTGCCATAACTATCCAGCTTACTACAGATATGGTACACTCTGTAAAATTGTGATTTGTTAATTAGTTATATTTGTTAATTAATTAATTAATCATTTATTTAATTACCCAAACACTGGGATGTAGCTGTCATATTCGTTGTTTAGTGATGGGTAGTTCTTGGGTAGTTTGTATTGTGTTAACATCTAACCCTTTTAGCTCAGAATTTTCCCGGTAAATTTTAGTTCCCCACTCCCCCTTGGTGACACATATTCAAAGTTGATAAAGTATTTTAAATAGTTTACACCGCTACTTACGCATTGAGATGATTTCCTGCCCACCTTTCTCTCTTGCTTTATTTATTGCCGCTGTTGCCTTTTTTGGTGGTTTCCAATAGCGAATGCTGTTCCATTGCCGTGAACATCGCTGCTCTTTCTTTCCCTTTTGTTGCTATGGTAGCCCACAGTAAATCGATTGACCCATGCTCGACTTTTCAGGACTTTTAAACAATGGCTTGCACACAATGAGGTGCTACCAGGAGACAGGCCAGTACATCAGGAGACGTGGAGGAGGCTGTAGGAGGGCAACAACCCAGCAGCAGGACCGCTACCTCCACCTTTGTGCAAGGAGGAACAGGAAGAGCACTGCTAGAGCCCTGCAAAAGGACCTCCAGCAGGCCACAAATGGGCATGTGTCTGCTCAAACGGTCAGAAACAGACTCCATGTGGGGGTTGTGCTTACAGCCCAACACCGTACAGGACGTTTGGCATTTGCCAGAGAACACCAAGATTGGCAAATTGGCCACTGGTGCCCTGTGCTCTACACACATGCAAGTAGGTTCCAGAGGTGGTCAAAGTATACAAATCAAGTACTTGAGTAAAAGTACAGACTCATACTATAAAATATTTCTCCAGTAAAAGTACTCCTTTTTCAATTTTACTCGAGTGAAAGTACAAAAGTACTTTGTTTTTTTATGTACTTAAGTAAAAAAGTACTGCAATTTTTTTACGGTCTACTTAATTTTATATAGCACATTTTCTTCATAATCTTACTGCTCAAAATACCTGAGATTTTTGACGAGCATGATGCCATAATGTTTAATGTGAAGCTTACACTGCAATGTACCCGAGAGAAAACTGATTTAAGAATCTAATTTTCACCTGTAAGAAAAAAGTATTTTGAAGCGTAGGCTATTGTTTTGCAGAACATCACAGAACGTTATAAATTACATGAGAATAAGTTAGGATAAACATTTGAAGGAAAATATTATATTTTCTTTTTTTTTTCTCTCTAACCTTGTCTTGTAAACACTACTGGCCAAATCTCCCAGAGGGCATTACTTCACACTTGTACACACAACTGTTAATTACTGTAGTTACCTAAATATCCTGAATATCCTGATATATATCCTGAATATCCTGAAATCCTTTCTTTTTCCCCTCAGATGTTATATATAAAAAATATTTGGACATTATCTAAAAATGACTATAAATTAGCACCAGCAAGCTTGTTAGCTGAACAATCAGCATTAACATTAGATAACAATATTTAGACCCACTTATTATCAATATATGGTTAAGAATAAACATTCATATCTGTCTACTCAGATAGTTAACCCAAACAATATAAAAAATGTATACTGTTGATAAACAATATAAAAACAGTTGTAGGGCTAAATGCATAGCATTTAATAAAACTGCTAACATTACAGCAGTAGGGCATATGACAAATTTTTGCCTTAGAGACACTTTTGTCTTGATGTTGATGTGTCTGCATTCATTTCAGTGGACTTAAATAGATCACCCTTTACTGCTGTGTAACAAACTGACCATTTTTACCTAAATATGATTTTCAGTTAAAGTTAGGAACTTATTTTTTCAGTCGCACACGTCTTGTTCAGTTCACATGGAGACTCGTTTGCTTAGGAATGTAGTGAAGTAAAAGTAAAAGTTGCTAAAAATAAAACTACTCCAGAAAAGTACAGATACTTGAAAAATTTACTTAAGTACAGTAACAAAGTACAACTACTTCGTTACTATCCACCACTGGCAGGTTCACACTAGAGGTCTGCGCAGGATCGTTTTTTTAGTGAAAAAGTCTCCCATACATTAGACTTGCCTGATGTGGGAAAACTGACCGTTTTCTAATGCAAGCGGACCTTCAAGGACAGAGCATCTTCATTTTGCTCATGTTGGTAAAGCCTGCTCTGATGCGCACACTGACTGTGCAGATAAAATGCATGTGCAAAAAAACTGTTCCATGTGCTCAGCATGTGTAACAGTCCGTATCACTTGCTTTACCGATGCTCGATAAGAATGAGGAAATGACAGATATGCTGTTCCGAAAAAACATTGGGAATGCTATACTGTTAGACCACCTGCTCCCGTTCAAATTACACCAGAGTTACCGACCGCTTCCGCATTTTATTCGGAAATTTGTTACCGCGCCGCAAAAAGTCTGGTCAAGTTCACACTGAGCACATGTGACAGACGTGAGCACATCTGGGACATCATGTCTCGCTCCATCAACCAACACCACGTTGCACCACAGACTGTCCAGGAGTTGGTGGATGCTTTAGTCCAGGTCTAGGAGGAGATCCCTCAGGAGACCATCCTCCACCTCATCAGGAGCATGCCCAGGTGTTGTAGGGAGGTCATACAGGCACGTGGAGGCCATCCTTTTTGTTGTCAGCACATTCAACTATGTAAAGAACAAAGTATTTAATAAGAATATTTAATTAATTCAGATCTAGGATATGTTATTTTAGTGTTCCCTTTATTTTTTTGAGCAGTGCACAAATAAGTAGGTTACTTAATCTTAATCATATATGTGAGATATCACTAGGAGCGTCTGGATCCATTTGCAAAGCTTTAATGGGGAATGGTCAAACAGGCAGAGTTTGGTACACAGGGATACAGGTAAATCAGAGACAAGGCAGATATTCGTGGTCGTGAAACAGGCAGATAAAGTCAGGGCAGGCAGCAGTAATCAAAAGTCCAGGTCCAGGCAAAAGGGTCAGGGCTGGCAGCGAGAATCAAAAGTGGTACAGCAATCAGAATCAAAACCAGAGAATCAAAACAGGAATAAACGCACAGAATTACTAGATGAATAAGACTTTGTGTTGAACAAATGCCAGCCTACAGTTTATATAGGGCAGCTAATGCAGAACACCTGCAGGTGCAAACGATCCAGGTGTGTGGGTAAAAAGGGTCCAGATGGAACTAAAACTCAGGTGAAGGTTCCCGCTGCTGGGTTCCGGAGAGGTTGGTGACAGAGCCCTGCGAGAGATCTGGAGGCGCAGAGGTCTTCCATGGGGTCTGGGAGCTGGTTTGTTTGGGTGAGCACGGTGGAAGGTCTCAGTGAGCAAGGGGTCCAAGATGTTCTCTGCGTTGACCCACGACCTTTCCTCAGGCCCGTAACTCTCCCAGTGAACAAGTTGTTGAAGAATTCTGCTTCGGTGCCGGGAGTCCAGAATCTCACGGTCCTGGTAGATTCCTTCTTGGTCCGTAACCAGGGTAGGGATGTCTGGAGTTGCGACCTCGTCTTGGTTCCCCTCTCCAGCGGGTTCAGCAGCGGGCTTGAGCAGGGACACATGAAAGGTGTGTGAAATTCTATATTCATTAGGTAGATCTAAACCAGTGGTTTCCAACCACGTTCCTGGAGGACCCCCAGCACTGCACATTTTGCATCTCTCCTGACACACCTATTTCAGCTCTTGGAGTCTCTACTAATGAGCTGATGTCCTGATGCAGGTGTGTTTGATTAAGGAGACCTGGAAAACATGTAGTGTTGGGGGGCCTCCAGGAACGTGGTTGGGAACCATTGATCTAAACGATATGATACTGGAGTTATTTGTCTGTTTATTTTGAAAGGAGCCACGTACCTGGGACTTAGTTTTCTGCAGGGGAGGTGCAATCGGAGGCCTTTGGTGGATAGCCATACCCATTGCCCGGGTTCATAAGGAGGATTGGGACGTCGTCGTCGGTTAGCTTGAGCGGTGACTCTTTGTATGGCTCTTTGGAGTTTAGTGTGTGCCGAATCCCAAGTTTTTTCACTGCGCCGCAGCCAGGTGTCAACTTAAAGTAAGTCTGAAGGCTCTCCTCACCAGAGGAACAGGGGAGGCTGGAAGCCTAAGACGCATTGAAATGGGGTCAGATTTGTAGCTGGCTTTCTAAAGGGAATTTTGAGCATACTCCGCCCACATTATGAACTGGCTCGAGTCATTCTGGTTGTTGTGACAATATGTGCAAAGGAAGCTGATGAGCTCCTGGTTCATACGTTCAGCTTGGCCGTTTGACTCCGGGTGGTATCCTGAGGTGAGACTCATATTTATATTCAATTGAGTGCAGAAGGCTCTCCACACTCTGGAGGTGAACTGTGGACCCCGATCAGAGACGATATCATCCGGTAGGCCATAATGTCTGAACACTTGCTCCATCATCACTTGAGCGGTTTCCCAGGCTATGGTATCAGACAACAGGCCTTAGAAAATCTGTATATGACGGTGAGTATAGTGGTATAGTTGTTGGATAGGGGCAGATCGGTGATGAAGTCGACATCAATGTCACACTTCGAAACTTGGCAAGGTTTGCAGGCTTTAACACAATTGGTGAATTCAGAGTTGGGCCACCAAAAAAAGTTCTATTGTGGTGAGAATTGCTGGGTGGTCGGCACTGGGAGATATAAGGTGGAGCAAACGGTCACGGAGGCAGACAGGTACGTGTATCTTTTCAGGTGGGCATTCTGGAGGTATGGGGTCTTCCGCTTGGGCATCGGTGATCTCTCTGATGATGTCTCACTGGATAGGAGCAACAATGATGGCAGGAGATAGGATATTCTCTGGTTTAAAGTTCTGGGTGGTGTGAACAAACTGTTGTGAGAGGGCAGCAGCTTTGCTGTTTTTGGATCCCGGCCGGTAAGTGATCTGGAAATCAAAGTGGTGGAACGTACATACTCTAGGTTTCTATGATCGGTAATAACCAGGAATGGTTCTTTGGCCCCCTCTAGCCAATGTCTCCATTCTTCTAAGGCTGCCTTTAGAGCTAGTAATTCACAATTGCCTACATTGTAGTTTCGCTCAGCCTGCGTCAGTTTACGAAAATAGAAGGCACAGGGAAAGAGTTTGGCTGGTTCACCTTGTCTCTGAGATAGAATGGCCCCGAGCCTGGTGTTGGAAGCGTCAACCTGACCCCGAATTGTTTCTCTGGATCTGGGTGTCGTAAGATGGGTGCAGTGGTGAAACGATCCTTTTGCTCCTGAAAGGCGGTTTCACTTTCTTTGTTCCTCCAGGGCATTTTACACCTTTTTGAGTCATGGAGGTGAGTGGAGCCGCAACCTTACTGAAGTTCTATAAAAGTTGGCAAGTCCGAGGAATAGTTGAAGCTCTTTCAGATTCTGAGTTTTGGGCCATTTCACAATGGCTGTCACTTTCTTTTCATCCATGGTAACCCCTTCGGCACTGATAATGTATCCCAGGAAAGACACCCTTGTCTGGTGTAAGTCACACTTGGTAAGCTTGGTGTAGTAGGTTGTCGATAAGTTTATTTAAGACTGCCCTGATGTGTTGAAACGTGGGTTTCCAGATTCTCAGAATAGATGAAGATGCCGTCTATGTCGACGATAACGAAGTGGTTAAGCATGTCCCTGAAGATGTGGAGGGGCTATTGGATAACCCGAAGGGCATAACGAGGTACTCATAGTGCCCCCTGGTGGTTTTCCATTCATCCCCCTCTCGTATACGGATCAGATTATAAGTACTATGTAAGTGTAATTTGGCAAAGTAGCGAGCTGACCTGAGCTGTTTCAGGGCTGAGGGGACAAGAGGCAGGGGATAGCGGTACTTGACAGTGATGAGATTCAAAGCTCGGTAATCAATGCAAGGTCTGAAGCCTCCATCTTTCTTTTTCACAAAGAACAAGCCTGACGAAGCCGGAGAAGTGGATGGTTGTATGAAGCATTTGGTGAGTTCCTCTTGGATATACTGAGACATACTGGCCGTTTCAGGCTGTGATAACAGGAAAATACGACCTTTGGGTGGTACAGTTCCAGGTAGCAGATCAATGGCACAATCTGTGGGACGATGTGGAGGCAGGTGAGTAGCCTCTTCCTTACTGAAAGCCTTTTGAAGGTTGTGGTATTCATTGGGCAGGTATTGGACATCAGAGGGTTCCACAGATGTGACAGAGATGTTGTTGACAGGTTTTTTCATTTTCAGTAAACAGCGTGATTGGCAGTTGGATGATTTGATGTGTGGACCAGGAGATGGTGGGGTCGTGGAGCTCCAGCCAGGGCAGGCCAAGGATGAGCGGATGGTCAGGGGAGTGGATGGCATGGAGCTGTATCCGTTCTGTATGAAAGGAACTTGTGAGGAGGGTGAGTTCTTGGATGAGTGCAGTGATTTTTCCTGACCCTAGGGGTCGGCTGTCGGGGGCTGCCACGGCTATGGCGGGAGTACATAAAATAAGAGGGAGAGAGTGTTTCGAGGCAAACTCTTCATCAATAAAATTTACATTAGTCTTTTGGTCTTGATTAATGATACAGGCATCAATTCTCATGGCAGATGACAATGAGACTGCACTCACCCGGTAAGTAGAGGATCGAGGAGGTCGAATTGGACAGTTGGCCCTGATGTGTCCATCCGCAGCACAGTACATGCAGAGGTTCTGAGTTCGCCGACGATTACGTTCTTCATCGTGAGTTGGTGAGTAACTCCTATCTGCATGGGCTCTGTGTTGGACTGGGTAGACCTGGGAGTAGGAAGAGCTTGAGTGCGGCATGAACAAGTGAGCATACCCTTTACTAAGTGACACTTTACTATCATCCAAATTAAAGCAGCTGGGTTGTTGGTTCATATATAGTTCACATTGGAGTAAAAAACCCTCGCACTTGCCTGGGGCACCGTTGTATTTCTCTGGTAGTGCCAATCACGCTGGGTTGACCAGAGTGGAGATCGTCGGAGCTGGAGGCGGAGTCGGTGTGCTGGCAAGTGGAATCAGAGCAACAGTGAGGGCTTAAACTGAGCGAGCGAGGTCTTCGGTGATTTTGGTCAACTTCTCAAGCTGTTGCTGGTGTGACAGTTGAACTGAAGCTTGACAGCTCACCTTGGTGAAGACTTGATATAAAGTCTTCTGTGAGAGATCACTAGGAGCGTCTGGATCCATTTGCAAAGCTTTAATGGAGAATGGTCCATTCATATTTTTTTATATGAGGCAGTTAATGCAGAACACCTGCGGGTGCAAATGATCCAGGTGTGTGGGTAAAAAGGGTCCGGGTGGAACTAAAACTCAGGTGAAGGTTCCCGCTGCTGGGTTCCGGAGAGGGCCACAGAGGTGCGGCTGGTGACAATATAATTACATATGTGTACATTCTTTCCTTATTAATAACCAGCATTAGTTTATCTCAAAAAACTATCATGAGATTACATTGAAGTAGCCATCTGGATCATATTACAATGCCAGTAATAATAGTGTCCTGCTTTGCCTGTTTTCTCTTTGTGTGTGAGAAAACTGCATAATTGCCCTCTTTTACGTTTCTAAGCTCAGCTCAGCACCAGAGCAATTATACAGCATTGTTCCATGTATTCTACTCTATCAAGTCATAATGTTTTTTTGTAAAAGAACAATTTAAATAAAAAAACTTGTGACTCATTATGAAGAGAAGATTTTCACACACACTACAGCATGTGCAGTTCGGGTGGAGAGGTCATTATATACCAATGTGTTTCATTTGGAGCAGCAGCAGTTTGTCCCAGCAACACCTGCTTTCACATGCTTTATTAATTCAAGCTCCTTGAGAACAATTACTCTGACTACTCTTTTAATAAACTGATAAAAGTCAATTTTGGGACAAGGACTACTAACATGTAAGTATTAAAACATTAATTATTTTAAGATTGTAACCTGGTTTTATTTAACATATAATCATTGCATTTATATAATATTAATATATAATATTATAATTTATATAATTATATATATATATATAATTATTTTATTAAGATCATTTAAGAGACACAGTAACAGTCATAAGTTTTATAATTTTTTTAAATTATCGTATTAACTGTATTGAGATGGATATTTTCATTAATAAATATATAAATGCATTTCAGAGGCCATTTATTCTGAATTATTATCCATCTAAAATTACTTGTTATTTGTTCATTCTCTTTCTCATTTCTATTTTTAAAACTTTTAAAGTATGTCTTTTGAAAATTTTTGCACTGAAATGAAATGGATATCGGAAGAGCGGGGGGGGGCATGCGGCGGGGCAGTTTGCAATATTAACCCCTGTGGTGATATTAAAGGCATGCAAGCTTGTGGAAATGATGGTAAGAGTTGTAAATGAGCTTACTGCACTGCATGGTGGGAATGAAACGTCTGATCTTTGATTGTTTTCAGCTCTTTGCTTATTCTCAGATGCACTACTCCGGGTGTGCTCTGTTGACCTCCTTAAAGACAGAAAAGGGCAAAATCAACTGGAGCATCATACAGATTGTTATCAGAGTGATAACCTTATCATCCGCAGAGGACAGTGTTTTCAGATGTGGGTTGAGCTGAGCAGAGCTTTCGTTCCAGAGACAAATTTCACCTGGAGCTCAAACTTGGTCAGTTTTTTATAACAACCTTATGATACACATTTTTTTTTTTTCAGCCTGACTGAAATCTCTTGTTCTTCTGTGTGTTTGACAGGTCACATCCCATCCATCCGGGACGGCACTTATGTGACCGTTCCAATAGTGGAAGAATTCAAGAAAGACTGCTGGGGGGCAAAGATTGTGGAGCAAGGACAAAACCGAATCAAACTGTGTGTGCACTCTGTTCCGACTGCTTGTGCTGGACGATACCAGCTCAGTGTCGTGACACACTGTCCAGGAGGAAGATTCACTTTACCTTATGTTCCTGAAAATGACATCTACATGCTGTTCAACCCCTGGTGTAAAGGTATGTTTCATAACACATTTAAAACTCAAACACACATACACAATTGTCAGCAAGAAAAAAAATACTTAATATATCTCTGTTTATTTATAAGATGATTGTGTATACCTGGATGAAGACTCAGAGAGAGCTGAGTATGTGCTGAATGACATGGGCAGAATCTACTACGGAACTAAGCAGCAGATTGCCTGCAGAACATGGAACTTTGGTCAAGTATGTAAGAGCCAAACTTTTGCTAATTTTGCAGAACACAGTAATAGAAACCCGAGTCTTATATTCTGATTTGTGGCTTCTAATGTGTAGAAAACTATTACCAGAAGGGTCAGGGACTAAAACGTTTCTATATTGTCTTCCTCTCTGCTGTCTGTTTCTTAGTTCGAGGAAGGAATCTTGTCTGCATGTATGTATGTGCTGGAGAAGAGCTGTACACCTTGCTCAGGATGGGGAAACCCCATTAACAT
>JAUYWG010000061.1:17207910-17231251 GCA_034779775.1 Enteromius afrohamiltoni
GTAAACACTTTCAAAATATATACTGTATGTGTGTGTGTTCCTGGTGTTTAAAATAAACATCATAAATAAACACAGCAGCAACACATATATTATGTAAAGAAAAACTTTTATTTTGGATGCGATTAATCACGATTAATCATTTGACAGCACTAATATTTATATATATATATATATATATATATACAGAAATCGGCATAATTTAAATTCGTTGATTTATATAAATGCATGCTTTTAAGTTAAATGCTTTTTGCATGTTAATCTTTTCATTGATTTATTGTAAGTTTATTTAACAGTAATTATAAATAAAACTAAATAATTTTTTCCTGATTTACCCTTTTAATTTGTGGCATAGAAAATTTTCACTCAGAAATGTCTAATAAGTTTCACAATAAAGCAAAGGGCAAGTAATAAATGGCATAAAATAGCATTTTCTTGTAAAACATGCTGAAATAATATATATATATATATATAAATTGAAAGAAAGGCATTTGTAAATGTTTAGTACTCTGCAGTGTGATGTGCTAAACATCTAAAACTAGATCATTTTTATATAATTCTTAATCTTTGCAAAATCATTTATTTCCGTGTTGGTCAGCTAACTGTAATTAACACACCCAAACTCAGTGTTTCTGAAAATCATTACAATGACCGACATTTTAAATCAATCACAATGCATAAAAGAAAGGAATTATAATGTTAGATTAAGTGTAATTTACATCATAATCATCCAAATATAATCAGCAAAACAAACAGAAAGAAAAACTCCTACTGTAAATGTTAGGTTTGGTGATAATGCTATACCATCAGTCCAATTATGTGTCCAGCCTCTATTTCTTAATTGCATAAATTGCCTAATTTCTGATCAGGAGTGGGACACATGCATCTGAGTAAATTAACCACTAATGAAGGTAACTGACTTTGCACGAATGAGAAATCTAACCTTCCATGATTTTTCAATCTGGACTCAATTATTAGCTATTAAGGTTTTCATTTCTGTTTGCTTCCCCAACGACACCCACTTTTCCCAGTGAATAACTCTCTAATTATCGCATCATTATGCTTCATTTACAACTTGGCCCAAGCCTTTGTGTCAAAGCCCTGATTTTGCATTACAGCCAATTCAGTGAACAAAACTACATGCTCAGTTTGATAAAAGCTATGAGCTCCCGCAGAATAATTACAACAGTACAGTATTTTAATTTTTGGTTGAATGAATGCAAGCATGGCTAAAAAGCAAACCTGCTGGACATGTGAGCTCACTGTGTCTCCAACTTTGGGTATTTCTCACTCACATTGACTTTCTCAGTCAATTATTTGGTTTAGATAAATGGTACTAATTAGGTCAGTAAAGTCTTATATAAACTGACTGTACAGCTAAATTCTAAATATATATATATATATATACACACATTTTGATTAATTTACTGTACTGTTCATTCATCTGTTTTTTTATAAAAGAATTTGCTAATTGTATCTTTTTTACAGAAAAAAACTGTAACGTGTTTGAAGTGAATTGAGGTGGTTTTTATTTACGGAGGTTTGTCACACTTCACAGTTCTTTAGTAGAGTACGTTCGTCAATGTGTGAAGAAGCCGCAGAGTGCAAGCATGGCCATGAATGAATGTTACCCATAAACCCATAGGGAGCAATGAACACTACATAAGGCCCTTTGAAATAAAACGCCGTTCATGCATGGACTGCTCTTCAATGAGCTGGTCATCTAAATCAGGTGTTTGGGTTTGAGAATGACTGCATCAGAGAACATATGAGTTGACTGTATGAGTTGATGCAATACCAGCAGCGACCGTTAGGGGACTCTAATGAGGAGCTAAACTTGACTGAGATCAAGGCTGTGAGAGAAACCGCAGACTGTCGACTACCACATAGAAAATCAATGACTCAGCAGTCAACATCATCGTACAAAGACACCTTTTAAGGCAACTGGTTCAGACACCATGGAAAATAATCTAAAACCAAATTCAGGTAACGACATTACCTGTTCATAAATATTCTACTTTCATTGAAACTGCACACACTGCGTTGTGAAATATCGAAGGCTTCGATTAGATAAATGCATTCTAGCTTACGTCATTTTATGCATGTTATGAATTTGGTCATGTCTTGCTATGCTATCTCCATATTTGTTTGCATCTTTACAGCCATACTTTTCCTAAGTGTTTTTTGCAGTCTTTCCAATAGGGGGCAGGTGTATCCCACAACGTGGTTCTCCTCACAAACTAGCTGTAAAATAAAAGAAGCTTAAAGATGTGCCCAAATTTGTGTGAATAGAAGCTATATGAAGATTTTGTTACAAGTGTAAATAAATAGGCCACGCATAAAGTATTCTGTAAAGGAGCCGCATTTGGAGTGAGTTATCAGTGTGTTTTGTGAAGCACGAGTGTGTGTTTATGTGTGAGTGTGAAACCACACACCACCAGGAAGCAGAATCTGGTGAGAACATGCTATTTCAGCAGAACTGCGAAAGCCTTTTCACTTCCTCTCAATGTTGCTATAAGCAACAACCCTTCTGCTGGGCTCAGTCCATATTCCACAACATGCAGACAATACTACTGGAACAACACTACTTCAGACTGAAATGTTCAGTAAAAATGCAATAGTATAATTACATGTACCAATCCCTGATGAATCGGTTGTATGGGGAAAATTACATTCAAATGAAAATAATTGCCATTTAGTCATGGATAGGTATTAGGAAACAACTAAAACAAAATGTTAGATATTTTTGGTACTATAAAGTCATATCATATTAATAAGCGTGTGGCTTGCATGGCCTGTGGAGTTGGACTACAGTGCAGTATGTGTGTGTGGGTGTATATACACGTATAAATTGGTTTTATTCCTATTAAAATGTTAATATTTTAGAAAAGGGTTCAATAACATCCAAATGCATGCAACTGCGTATAATTAATATCACGGTCTTCATCTACTTTAAGTAAAATATCCAATTCCTTATCATTCTGAGGTAGTTAAATCACAAATATTGTATTTAGAAACATATATAGAAAGCTGTTATATTTTGCATAAAAATTAAGCATATTTTAAGGCCCTTTAAGATTTTTGCACTGCATTTCATGACAATTAATTGGTTTGTTATTTAAATGGCTGTATATGAATGATTTATTTTGAACACAAAACAAAATAAATAAATAAAAAAAAATAAATGAACAACACTGTCTTTTTAAAAAAAAAATCTTGTTTTTGTTAACATTACCTAACAAGCACATTTTCTGTGATACCTATAATTTTTTTTCCATCAGAAATATTATTTTTCTAATTAACTAATTACCCGACTACATAAACAAAAGGGTCTCTAAGGCAGAGTAAAATGTGCATATTTTCAGATTTAAATATGTGTTATGCCTACAGCTTCATACATTTTCATCTTGTCCGGTTGCTTAAGACTTGTTTTGAGGCAGTTCCTTGGAAGAAAACTGATGTATTACTGTGGGATCAGCCTCGGTAAGAGGAAGACACACTTCCCCATGCAGGACAGAGGCCAAAGAGGTCAAAGCAGCAGCAGCTTGCTTGACAACAACAATAGGTCCTTTTAAAACATCTCTAAAAACATGCTAAAAGATTTCTGCTTTATTGCTTCATTTCTGATCTACACAATAAAGGTACTAAAGCTGTCTTGTTTTGGTACCTTAAAGGTACATATTAGTTCTTGAAGTGTACGTATTTGAACCTAATAGGTGCAAACGTGTCCCTTTTGAAAAGTTACCACCCCAGTGACAGCTTTTGTGCCTTTATTTCTGAGAGTGTATGAAGAGATGGCATCCATTTTATGTTATAATATTACACCTCTTTTTTATTTCACCACATTTGACTCCCACTTCACACAGACGCAGAAAAAACAACACATCACTTCAAGCTACAGCTAACCACAAACCAGTCATGTACACACTGAGGTTAGCAGCATGAACAAATGAACAAACAAAACAAGCTATCGAGTTCTCTGGAAGATGTCAGACTGATGGGGACATATATCTGAATAAATGAAATATTATAATACACTTATATGTACAGTAAGGGCATCAATAAACAAAGCATTGTGTACATAATTATTATGAGCCAATCAAAAAAATGTAATAAAAATGTGTACATTTCATGTGTTAGTGGTGCTTTTTGTCTTCATCTTCTCCCATTTGCTCTTTTTACATTGACTATCACTCTGTAGACTATTACAATCAGATACAATAAACATTCCTCAAATATTTATAACAATATATAGATATAGACTTTATATATAGATAGATATACTTAACATTCACTTCAATGATATGACATGACTGGTGCTCTTCATTTTCTGTTAAACTGTCCACAACTCAACAGCAGTGGCCAAACTATTTAAAGTATACAGAATAAAGCTCCGAACTCAATTATATTGTGACCATCCATCATGTATTCTGAGGGGCAGACTCACTATCTTCATTAGCAGTAAACTGGTTACCTCACATTAATATGTCCATAGATTCGTGATTTGACATGGAAAGCAGTTATCTTCAGAATGCAAATATATTTTATTTGTAAACATCAGCTCGGTTGCTTCAGTCAAGGCCATAAAACTATATCGAGCTGACCCAGCAGTACTGACTTTGTTGGCTGAAGACAATCCAATTCAATTGAGTTAGTCACTTAGGCTAAAACCACAACGATTATAAATGAGATTACAGTAAAAAAAAATGCTTGTATTGATTTTAAAAGCACATACTGATGGGTGAAATGGATTTTTTTAAAACTCAGAATCAATAAAACCATCAACCTAGGCTCATTGGAAATACGTTCCTCCTAATACATTTCTGCAAAACTGGCGTACTGTCCAGGGAGAGGGCTGAGAGCTCGCCGGACTCTGAGCCCTAGGGATTTTAACCCCTTGGACTGAGCTCGGCGTCCAGCCCGAACCCCGAGGCAGTGCGTTGTGAGCGCCCCTTGCTGGAGTAACGGGCGTGTCTATACTGAGGAGACGATGTTCAGTGAACAGCTGAGCAGGGCAACAGAAAAATCAAAGGAGTAAATATCGTTCCAGCGCTGGAGAGAACTCAAGGAGTGGCGACTGTTGAAAATGTGATGTTGAAATGTCAGCGCGTCATAAACAGAACGCTCACAATCCCATGTAAGTCAGCATCACTGATTATGATGACTTCTATAGTATTTTGTCCCAGTAGACAGTGTAAAATTGGTACTGATTTGTTTTACAGAACCCGTTGACTGGGTGGGGCAGAGCACAAACCACACTTGAGCCCGTATTTTTCATCATTCTAAACCTCACATATTTAACCCTTCATGAGAGAAAAGTAAACTCACCCTTCAACTCTGCTTTTAACTGCAGGAAAAGATACATTTAGTAGGAGTTAGGGTTAGCAATGCTTTCTAAGCTGGGGTTCACACTGCATTGCCAAACATATACAGTGTTAAACTATGTGGAGTTGCAAGAGGCTCAGCAACAGACCAACCACATTCATCTTCATGTCAGTCAGTTGACTGTCACGAAAAGACTTTGAAAACTCCATTCAGGAAATGTACATATAATACATGTATAATATACATATAGTACATATAATATGAGGATGTGCAATGCTAGGGACAGGCTGCATTTTGCATCCATCCAGTCATTGACAATGACGCCGCAAATAGGCAAATAAGAACATACTGTATGCTTCATGGTTTACCGTTGTGCATGAGGATGCTGTGAGTTCTGGTGTTTTCTAAAACCCAGCTTGGCTTACAGGGGGTTAGTGGTCAAGGTTAGAAAGAGAGAGTGAGAAAAAGCGTGTAGCTCTCTCACTGGTCTAGCTGGGGTGGTAGATTGGCTGAACTGATTGCAGCAGTCTGAAGTCTCTGTTTTACCTCTTACCTGAATAGAGAGAGTTTGAGATACAGACACTTTAATGTAGTAGGCTCTCACGTTTCTATTTTCATAACATATATTTTAGCGTGAGCTAAAGAGAAAGCATATGGGCAGTTAGAAGAAAAACAGTGTGATAAAGTTTATGACTCTGGGTGAGTGTGTGGAGAGAGACAGGAAACCCCTGACCACTCCAGCTGACCCTGAGGAATGTCAGATTCCAACAGAACCATTCAACAACATCACATGCCAACAGCTCGTGGGCCAGGTCACAGTTCACCCAGAAAAAAAACATTAAAAACAAAGAGAAAACGAAGCATATTTAAAGACTATTAAGACTTTTTGCATTGTATTTCGTGACAATAAATGCTTTGAGTTTAAGTAAAAATAAATATTAAACAGTATAAATTTGATTATAGCTTGCATGAAGAAAACAATAAATGCTTTTTTATGTTTAAATGCATATTTAAATATCCACATTATGTGTATATCTTAAAGCTACGTCTAGTTCAATCTTTAAACATTATGATACATTGTGTAGTTCCAGTAAATTCATACCCTCCATATTCTCACTAAACATGCCTTTTGTCTCCTGTTCCTCTCTCAAACACACTCTAACATTCAGAAGTGCTTCCAAGAGTCATGGTGTAGGGAGTAATCTAGAATAATCCTACTTTATTGGCTGTTACCGCTGTGACGCAGGTCCGCTCCCCCTGATAGATTCTGGGTGACATCTAGCCTGACCTGACATTGCGGTCAGTCATTTATACACACACACTTACCAACTGGTCTATCTTACACAGACACACACACACAGTTACGCACAAGTCTGCCTCACACCCTCACAAACACACTTTTGTTTAGCCATCTAAACAGGGACTTCCTTTGCCTTTAAATTAAGCTAATTACAATCACGGCAGACTAAACCTACAACACAATCTAAAATAAAACCTGCAGCACTCATGGAAGCGAATAAAGACATTGCAGTCTTTAAGAAGCGTTTGAGGGCGTCCACATATGATGTGAGATATATAGTAGCTAACCTAGTCATTTTCGCCGATATTCAGCATTGTTTTATTTTTCTTTTTTGTTTAATGTGCTTTAGAGACAGAATCCTAATTACTCACCTGCATACAGGTAAAAGTCAACTTCCAAACACACGGTCTTTCTCTAGAGGGCAGCATTGACATTCAGTGTTATCTAAAAAAGGCCCGTTAGGATGTTTTGTTAGTCACTTTTAATTTATACATTTATTTTCTATATCATGTGTGCATTCACGCTGATTACCTTTAGAAACGCTGACCTTTTGACTCATATACCAAGTTGATTTTATTTATTTATTTATTTTGGTCGTATATCAGTAAAGTTGTTTCTTTGCGCCATAGAGACAGAATAAATTCAAAACACATCAGAATAACGTTCCAAGCGATCCACTTTGCTTATTTTAAATGTTTCTGTAGTGCTTTGACGGGTCGTGCGTTGGCAGGACTGTATAACATTGCCGTGGGTGTCTGGATTGGTGTGCGCAGCTGTCACTCAAACTCTCCGTCACTCCTGCTTTAGTTTACAGGTTAATCTCTAGGCGTCCTCACTGTCTGCAGCCGAGATGACACGAGCAACCAGCAGTTTACACAGAATACCAGCTGACAATGTGATCATTCAGGTAAGTTTTTCAGTTTACATATCATTAATTACGCACGTCTATATTCTTTCAGTGCCCAGTTGAACAGGATTTGCGAATTATTGGCTGACTATTTATATATTTATTTATTACAGAGTAAAACAACATGTAAAGACTCGAAGCTTCCAGCTTTCGCTTTAGTTGAGGAGAGGGACGGGGTCTTCTACTATTTGACATTCGTTTTCCTGGAAAGGCGTGCCCTTTAATAAAACTCATCGCGATCATGCAGCAAACATTTTGATCATCACGGCCACCCCTTGAGAGCCGTGAGAACCCACGTTCGTCTCCATCGCCGCGAACTTCAGCGCTGTGCGCAAAGGCGCAACCGGGACATCTGGAGAGCTTTTACGCACAGAGGTGAGACGCAGCGGCGGCGCACTGCATGCCACACGAATGATAGACGTGCAAATAATCTTGAATTATTGTAACGTTTACTTCTTGCGACCCGACTGTAGGACTTTATAACAAACAGATCTGTAATCGCTCGCCATGGAAGAGAATCTAAGTAACTTGAGCGTGCTGAACTGGGAGCAGGTGAAGCGTCTGGATGTCATCCTCACTGAATCCATCCCCATTCACGGCAAATGGAACTTCCCCACTTTGGAGATGAAACCTCGGGATATCGTCAAAGTCGTACGGTGTCGTATGGAAGAGCGCAAGATTCACGTCCGGGAGGTCCGGCTGAACGGTTCCGCGGCCAGTCACGTTCTCCACGAGGACAGCGGTTTGGGCTATAAGGACTTGGACCTCATATTTTGCGCAGATCTGAAAGGAGAAATTGAGTTTCAGACCGTCAAGGATATCGTTCTCGACTCCCTCCTGGATTTCCTGCCTGAAGCTGTGAATAAAGAGAAAATCACACCGGTTACATTAAAGGTAGGCAGTTAGTGACTTTTATTTGTTTTAATTGTGTTGTAAACCAGTGTTGTGCTTAATTTTAAAATCAGCAAAAACTGGCCCAGCTAAACACTTTTGCAAACCTGCATAGTCTGTTTGTTTTTTAAAGTAATGTAATTAAAGGTCTTGGCTATAGTAGCCTACTTGAAAAGTTGTGGATTCAAACCTCCAGCAAAGCACTTAACTTCAGGTTACTCCATCAGGGCTGTCCTTAATTTAAGTGTACTGTCACTTTGGATAAGAGAGATTCAGCTCAATGACAACTTAGTAACTGATATAATTCCATATGTTTAATGCGTTAAATAAAGGGGAAGTGCACAACATGCTATAATTTGAAACTGAGTGGGCCTAGACATGTCCTAGAGAGCGTACATTAGATTTAAGCTGCAATGAGATAAGGACGCTGGTAGTAAAAACGCTGGTTTCTACTACAAAGAGGATTTCTCTAAACCAATTTACGACGGATCCGCTTTCTCCTCTCTCTCCTCTCTCTCCTCAGTGTATGCAAAGGCAGACAGCCTTTTCATGTATGCAAATTAGGCTGATATATTTTAAAGCTACAGCGATGCCTTTGGTGAATATGCAAAATGACTTTGCAGTGACATGTATAGAAGCTGCAGCTATTCACAATATGCTGGTTTTTTGGCAAGGTTTAAAAAAAAAATAGGGGATGATTTTTAATAATTATTTATTTGTCTGCTTAAACATTTCACATTACACCCTCATACCCTTTTGTGCATCACCATCTTTTAATGTATTTGAACAGTTTTATTGAACAAATGTTCACACTGTCCTCCTCCAAACCTTTTTGTCTCTCTTTCCTCAGGAGGCTTATGTGCAGAAGATGGTGAAAGTTTGTAATGATTCAGACCGCTGGAGTCTAATCTCCCTCTCCAACAACAGCGGGAAGAATGTCGAACTCAAGTTCGTGGATTCCCTGCGGCGGCAGTTTGAATTCAGCGTTGACTCTTTTCAGATCCGTTTGGACTCTCTCCTCCTCTTCTATGAGTGCTCTGAAAACCCCATGGCTGAGACGTTCCACCCCTCCATCGTGGGAGAGAGCGTTTACGGAGACTTCAACGTAGCCTTGGATCACCTGCAGCGGAAACTGATCTGCACGCGAAATCCAGAAGAGATTCGCGGTGGCGGTTTGCTGAAGTACTGCCACCTGCTGGTGCGAGGTTTCCGCGCGGCTTCGGAAGCCGAGATGAAGCTTCTCGAACGCTACATGTGTTCCCGGTTCTTCATCGACTTCTCAGATGTGACGGAACAAAGGCGCAAGCTAGAGTCGTATCTACAGAATCACTTTGTGGGATTAGAGGACCGGAAGTACGAGTACCTGACCACCCTGTACAGTGTCGTCAATGAAAGTACAGTATGCTTGATGGGACACGAAAGAAGACAGACTCTAAACCTCATCACCATGTTGGCGGTGCGAGTTCTGGCGGAGCAGAATGTCATTCCCAATGTGGCTAACGTCACTTGCTATTACCAGCCGGCACCGTACATCGCAGATGGCAACTTTAGCAATTACTACATTGCTCAGGTGCAGCCAGTCTACGCCTGCCAGCCCGCCCACACATTCCCACCATGGTTGCCCTGCAACTGACCAACTGTTAACTCACATTTTATTCAACATGTCTAATTAGAGCATTCGCCTAACGAGACCAGTTGACTAATCTTGTATTTGTGCGCTCTGCAATGTGAGGGAAAACCCAAAACTTTCCCAATTGGCTGCTGCCAGCTCGCTGCAAGAAGAAGCGCCAGATGAAAGAAAGTGAGGGAGAGTGAGGTAACTTGGATTCGTTCCCATCGGGCAGCATGTTCTACCTAGGCTTTCCATGGCTGTGTGCCAGGCCTACAGAAGCACAACACTGACTGAGAGGAAACACCACGGAAGCTCTACAAGAGTAGTGCGGACACAAAAGGGACTATCTTTGTGTTTGTGTACATATGTGTGTGATAGACATACTTGATGAATCAGAGATGTTGTGTTGAAAGTGCAGGTAGATTAGCAAGAGAACTTTTTTGATGCTCATTACTCATGCTATCAAACTGAAGTAAATGGACCATTTTCTCAAGCCAAGGATATTCTCATAAATACCAGATACCCAAAACGGATTATCAGTTAAGTGCCTTAAACTAAAAAACTAAAAACTAAAAAAAAAACCCTGCGAATGACTCCAAAGTATCTTTTTGGAGTCACATATGAGTGAAGGTAGTGTACAATAGCAAATGGAAGATGAGTTTTAAAGGCCACTTGATCGTGAACTGATAGTTGTACTGTTTCTTATAATGTTTTCATTTGGGGGTCTATATGAAAGTGTTGCATAAGAAACTTTTTACATCCAAGGCACTGACAAGATTCGTATCCCTGTGTGTAAGACTGTACATATGAGTTTTTCACATCTTCTTGTCTCATCTAAACTGACCTCAATGTACTCTTGGCTCAGTGCTGGCTTAGCAGAGATTAAAATGTCCAGGGCAATGCCATTACATCTAAGGCAGAGAAGTAAAACAGGTCGAGGCCGAACAGGAAGAGAATTAATGAAAGTTGTTAAGTCCAAATTGTTGTTGTTACATCCAGGTTACCTAGCATCTTTCTGTAGGCCTAATTATCACACAGCCACCAAATCCAGAGATAATACCTTTGACACATCTGACCTGCATAACCTGGGGGATTAAGACCAGCAGAGACATAGCCATGAGAGGCAGAAGCTCATTTAAGGGAAGCAGAACATATACCAAAGAAATTCTTGATATTTCTCAAGATTGTGAAGCAACAATACTTGACGTGAAAGCATATACATGCTTTTGGAACTTACTGCAACACATTCCCCCAGTTGAATTATTCCATAGTGTCTGAATCTGAGTGCTTTGACATGGCCCTGTCCCCAGTGCTACTAATTCCACACTGTGGGTATGCAGTACTGCATAGACTGTCCGGTGATAGTCCAACGGTGTGGACTGGGCAAAAGGGGGTGTTGGGGACACTTGGCAGCACCTTCCAGGAACAAAAATCGGACACCTATGGTCACAGTCCTAAATTAGGAGTGTGTTAAGGCCATGGCCCAAATGATACCCTAAGCCAGGGTTTCTCAAATCTTACCCTGGAGGTCCGATGCACTGCAGAGTTTGGATCTAACCCTAATCAAACCCACCTGAGCATGCTAATCAGTGTTTTAAGGATCATTAGAAAACACAGGTAGGTGAGTCTTATTAGGGTTGGAGCTAAAATCTGCAGTGCATCGGACCTCCAGGGTAAGATTTGAGGAACCCTGCCCTAAGCCATTGAAGTCCTCAGACGATTTTACACTCTGGTGATGCATAAACTTTCTGGTAGTAGTCAAAAGATGCATGCTTAGCAAAAGGGAGGGCACTCAGGAGCACCCTTCAGAAATAAAAAATGGACACTTTACGTTCACATGCATGTATGCGATGGTTGTTACGAATATACAGGACTGCAAGGTGCGACAGGGCCTGAGAATGTACTGAGAATGAGAAAAATTCACCCTAACTGATCATACAGAGATGGACTCCTTCTTCCCATACGCTCACTCACATATAATCATATCTCTTATTTTTCTACTGATTCTTCTATTTTTGTACATTGTGATTTTTGTGCTAAGGACCTTACTGTAATGCTGTGAAACGTACTGTTGTGTTCTATGAGTCGAAAGACCCGACCAAGCATTAGTGCAGCAAATTCTCAGCAAATGTTGGTGTAAATTTAAATTTCCAGTCATTGCATTTGGGTACCCACACAAGTGTGAATGTCTCAGTCTTTGTGTGTTTTATCTTCTAAATTAAACTTTTATGTGAATTCAGGTGAGATATTCTGAGCTCACTACTGTCAACATTGAAATGCGTCATGTATTTGCAAACATGAATGACTCATTAAATGGTGATTTTAAAAGTTAAAACATTGTCTCAGAGATGTTATTAACAAAATATCACACTATCCCTGATCTCTTGTTGTTTGTCTATAGATTATCCCTTCCAGTGCACTGCATGAAATACACAACATGTGGATTAGACCTGCATTTGCTGTGTTTTAGATGGTTTTGCCGGCTAAAAGTATGCTAGACCAACACCAGCACTTACCGACATAAATGTCGGTATGATATTCCTTTCAACAGTAAACTTTTACAAATGCTTTAACAATTAACACTTTGTTAACATACATGTAAAAAAAAAACCTGCATGTGTTGTTGCATTGCTTAGAATAGCAGATGGCCAGTCTGTTTAGAGTAAATCACCGTTGGCTAAAGGATGCACCAATCTACCTGTTTAACGATTTCTACATATAATCGTCTGTGTTTAATGTACTTTGGCAACGGTGTGTCTCTCAACAGACCTGTAACTGTTAGCTAAGCAACACAGAGTGCAAGCAGATTTACTGCAGCCTACGTCATGCTGCCGTAGACAGGATATCGCTTCAGCTGTCCCCAACTCTCCCTCATTTACTTTCTCTCTTTGGCACTGTCTCATTAGGCCTTGCTGCTATAGCACCCTTGACTTGAGTAAAAAAACATTCAGATATGTAGATTTGATACTTTTTTGATTTGTTCTGAGTCTCACACATTCTCTGCTTATCTTCCTCCTATTTTCCATATTTCTACCAGTTAAACCAGTCTTATTGGGTTTTCTGATATACACCTGGCCTTGCACATGGCTTTGCAACATTTAGGGTTAAATAATCGACTGAATTTAAATTCATGAGTGAGTCGAATTGGCCAGACCACTTGAGAAGTTGAAATAAAATGGCACAAAGAGGAATTTACTGACCTGTAATTATAAGAAAGTCAATATAGGCAATGCATTGTGGGAAATTAAGTCTTCCAAAAGTTAGATGGTAAGATATAATGAAATGTAATAAAATACCTCAATAGGTGACATTTCAGACTTATTTGAAAAACTTTCAAATGTGACTGTGAAGTCAACAAACGATGCATTAAGCAAATATATATATATATATATATATATAAAAGTCTAGCATTTTATTTCTAAATTCAAAGTGAAAATCAGCATTCTGTTTACTGAACCAACTTAGGCTGGTTTAAACCATATGATTTGAATATGTAGAGTATGGTTCAGACAAAGTATTAATATTTCCTTTATTAAAGTAAACAGTGAGCGTTACCTTAGCAATGAGGCAAAGAGCGCTAACTTAGCTAACTCCCACTGTAATAGGAGCCTAAACAGTTTAGCTCCCACTTTGGCATACGTATGCTAGCTTAGCTTGCTCTCCGGGTTCAACTGGATGAGAAATTGGGTCTAAGGGGAATGTAACGTAGAGGGGGCTGGGCAGGGCTAACGTTATCCTCTTGTTAAGCGGCACTTTGAATATGTTAAATTTAGCACTCCATGAGAGGGATATTAACCCATCTCCCCTAATCTGATTAAATGCTTAATAGTCCAGTGCTCAACAGTCTAGGGTAGCTACAGCATTTGGGTTTATGAGTATTGTACTGTAACACATCCGCCCAGGTCAGAGCACAGTGGTCAGCGTGCTCTAAATCTTGTTGCGATGCAGATACAGTTGGGGGGAGAAAGAATCAGAACAAAATCGTACGCTGAAAAAGTTCTCGAGTTCACCTCCTTCTCATGCTTTTTAGACAAAGCAAACAATAGCTTGCTCTACTAAGCTGCGATCTTGGGCAATTCGTCCACTGACCTAGCCTCAAGCTAACCATGTGACATGTGGCTAATTAATCCGACGATCTGTTTTTACTTATTCATTTGTGTCATTTGTATGCAGTTCCTCGTGCATCTGCACTCACTTCCCAAGACTATGAACTGGCCCTTCGTGTGCTATTAGACCAACAGTCCCACTGTCTGTCTTGGTTCAATCTGGACTGCCTCCTTGTGACAAAAATGACATATTGCATCCTGAATAGGCCGTGAAAAAAATACTTCGATATTGCAACAGATAAATTGATTTAAATCAAATACATCTGTAGGAGTCGAGGGCCAATGAAGACCGTTGAATGGTTTGTACTCACTAAACTAGTGCATGCCAAATCAGAGATGGATTGATGGATTTCAGAAATGGTTTTGCACCAAAGCCTTGAATGTTCTGTGGATTTGGTCCAGATGTTATAAGGTTTATAACACAATGGATGTTTCTGGTCCTTAACCATAGTTAATTTCTTCATTTATGAGTACTTTTGAAAATGCTTTTGAAACATGCTTTTCACACTGCAGTCTATGAACAAAAGCTAAGATAAGACGGATAATATTCTGTCATAAAACAGTTGATTTTGGACTGCTGAAGAAACTAAGGCAACGGCTTACGATTCCTACATGTTCTCATGATAATCCTGACATAAGAAAACAAACTGTATGAATTGTGAAGCCAAAAATGCAATTGCTAAAAGCAAAAAGCAAAAGCTCATATGCCTTCAGCGTTGCCAGAACTTGTCCGAATTTTTTTGGTTCATGGTTATGATTTAAACAATAAAACTGACTAGTTTGACTAGTTTTCATGCTTTGTGTGATGACTTAATTTCACAAACTCAAAAAGTGCATTCAAGACACATAAAAGCTTCATGATTTTACAATGAACTAAATAAATAATTACGATTGCCATATTATTGTATTATGTTTTATTTATGTTATTATTATTATTTTATTTTGCAGTGTGATAAACCCATACCATCATATAAAAGCCCATTGAAGAAGTTTTTTGATTTCAGGACAAATGGATACTGATTTCTGAGTTCTAGGAGATATTCATGAAGCAAGATGCTTTCTGTATCCGCCCACCAAAAATCCTGACCCCTTGGTTAGATCTTACATTCTAAGGCTACACCTTAAATACAATAAGACCTAGGGTTTAATTATAGTGTACTTAATAGTGTAAGGATATTTTATAGTCACAATCTATTAACTGAGCATTTGGAGTGTGTTTTTTGTGCCAAACTGTGACATAAAATCGTGTATTACGACACATTTATTTTCCTGCTCTGTATTGCACTCATCCATATATGGGGGAAAAAACACTTAAAAGTCATGTTTCCAGGAAAACGATCTGCCAGTGATGCAAACCATGAAAACTACAGATGCTGGCATTGTTGTTGTGGACACTAAGCATATGTCCTCTGATTCCCCTCTTTCTAGCAGAGCTGTTGTTTGGATTTTTCTCTGCGTGAGACAATGACCTCTGACTCTACGGATCTCGACGGTTGGATTCTCATCAGAGCAATGAAGAATATTCCAGACGAGGATATCGCCGTTTGTCTGTGTGCGATAGTGAAAGAGGTCGGAAAAAAGGAGGGGGAGTAGGGTTTCACAGAATCATAAACGCTAGAGCCAGCAGCGATAATGCAGTCTACAGTTTAAAGCTCCAAAGACGTTTGCTGTCATTCAAACAACCCGTCCAAAAGGAAGAGGACTTTCATGATAGTTATGTAAATATTGCAAATCACATCTTGGTTCGCAAAACAAATTTTTGCTGTAAATGTAAGCATTAGAAATCACTCAGAGACAGCCTAACAAGCAGACGTTTTCTACAAAACATTAAAGTTAATGCTGACCGGCAGTGTAAACACAGACTGATGAAGGCCTCGAAAGGGAGTGAGAGACGCTGTTTGGGAAACTGGTTGTTAGTGGATGCACAAAGTAATATTCAGTGCCCATACTGACTGGCATTTTCCTTCTGCTGAATAATAACATGGATGTGTGTGCTTGCCTACGCAGCGGGTGGGCATCTGTGGCAGTAGACTCGGTGGCGGAGTAATGTGAGATGAAAGTATTATGGTGATTGGCCAGACTTCTGCGTAGGAATGAGGGGGCTTTTCCACACCATCTATAAATCTGCTGATAAACGGGACAGGCCGAGCGCAGATCTGGCAGGAGTCACAGCTCCTCCGCACACAGCCATATTCCTGTCTGAGAATGTCATTATGGGAGGCTGCAGAGCAATCAGAATAATATGTCAGCTCGAGGGGTATTAAAGAAGCACGCTTGATGATGAATCGCTATAAAACACCCGAGAGGATGTGCAGAAAATGCATGCTCCCAAATACGGCTAAGCCAGGCGTTATACCACACGGTTGCACACCATTCATAACCAGATTTTGATTTCATTTTGAATTGAGGTTGCAAACTGAACGCAAAGTTTTCCCTCAAATTTGAATGAAAGGAGACGAATTATAATGACGGGGCAAAAATAAACTAAATCCAGAGTACTAGAATGATAGATAGATAGATGACAGATATGAATAAATGCTTCACAAACATTTCTACAAGCTAGCTTCACTTTTGTTAGACATGAATGGTTTTGGGTGAAGGGTTTGAATACCTGCATTATCCTCTATTTTGTGCTACCTTCCATGAGTGTACTCTCTTTTCGGAACATCTGCAGTGATATACTTGACTCCATGATGTCACAACCAGAACAGACGGAACTATTTTTTCTTCTGAGCCTGTTTGTAGAGCTGGAGTCTTGCTGCAGATGTGCAGGTCTTTGATAGAGGGGAACATCTGGAGCAGCTGGGCAGGAAACAGCGATGGAGAGCACACTAAAACGGCTGAGATATGTCAGACATCCTCACCTCGTACTTGTATCCCAAAGACTGATTTATTCAAGGATTATGTGAGATGTCAAAAATAAACTTCACAGAGTTTAAAACAGATATTCATCTGGCCTTACAGTGCGCCTTTCCTCTGCGACAAATCACAGATCTGCCAGATAAGTAAATCACAAATCTACACCCTGATAACAAATATACAGTCTTTAAGCATGCAGTTTAGTACAGATGCAGTTTTCAAACCCATTTTTACAAAAGAAGGATAGGATATAATCAGTTCAGAATTTTTGATAGATAGATCAAATCAAATTGGAAACTACACGCGTCAACAAGCTTAAATCCCTGGAAACGTGCTTAATTAGAAGACTTTTACCAGAACCAAAGAGGAAACTAGTATTTAAATGGCCTTTAGACATTCCATAGGTTCATGTTTTCCAAAAGGTTTCCATCACTGTGATGTGTGGCTGCGGGCGTTGGTTATTTAATTATCCTGAATGGGTCACAAGGTGAAAAATGTGCTTGTGTGTTCATATAATGAGGAACAGAAATATGATAACGATATACAGCTGGAAGCTACACACTTTTTTTTTTTTCTAATCTATTTTAAATAGCTTTAAATGTATGTCTCCCAGTTTCCACAAATAAATAAATAAATAAAGCAGCATCTATTTAATCATTGATCATTTTAAGAAATGTTTTCTTGAGCAGCAAATCAGCATATTAGAATGATTTCTGAAGTATCATCTGACACTGAAGACTGTGAAGGAAATTCAGCTTTGCGTCGCAGGAATAAATTGCCTACCACTTTCGAAATCTATTCAAACGATCAAGCAAAACATTATTGTAAATTCTAATAATATTTCACACTATTACTGTTTTACAGATGTAAAATTCAGCCTTGGTAAGTATTAGAGAAAAACGAAATAAAATAAAATAATAAGTGCTGTATTCGTTTTTTTTATGTATATGTAAACAAACACACAAGCAAGTATATATTTCAAATGACATTTTTAGATAGTGAATGTGTTTATTTATATCAGAAAACTATATGAATAAATAATACAGACGTACAAGAATATTTTCAATATAAAATATATTCAGTATGTTTGTGTTAATATATACACATAATAAATATACACAGGTCACTCATATAATATGCAAACCTTCATTCTGGTTATGATTCAGCGTGAAAACGACAAATTCATTGTATTGCATTACTGAATGCAGCAAGTGCCATCGAATTTTGATTTAGAAAATATTTAATATTTAGTTTCGAAATAGTTGATACAGTGCATTGTGGGATACTGTACAGTGTGTGATGTGCTCAGTTTTACCTTTCGTTTACATAAACTCTCTGCACACACTGTATATACACCACACTAATATCAGTATCACAGTATGCTGTAATAAAAATGCCAGACTATGAAGTTAAACTCACCGACAGTGCTTGAGATTGTAACCAGAGTCATAAATTGCAATGTGTTCCTTAGAAGCGTTGACGTGATCTGCTCTATCTAAGAACATCTTGTAAAATAGTAACACGCACCACATGTGTGCAAACCACAGCTGAGATGGCAAATATCGAATAAAATCCTCGGACAGAATGTACAAGCAAAATACGGGCATTTGCAAATGAACTGATCTGTTGTTTTGTCGTTCTTTGTTAAAATGCTTGTGACAATTATCTGTCTCTCGCACACAGATGCAAAGACATGGTGCATGGTTGTAATTACGTCTCAAGACTGAATAGTGGAAACAGATTTCGATATTTCTTCACCCATTTTAGTTCTCCTGAGGCTAGTCTCCACTGTTGCAAATCATAGTCTTTATCACAGTTAACGTGCAGACACCTGCTCGGTCCATACACACACCTGTTCTGAGATAAGTATAGCTTTTAACCATGAACTAAAATGAAAACGTATCCGGCCCTTGAGAATTTGAGTGATGTGACAGGGAAGTTCTGCTTGAGATTGGTCATAACGTACATCACACGCAACATGTATCAGACAAGCATTATGATCAGTTTAAAAAAATTAAATATTAAAGTATTCATTTTTTAATATTCAAATTTGCAACAAAGTCTTTGTATCGTAAGTGATTTCTGAATTATCATTGACACGATCACTAGGACTTTTGTGATGCAATAGCTCATCCTTTTTTAGCAAATAAAAGTCCTTTATAAAAGAAAAAGCAGCTTATTAGACATATTAATGGTTCAACTTTTTTTGTTTGTTTTTTTTACTGTTATCAAGTTGAACTAAAATCTGAGGACAATGTTTGTTAATGTTATGAATAAACATTTTCTTAAGTCAAATGCAGACAAATAGCAAGGCAGACTTTATTTTATTCTTCTGGACCTTAAAAAGAGGGTGTTTCATTGGTCAAATAGGCAAACCCTTTTCAGAGGTGCAGAAAGTGAGACAAAATAAAGTATTATTTCTCTGAAATAGTTCTTAATAAGACCAGGAAGGTGCATTACGAAAGTAAACAGTAGGATACCAGAAAGTCTACAAGATGTATGAACTGGAAGATAAAGTAAGAGATAACGTTTCTTTGTGAACTTGAACTTTTTTTTTTTTTTTTATCTCCCTCTTTTTATGCCATTATCCTCCTCATGTCTCTTTCTCTCGGTCTGTAAATCTCATGTCCTCGAGCAGCTATTGGGGAAGGAAGACACACTTATTAATTCATTTAATCTTTGCCAGAAGGAGATGCAGTAGATTTGGCCTCTCACACTCTCTCAGCACCACCCCACGCCGAGCCTCAGACAGTAGAATCCTTCAAGATCAACAAACCATATAGAGATTGCATTCCCCTGCTCTCATTTGTCACATATAGTTCATCATCACCGTCTGATGTGTTTTTGCATAGCCCTCTTTTCTATGTAAAAAGGAAGTGAGCTACCATGTTGCCTATAGAGTAAATATTATTCTTATTTTTTTACTAAGACATTATTGGAATATATGCAGTGATCCTTTATCACCATTTTATACGTTTTGGCCATATTAATATCAGCCACTGCACCAAATTGCATTTTTTGCTTGTTTAGGTCTTTGATGGTTCCCTTTGAGTGTCTTTTATTTATTGTAAAAGGATACTTTCATTCATCAAGGATGCATTAAATTAATCATCAATGACAGTAAAGACATTTACAACGTTAAGAAAGATTTCTGTTTCAAATAAATGCTGTTCATTTAAATTGTCTTTTCATCAAAGAATCCCAATAATCACCTGAAAATCATGGTTATTTTAAATTGCAACAGTATTTCAAAATATTCAGGTTTTACTGTATTCATCAATTAAATTGTCTCGGTGAGCAGAAAAACCTTCTTTCAAATGAAAAAAAAAAGTGATTTTATAAAAATACAGTGTTTCCAGTACATTTCCACATCATTTTAACACTTATTAAAGTATTGTATTTCATTTCATGATTACATCCCTCTTCGTTTTTCTCACTGTCCTTAATCTTTACATTTTCCAGCTGTTTTTTTTTCTTTCAGCACAGCTGTTTTACACCTCATTTGCCACCTCATTTGTTGTTCGTTTAATGTTTTGTTCACATCTGTGGATTCGTTCTCTCTCTCAATTTCAGTTTAGTTAGCTTAAAGAGCATACATTTAATTATGCACATTTGTCAAAGTGTTTCCAGCTCACAGTAGCTGCACAGAGTCAAACACAAGTAACAATGATTAAATAAAAGAGTCAATAGAAAAAGGACATAGGACAAGACCTGTGGTCGATAAGCACATAAAAAAGTTCTTGTTCAATGGCAAAGTTTCAGTTTTGTGGCATGTATGTTTATGTAAGGTTGATGAATGCTATGGCCGTGGTTAGCACATTTGCTGAGGACACCATGAGTTGTAGCTCTCGTGTGGGACTGAGTTCAGTTCCCCTTTGAATACTTTTGTTCATCCTTTATCTGTTGAGCCTGTAACTCATCAAGGTGATTCACAGTTTGTCCTTTCATCATGGACCAACAGTCTGTTATGCTGTAATGTCTTTTTTGAGCCAAATAGCATTGTACTTTGTTTTAGTGTTTAGGTTTCCCAATAGGTTATGTAATCATGATTCTTTTGTGAGGAAATCTGGTTTATTCTAATTCAAGTTGAGAACGTCAGAGTGTATATGCTAGTGGACAAAATTTGCACATCCATTAACCAAGATATACAGTATAGTTAATGTATCCTTAATAGCGCACACTTCTGAAAGTGACTCAAGGGAAAAATCACATAGGAATTTGTGTTGTTTCAGCTCAAGAACAACAGACTGGTTTGAAACGCTGCCCATCTGTTTTTTGGGAGGTTTTTTTCACTTTAAATAGTGCTGACAGATGTTTCAACAGCATGTGTCGTCATGGCAACCTTCGCACCATTTCTAATGACCCAGCTAGCCTGGACATTAACATCATAAACAGGATTGTTGGGCCTTTACTCCTGAGATATACAGTATCATCTTCATATAAACAGCTATTACAGTTCCCCATTGATATAAGAGCTCACACAGGAAGTGTTGCGCAGACCTGATATGAGATATGGCCTGTTTTTCACATAAAATAAAATGTGTAAAAGCTGTAACGAGAGGGAGGGGGTTTACAAAGAATGATATTTTATCTGTGTTGTTTTAGCACAAACATTTAAATAAAATTTGGTTAAACAGCAGCTTTTTGCAGGAAATCGTTTAGTTAGCCCAATTATTCTTCAAAAGCCAAGTTGTCCCTTACACATTAAGCTGGTGTCTCAGTCGTCTCAAATGTCTGACTCATCTCAATCATCTAACTTGTCTGACTCATCTCAATCGTCTGACTCAGAAGAAAAAGGACGTAACGCAAAACGGCAGCCCCGTGGGAAACGAGCCGGCATCAGGAACAGGCTGAGAGCCCATGCACACCGCACACCTGTGCCCAGCATCCTGTTCACCAATGTCCAGTCCCTGGAGAACAAACTCGATGACCTCAGGGCCAGGGCAAAGTTCCAGAGAGACATTCGGGACTGCAATCTCCTCTGCTTCACTGAGACATGGCTAAACCCAGCGGTGCCGGACCACGCCATCCAGCCAGCCGAGTTCTTCTCAGTTCACCGCATGGACAGGACATGGGACTCGGGGAAGTCAAAGGGAGGCGGTGTGTGTTTAATGGTGAACAACAGCTGGTGCAACAGCGCGAGAGTTGTTCCTCTTGCACGCTCCTGCACACCCGACCTGGAACTACTAACCATCGTGTGTCATCCTTTTTATCCACCACAGGAGTTTACATCGGTCATAGTCAGTGCCGTTTATATCCCGCCTCAAGCAGACACGGACACTGCCTCATGCGAGCTACATGAGGCACTCACACAGCACCAAACACAGCCCTGGGACAGTGGCGGGGGACTTTAATAATGCCAAACTCAAACACACAGCACCAATCTTTTATCAGCACATCACCTGCCCTACCAGGGGCGATAGGACACACTACAGATAATCAGGATCAGGCACAATCTAACAAAGATGCTAACAATGCTAATGCTAGCGACACTAACGGCTGCAGACAGGAAGACACTGCCAGCACCAGAAACACATTCATCATCTCCGAGAATGACGTGAGGAGAGCCTTCAAGAGAGTGAACACCAGGAAAGCAGCAGGACCAGAGGGCATCTCAGGTCGTATTCTCAGAGCCTGCACAGACCAGCTAGCACCTGTGTTCACAGAGATATTCAACCTCTCTTTATCTCGGTCGGTGATCCCCACACGCTTCAAAGAGTCCATCATTGTTCCTGAGCGGTCCCTTATATATACTTCTTATATTTTTATTTATGTATCATATTCTATTCTTCTTCTATTGTCTTTTTGTTCTATTTTATTTTATTGCTAGTTTACTTTTTTTAAAATTGTGTTATTATATTTATCTACTGTACTTATTTTTATATTCAACTTCTATTTTGCTGTTTTCTTAATGTGTCAATTTGTTGGGCCAGTTGTGCAATACATTTCACTTCATGTCGTACCGTGTATGTATGTGTCACGAGGGAGGAGGCGAGGAAGCATTCGGATTTAAGTGCAAGCTATTTTATTTACACACAGAGTGTAGACAGACAGTTAACACCGGGTAACGTCAATGGCAGAGGCAGAGCAAAGAGTAGTCAGAGTCCAGGCGAGGGTCGGTAACAACAAATAGAATCCAGAGGGCAAAACAGAGACTGTAGTCAAAAAACAGGCGAGGCTGGTAACAAACAGATCAAAACACAGCGATGAACACAGAGCAGCAAACCAACAGGAAGACAGTGCAACGGACCGTGCAAGACAAACAACCAGACTGGTATATATACAGGTGAAAGTAGGTCAAGGGGTGGAGCAAACAATGAAGTACCTAGACAACCAACGAGTGG
>JAUYWG010000061.1:17249143-17263015 GCA_034779775.1 Enteromius afrohamiltoni
GCACTTACCGCTTGTAATCTTAGTATGCTGAAATGATGGTTTAAATTTAACGCATGCGCAATTCAACAAATTTCACTTCATTTTTTTCTTTGCACAAAAAATTTTTAAGCATTTGTCCGAACTAAGTATTCGTCAAAAACACTTTATTTGTGCTTTTCCGAATAACGGGTTCGGCTCCACCCCTAGTTAAATTCATCCACTGGTGGAAAATCAGCTGAAGAACCACGACATCTAAAATAAGAAATATGACTGTCACAGTGGGCCCACCAGCATCTCCTACTGCAAGCGTTTGAAGAGATGGGCAGATGAACTCTAAACATCCCTCAAGAGTAAAAGTCTGGAGCATAAAGTGAGTCATAAGAACTCCAAACCACTTCCCAAATAACATTAATCTCAATTAGTGTCTGGATACCAGCAATTTATCATTATAAAGCACGATTCACAGCGGGGTCAAAGTTTGGCTGGCTGGCCTCATTAACGCCTGCTGGCAGATACCGTAACTACATCATCTGGACACAAAAACTGTCTTTTGTCTTTCCAGATTAGTCAGCCACTCTAAATGAGTACATTTTTATGTGTATTTTTGAAGGTGAAACAAAATTTTAGTGTAGAATCAAATACTTTCAGAGATAAATTGAGAAAATAATGCACATTCGACTTCAACTTACCTTACACTGACAAAAAAAACTAATTGGGGTGGGCCAAATTGTCCTTTTGTTATGTATACACTGCCAGTCAGGAATATTTGGGAATTTTCAAGCAAGGCTGCATTTATTTGATTAAAAATACAATAAACAGTACTGTGCTGAACGATTATAAAATAAAAGTCTTCAGTGTCACATGATTCATGTTGAGTTTTTGCTGCTTAAAGGAGACAAATTATGCCCCTTTTTACAAAATGTAATCAGTTTCTGGTGTCCCCAGAATATGTCTGTGAAGTTTCTCAAATACCATACAGATCATTTATTATTTTGTGAAAATGACTCTTTTGAGTGGAAGCAGAAAAACTGGGTTCTCCCTGCCTGTGTCTTTCAATGCAAATGAGTTTTGCTCCCCGCCCCCTTTTCCAGATAAGTGCTGCCATTACAGCTTGTACCGGTCTGAAGTCATTTTCAGACGCATACTGAAAAAGGCTTACTAAAACAAAGTTGTGTAACAAAGTGTGTTACTCTTTTTCACACATCCTTGGTTGGTAGATGCACTGGGGAGATGATTATAGAGAATAGAAGGAAATGTGAAAGGGAATTGAGTGGAGCTCAATATTAGTATTAAATTCAGTGTATTTTCATAATCACTTTAGAAACAGAGGCATGAGATCTTCTTTGGGCCAACAGCGTAACATTAAATCAGCCTTCAATGGGTCTTCTGTGGTCTCAAACACACAATACTTCTCTAGAACCTGTAGAAAACAAAGTAAACTAGCACAAAGACATGCACTAAGGTCTCAAAGCAGTAATGGAGCTGGCTGCTGCAATGACATACTGACAGCTGCAGGGAGGTAGAGATTTAATGTGTCTCTGAAACCACCATCATATATAAACACATAAACACATCAGTGCTTTTATTCACCATGTTTGCACTAAAACATGTGTGACTAAATTATTCATATGTAGAGAGGTGAAAAAATTATGCAAACACATAAACCGTCGTCATGGCAGACAGAGGAATGAGTGGCTGCCTCAATCTTCTTAATCTGTTTGTGAAATGAAATCTGAAATCTTCTTTATATTTAATTTACTGGATTTACAGTACAGCCAAAATATACTATTATTTTTACGAGAGAAAGTACAAACAATAAAGGCCAAAAGATACAAACCCTGCTGAAATTCCGTTCTTGTCCTGCTACTAATTTAACTAATGATCATGATTAAAAGCTTACAATAAAATCTATTAATAAAAAATATTTAAATATTGAAAATCAAAGACGCAATATATATAGGCATTTTTAGATTTTCAAAAAAACTTCTTCTTTGTGATTTACAAGCTTGTTTCCTCTTGGGGACCTAACAAATGTCCCCACAAGTTCAACATTTTTTGTTCATTCTTTGTGGGGAAAATTGGTCCCCATAACGGTGATAAATACCAAATGCACACACACACACACACACACACGTGTTTATATATATATATATATATATATATATATATATATACTATAAGTGTTTGGTCACAGTTCTTGCAGTATACAGCACACAGATGTATTTGAGTCATATCAGATTGCACTGGGCGTTTTCCTGCCTGTATTTGATTGTAAGTATAAGTGACTGCTGCAAACCTGAAATCAGGAAGACTAAAGAACACACAATGATCCCTCACAACAGCTGTAAATCAAAAACCATAATCAACACTGCCGAGTGCAAATGGACAGCAGCACTCCATCCTGCTGACCCCAGCACTGTCCCGGACAACCACAAGGAATGACTTACATCAAAGGCATTCTTGCTCTGAAGGATAGGACTAAAGAAAAGTAGCCTGAATTGTATTTGTGTGTTTGTTAAGCAGGACACAACTGCTCTGCAGTCCAAAGGCGTTTACTCACGTACTGTACAGGATGGGCAGAAGGAGCAGATTACAGAGAGAAGAAGGTCTGGAGAGCAGAGTGGGAATCATTGGCTGCGGTCTGGAAAAGCCCAAGAGAAAAAGGCTCAGAGCAGGGGGTCAAGGTTTGGCTGGTTAGCTGCAGAAGCTAGCCTCTGCTGGTAGATGCTGTAACTACATCATTATGTGTTTAAAAAATGTATAGTTACATTTTTTGGGGACAAAAAGCTAATTGTACAAAACAATAAAAAGCCATAATATATAATTTGTGTGTGTGTGTGTGTATAGATGCAATATCTATCTATCTATATCTATATACACACACATACACACACACACACTGGCAAAATTTGGTTTTGGATGATATCAGCATAACTGCTTATAACTTTTTTGGTGCAAATATTGCACATTATGGTAACTTATATTGATGATATTTTGATTGAAAGTCAGCAATAATAATTTTCATTTTGATTACATAATAATGTTCTACATACATGTTAAAATTGAGCTACTCTGAAAGGAACTGGACCGTGATCAGAAGTGTCAGTATGAACCAGTATGAATCAATCTATTAGCAATCCTTTAGGGGTTTCAGTATTATATATATATATATATCATAGGTATATATATATAGGTCCACACATCATCTTTCCAGCAATGACTGTATGATTTGTGGGTCTATCTTTTCACACTGAGGTCAACTGAGGGACTCATATGCAACTATTAGGCTACAAAGGCCGGGGAAAGGAAAGATCGTGGGTGGAAATCTTAAAAAGAAGTGTACTACATTTTTGATAAATAATATTTATTTTATAAAATGAAAATTTTAAAACCAAACAGTTGATGATCCCCATTGACTTCCACAGTATTCCTTTATATGGAAGTCAACAGGGACCAACAACTGATTGGTTCTTGAAAACTTTGGAACAAAAGAATTACTAAATATTCATTTTATTATTTACATTATTATTATCTTTTTTATTATTATTATTATTTTTAAGGTGAACTAATGCATCATGTTTTTTTCTTCCTCGAACATCAGTGAACATTTACATTTTTTTTTTTTTTATAAGTTGCCCTTAAAATTATACAGTCAAGCATCTTTTATGTGAAGTATCTTATTCAGGTTAGTAACAAAATGCGTTTTTATTTTTCTAAGCAGCATTTTACAGACTGTACATACATACAGTATACTATATGGTAGTGAATTAAAGCAAAGGTAGTAATAAAACTACCTAAAATTAGAATAAGAGAATAAACTAGAATTATTTTTACCCATGTTCTAGGCTAAACTCACAGCTGTTCTGCATGGGACTGTGAACATTTCCTGAACAAATAAGATCTGTTGTCTCACAGGGACCCAGGTTTAATCTTGGTCACATCCTGATCTCCTACTGTCCATCCATCTTTATTTTATAAACTGGATTGTCTAAGAACAAAACTTCGTCCAGACAAAACCATGAAAATGTAGAAGGATGAGTCAAAACCATTTGATTTACCGTCAATCTGTCCTTGCTGTAGAGTGTGTTTGTGCTTCAAAGAATGACTGCTGTTCTGTTTTTATGAGTCAGAATTTATGAGAGGAACCTATTACAGGTTCTGGATTTGAGGGTTCAACATGGAGTCTCACCAAACTGAACTACAGCAAAGGAAAATGATTCCATCTGGATATAACCTGCAACAAATATTATTAAACAACATATCACATCTAATACAAACTGTAACTAAAAATATAGAGCGTGAACTTGTGAGCCCTTCCTGTGAGGACGACCAGATGAATTTCACACTGAATAAAATGATGAGCTGAATGAAACGGTGAGACCATAAAACTCAAATCCAGCCAAAGTGGATGTTGTGCATGTGTGTAAAGTATTCAATCTGATTGAGCTGGTTACCCTTTCAGTCGAATCACTTCGACGTTACATATGGGATCTCGCTTGAGAGACCAATCGTCTTCAAATCCTTTGGAAAAAGGCAATGAATATTGGTGTGCAATAATTACAGCCAGGTGCACCTTATCACAGCGTGAGTATAAGAAGGCACGGCTGGATTGCACATGCAGCTTTTCGCTTTCGGAGCCTCGTCTGATGACATCAAGTCTGCTGGAAGAGAATCTTCACAAACCATCCAGAGTTCCTGTTCGAGTTCGAGAACTAGGCAGCTTTTAACGAACCCGTGGGACTGGTAGCCTTTATAAAGGCTCACAGAGTGCCAGTCTTTTGCTCGCCAGCAGGAGATCTCGTCCACTGAGTGCACACAGTGCCGCGAGAGATTTCGCTTGGGAAACCAGGCATCAAAAAATAGCAATTTCCACACGGTTTCATAGCCATTTTCGGAATGTCTATGCGGCCGTGCGTTTCTGAGTGTGGGTGTTTCCTCACATCCTCAGACGCTGAAGCAGCGCTCGTGGATGACTCATGCGCTCACTGTGGGCGCATGACCATTGCTACATTGAGGTCCCGCCTCTTGTTCGCAAGACGGCTCCCAGTGCACCCACAAAGGCTTAACCTCTACCACTGTGAAGCGCCTGGGGGACCTCAAGGTGACTGTGCAGAACATCTGTCAGCGCCGGTAGTTCTGCCGTGGTGTTCCCCGAAGAGTGCACTCCCCCGAATGCCACCGGGCTGAGCGTATCTTTTGGTGCACCCGAGAATGCTGAGATGTCTTCTACTGCAGCACAGGGAGAGCCGAGCAGCGAAGTGCTCGCCGGTGTGGGACAGAGGCCATCCCAGGCAGACACCGAGCTCTCACCTATGCTCCTCTGAGCAACCAAGGTGATCGAGTTGGAGGTGCTGTATGCGCCTTTGACCGATCTGTCTCAGCTGGATGATTGGTTCCTGAGTTCTCGGACCGTGGCTCCGTCGCAATCCCCCTCAGTTCCTTTCTTCCCAGAAGTGCATGAGGAGCTGACCAGGTCGTGGCGAGCCCCGTACTAATATATCCCATTGCTGAGGGCACCCCCCCTGGCACCCAAACCAGCAACACCTGCTCCGTCCCCGGCTGAAGCACACGATGCTAGGCTGGCGGCACAACGTCGAGCTGGCCACGGGCGTGGGGCGCCGCCCGCATCTAAGGGACCGGCCAAGAGACGGGCAGCCCAGAGGTGGTGGAAACAGCTCTTCAGAGGATGACGACATCCTCATGATGACAGGAGCAGCAGAGACATCGGTACACTCCGAAACAACCATCGTTTACCTTCGGGACGACGGCACCTAACTTGTCAAAGAAAGAACAAGTTTCCACATCTCTGGGCCCAGTGCCCCAGGGTTCACATCTAACCACTCTGTTTACTCCTCAGATGCGGACCCGGAGCTCTGGAACAGCGCGGGAACAAGTAGAGAAGGTAAGGGCTGTTGGATGTAAATCCTGGATCTACGAGTCCTGAATCGGTCCCTTCACAGGCTGCTGTTCAGAATGCTCATGTCGAAGCGCATACTGAAATGCATTGGGCCCCAGGATTAGTTCTCAGCCATCCATTGTACTTTCACGTCTCGATTATGCCTCGACACAAACCCCTTCTGCGGTTTGCGTTCGAGGGTCAAGCGCATCAGTACTCCCATTTGGCCTGTCCATGTCTCCCCCCGAATCTTTACCAAGCTCACGGAGGGATCTGTCTCCCTTATGGCGTATCCTCAACTACCTCTATGACAGCACAGGGACATAGTGCTTCGGTACCTCAGCCATCTGGGCCTTCAAGTCAACCGAGAGAAGAGCAAACTGTCCAGTGCAGAGGATCTCTTATCTCAGCATGGAGCTAGACTCGGTCGCAGTGACTGCCTGCCTCACGGGGGAGCACGCACAGGCCATGCTGACGTGTCTGAGGTTATTAAGGCACAAGACAGCGGTACCTCTCAAGAAATTTCAGAGGCTCCTGGGGCATATGGCAGTCGCACCCACGATAACGCCGCTGGGGCTGCTCCATATGAGACCCAAGGTCATATCGAGTCCCGAGATGGGCATGGCACTGTGGCACACTTCGGACTGGTGTTTCCCCGGAGTGTCGGCGCCTGTTCAACCCGTGGTCAGACCTTGCCTTCATTCGGGCTGGAGTGCCCCTAGGACAAGTGTCATGGCATGTTGTAGTGCACACAGATGCCTCTTCCACGGGTTGGGCTGCTGTATGCAACAGGCAAGCAGCCTCAGGCACCTAGACAGCTGCCCAACGGCTGTGGCATATCAATTGCCTTGAGTTGCTGGCCATGCATCTGGCCCTTTGTCGCTTTCGACCGATGTTGTGTCACAAGCACAAGCTCGTCCAGACAAACAACACTGCAGCCGTTGCGTACATCAACCGTCAATGTGGTCTGGCACACAGCTGGCCTCCAGGGCTCAAGTACGCCTTTCCCCCAGTGAGCCTCTTTGCACAGACCCTGGAGGACGAGGAGCAAGTTTTTCTGGTAGCGCATTACTGGCCCTCCCGGACATGGTTTCCAGACCTAATGCTCCTTGCGGCAGTCCCTCCTTGGAAAATCCCCTTCTCTCTCAGGGGATGGGTACCCGCGGCCCAATCTCTGGAACTTGCAAATCTGGTTCCTGGACGGGACGCAGCAAACCTCTCCGGCTTGCCAGCAGCCATGATTAACACCATCTCTCAATCTCGGGCTCCCTCAACAAGGCAGGCCTACGCTCAGAGAGTCTGTTCATCGACTGGTGCTCCTCACGCCACGAGGACCCACAGAGATATCCGATTGCAGTTGTGCTTGCCTTCCATACCATGATGCAAAGGATGGTGAATCCTTAGGTAAGCACCAACTCATCATTAGGTTCCTTAGAGGTGCGCAATGGGTTAATCCCCCGAGACCGCCCTCTGTACCCTCTTGGGACCTTGCCGTCACCCTAACCGGCCTGCGGCAAGCTCCTTTTGAGCCCTTTGAGTCAGTCGAGTTGAAATACCAGTCAGAGTTAGGCCCAGCCGATTCTCACGTAACACTGAGACCTCGGCCTGGCTACGTGCCCAAGGTTCCTACCACACCTTTTTAAAGTCAGGTAGTGAACCAGAAGCTCTGCCCCAGGAGGAGGCAGACCCGGCCTTACAGTTCCTGTGTCCTGTACGCGCCTTGCCTCACCTCTACATTGACCGCACCCGTAGCTTCAGACGCTCTGAGCAGCTCTTTGTCAGCAGAAAGGGAATGATGTCTTTAAACAAAGGCTGGCCCATTGGGTGGTGGATGAAAATATTAAGCACCACATTAATATTGTTTTTAACATTGATAATAATTATATTTTTTGAGCAGGAAATCAACACATCAGAATGATTTCGGAAGCATCATGTGACAACTTTATGCAGAAAATTCAGCTTTGCACTGCAGGAACAAGCATTTATTGAACATCTAATGTAATATTGTTTGAAAATAATCAACACTTTACTCCTAAATAAAGCCAAATATATCAACAAAGATACATTTTGGTGGTGCATGTGGAAGACACTGTTAAAGCCATATTTCATATATATACTTACAGGCACAAACACACTCAAAGTACTGTCTGGCGTCACACTGTGCTTTCATGTTTCACTATATTTTATTCACTGTGTAATTTAATTGGCCAGTCTAACAACCATTGCACATGCCCTGTGTTTGCATTTGCATCAAGTGTATCGTGTAAACCCAGAATTAAATCATGCTCATCTCACTGCAGAAACCATGAATATGATTTGATATGATTTTGGGAAGGATGTGTTTTAAGTTAGACAAAGTTCAGTGTGTTAGGACAACACATTAAACAGACAAATCCTCTTATAAAGCATGACTCGCTAACTTGGATGCACTCAAATGTAAATGTACAGACCAGCAATTGTTTTTAAACTACAGCAAAGAGACAGAACGAGTCAGAGTCAAAATTTACAAAAGAGTCAAGCCAGTTTCCTAGTGCTGCACATCAGACAATCTGTCGATACACACAGGAGATAATCATTATTTTAGTAACTAGTTACTAAAAAATACTGACAAGCATATTTACTCCCAGTGCGTATAGCAAAATAAAGACCTATGAGAGATGGAAAAGTGCTTCACCATCAAAACTTAATGCTTCATGATTGGTAGTTTTACAGATACATCAGAAGTTGAGTGGTGATTACTGTACTTCCCATGCAAATAATTAACTATTTACACAATCAACACCTCATCACCTCAGGTTTCAATACATTAAATGTACACATCTTACAGCTTTAATTAGGGTGAATTTGTGACAGGCCTATAAATCAATTATCAAATATATCAAATTAGCTTTATTTTTACAGTAATATTTTGCTATGGGTTTGTCTGCATCAGAAGAATCTGTTTTTTTGTTTTATGTGTGTGCATAACTCAGCTCACATTTTCAGCATCAAGACCTTACAGTCCTCACAAAATGAGTTTTGCTGTTTTATTTCCAGTTCAGTGTTGGAATATTGAGGCCATAGATATTGTTTAGCATGGCTTTTTACTCTGTGACTGTAAGAAATATGATTTTTTTTCCTTCCGTTCAGCTGTTTTGGCTGAAGCGCTGCTTGCACAGGCTTTGACTTGGTGGAAAATGTGCTACAAATCACAAAAAGGGCAGAAACCTTTAATCCCAGGAGCTTCTGTATAACTATAATCAGTGTAAGGAATGCAATAATTATGAAGCATTTTAATGAAGATGTCATTTGTCTTTATGCTTACAGTGTACGTTGTATGACAGAAGGCAATGGGCACTTAACAGCTACTAATTAATTTCCTCAAATGCAGCTCGGTTAATATATCCGGATTAATTTAAGCAAGTTTATAAACAAATTTGTGAGTAATTCAATTTGACATAAACATCCGCTGCTGTAATGGATTTGTTGGCTTGTGTCATACACACAAATCAGTCTCAGTACACTTTATCTTTGCAATGCACAGACACCATTTCTCATGTCGCTTGACAAAGTCAAGTTATTTTTTTTCCTTTCTTTGCTCGTTGCCATGGCAATACAAACCCTCCAGTGTTGGCCCATCATTAGAAGCACCTGTTGGCACTGCCATGGCGATGAGCGGGTGCTAATGTGATCCGCACTGACGTGGACATTGACCCTGGATGTGAGGGAAGCATTGGGCGAGTGCACAGGGTTACTGGCGCATGGCTTTGTGAGGCTTACCTCTAACACAGAATGACGGAGTTCAGCGGATTACAGTCTCTAGAATACTAGCAGAGCTGATTAGCTGGCCTGTCTGTCAGCCAATATGTCATAATACACGACTCCACCCCATAAGAAACAAAACCCCTCCTATCTTAAATGCTAATGAGACATAAGTCAGAGTAACCTAACCTTACCTAACCCAGCCTCACCTAACCTAAGCTAACCTGCCAACTGAAGGCTGAATAATTTGCATTTTTCCTGAGGGGGGGAATAAAGAAAGAAGGGGGGGGGGAAGTAATAATAATAATAATAAAAAATAAAAATCTTTTGGTTTAAGGGCTAAAAATTTGAAAACAAATATTATTGTATAATTTTTTTTTAAATAATATATATGGAAAGGAAAGGATATGACATGTGGCCAGGTATGGTTTTCCATACTTGGAATTTGTGCTCTGCATTTAACCCATCCAAGTGCACACACACAGCAATGAGAAGTGAACAACCACGCACACACACACACCCAGAGCGGCCATTGCGGCAGCACCCAGGTAGCAGTTGGGGGAACGGTGAACCAGAGAGTGCTGGTTATTCACTAAACCCACATAGATATACAGTACATCAAAATTACTTGGCATATAGATTGATTGTGTAAAACACGCTGGTTTCAGGTTGAGTTTTTGATGGTTTGGTCACTTGTTAAGTTGTCAAACCTGCTGAAAACGCAGGGAGACTAACTAACACCAGCAGACCACCTTAGGGTATTTTTAGGTGTCTTTTTTTGTTGTTGCATCACTCTCTTTCAACCATCTGAACTCAATGCACCATAGTTTTTGCTTTTTGCAATCATACACAGAAGAGAAACTCACCAAATTTTCCAAAAGAGACCCTCCAGCCATGACAGTACACAAGGCTTGAGTAGCAGGAAACTTTCCCAACAAAATATTAGTCTCTGGGCGAAGGATGCTGGAAGGTCTGATTGGCTCCAGTTTTACCCTGGAAGTCTGCTAGGCATTGGAGTGCATTATGGGAAAAAGGACACACTATCTGAGCAATGGAGAGAAACGCACTCGGTTTCTTCCAGAGCTTTAACACACAATGCAGAATTAATTTTACTGTTCGATCTGGCTGGACAAAATTCAGTTTGAGAGCGTCTACCACATACACAAAACATTATGCCTAGAACAGAACAATAAATTTATTACAAGCAACCATAAACAGATTTTACAAGGTGCCCTTTACATAAAACTCTTTTCAGTTCTGTTTTTGCCATGCAGGCCACCATTACATTTTTTTGTCAGGATTAAAAAAAAGGTCAACTGATGCCAAAAGGCACTGGTTCCTGTATGTGTAGTATAAGATTGCACTGCACCATTTTTAATGCAACCTTTTTTCTATTTAGGTTTTTACAATTTTTAACTGCATCTATGATTCTCCCACCTGGTTCTCAGACTCAATTCTCACACAGGGTTGCCAGATGCAAGGAACGAGCGCAACCAACAGTGTTAAGCATATCTCATAGCACATCAGAAAAGCATTTATCTTTTAATAAAAATAAAGAAAATAAACAACAAGTTGAAAATTTAGTATCAGGTAGGGTTAGGGTAGATGTAGGGAGGACTTGTATTGTCCCAAAAAGGTGTAATGCATTTAATGATTTAAAGGGGTCATATGCTTTTAAATAATTAAATGGATTCCACCTTTTTCAAATTTCTAATTTTTCTTTCTCTTTTGAGCATTACAAGCTGTTAGTGCATAGATAAAATCCCTGAAAGCCTGAAAACCAAAAATATATTATTTATAAAAGTTATGACTTGTCCACACTTCCCTAAAACGGCTTGTTTAAACACAACTAGGAATCAGTGTTAAGTTGTATTCACAACACTGTTTCAGAACAGTTCAACACAAAATACTAGAGTGTTTAGTGCATTTACAGAGGACTGACTCCTAAAACCTGGAGAGCAGTCTATGCTGGCTGTGCAGACTGTAAAGTGAAGCAGCTCTACCTCTGCAAGAACAGTCTGGCGCTTCTGACTCACAACCTTTATCGTTACGTTTTCTTATTAAACAAAATGGCTACTTGCTATTAAAATGTTTTGAGCAGTGAAGGGTAGTGCTTGTTTGTCATTACTCCAATCACGAATGCAGACATGGTGTTAGGTTTACGAGGCGTGATGCAATAAATAGTATAAATAGTAGAAAATCTGCTATTTTAACAAAGTGTAAACAGAAAACAAAGCTATTTGCACTTAATGTAACTAGCATCTATAATTATTTTCACTTATGTAGAATCGTCTGAGGTTATGTATATAACCCTGTTCCTTGAAGGAATGAGACGCTGCATCGACCAGACGCTATGGGAACGCCCTCAGCGTGACGGCTCTGAATAGTGTGTTGTATCAGCCAATGATGAGTTGGGACGTCATAGGCGGGTGACGTCACTGGCCAGGAAGCATATAAGCGCGTGGAAAGTGACCAGCAAACTAGCTCCTGTCACGTAGCGGAGCGCCGGCAGGGGATGCCAAAAGTGAGGTTTTGAGACGCAGCGTCTCGTTCCTTCAAGGAACAGGGTTATATACATAACCTGAGACGTTCCTTTTCAGGAACTCGAGCTGCGTCGACAAGACGCTATGGGAACGAGATGCCCACGCCTCCAGACTTTTAAATCTCTGCCTAGTGTGTGTTTGTGCACAGCTAGGGCGAGAGAACAGAAGAGCACGTAGTGGTACATAGAATCAGACAACTGCGAATATTGGCCATGGAGACCCCTGCTAGCAGGGCCTTCGAGGCCGCCACACCGTGTTTCGAGTGCGCTCTGACTCCTAGCCTCGGTGGGAAACCAGAGGACTATGAGATATGTATGATATGGCATCCACAATCCAACGGCTTAAAGTCAGCTTCACTTCAGGCCATACAGCTTTCTCGTAGATGGAACTACTCTCGTAGTTTCCACAGCTCTGGGCGGGGGTGGACTATTGTGCCCCCGTTTGTGAGAGAAGGTCCCTGACCGGAATTTCCCACGTAGGGCCGTCTAGGAGGTCTATCAGTTCCGAAAACCAAACTCGGCCCGGCCAGAACGGTGCTACAAGCAGTAGACTGACCTCATCCCGGCACACTCTCGCCAGAACTCCAGGGAGCAGAGCAATCGGGGAAAAAACATACAGACGCAGCCTCGGCCATGTCTGTACCATGGCATCCAGTCCCACATGAGCTTGTACCAGAGGGGACATTGCTCGTTCTCTTGGTCGCAAAGAGGTCTAACTCTGCCTTGTAATAAACTCTCTAGATCTGTTCCACACCTTGGCCCCTGTCTCGACAGGATGTCTGCTCCAACATTTAGATGGCTCTCAGTGAGAGGGATCTGTCCCGGGCCCACACAAGGGTCTGGTGTGCCAGCTTTTACAAGGGGTGCGACTACAGATGTCCTTGGTGGTTGATGTAAGAGACAACAGAGGTGTTGTCGGTGTACACCAACACATGTTGATCTCTTGCATCTGTGAAGAAGTGTTCAAAACGCTGTTAGAATTTCTAGACAGTTGATGTGCCAGATAAGATGGCAACTTCTCCCAAACCTTGGGCTAAGCGACCACTCGTGATCGCTCAATGACCAGCGGGGGACGCATCCGTTGCTAGCGTTATGCGGCGAGTGAGATTTCCCAGCACTGAGTCCTCTTTCAGTCTTGCGACTAAGGTGAGGATCAAAACTACTCGAGCAGGTGTCATACGAGCCCTCAACAAGGTCGAGTCCCACACCATGCCTAGATAAGTGGTTCTCTGAGCTGGAGAAAGAACACTTTTCTTGGCGTTTAGTCTCAACCCCAATCGTTTCATGTGAGCAAGGACGACATATCGATGTCTGTTTGCTTCTTACGGCGACCGTGCGTAATACAATGTAATACAAAATTTGGATGCCCTGGAGTTGCCGTGGAGCTCGAGCTGCATCCGCACATTTTGTAAACATACAGGGTGAGAGTGCAAGGCTGAAGGGAGGAACCCGATATTGGTACCTGTTGTTTTGACACAACCCACCCTCGGGTGGAGCTGTGCCTCGTGAGAGCTCAGTGGCGAACGTCTCAAATTTTCTGCTTTCAATTCAAATTTATTTGTATAGCGCTTTTCATGATACATATCATTTCAAAGCAGCTTTACACCAAAGTAATGTTCTACAGTATATGTAGTAGTAGCTGTACATGTAGATATGGCATAGATGTGAGGTAAAGATCAATTAATAACGTAATCGAACAGACAGGGAACATTAT
>JAUYWG010000061.1:17263115-17284521 GCA_034779775.1 Enteromius afrohamiltoni
GCTAAAAAGATGTGTCTTTAATCTAGATTTAAACAGAGAGAGTGTGTCTGAACCCCGAATGTTATCAGGAAGGCTGTGAAAACTAGGGATGAAAACTAGCCGTGTATGGCCACAGTTTTGACACCTCGGTATGGAAATTGTGATAAAAACTGCAGGCTCCTTCTTGAAGGCATTTATTTATTTTGACAGCGTGTGTAGAAATATTTGACTTCTCATTTAATACAGCGTGGTTACTTTTCATCTCTAATGCCGCTCTATTTTTAGATCAACGGCAGCATGATACACTGCCTTCAAGCCTGAGGAGACCATAGTCTCCTCAGCGCCCTCCATCTCTTCAGCCTCGGAGGAATATCTATATCTATATGAATAACATATCTAGCATAAAACTTTTGTTAAATATTAGCGTTAAACAACTGAAACATTGCTCTGGAATTCACATTTGATTTCTTGTGAACAATAAAGCTACGTCGTCTTTAATTTGATAGACTTAATTATTTTGACTGGCTAGTTGGTAGTTACAGCCCTGACTGAAATGAATAATACGAAGTGCACTGTGGGAAATCCTATAGGAACAACTGTCCGAGCGCATTAAGCAGTTTCACGGAAGGATCAGTGGGTTGCAGTATGGATTTACCGATGTCGTGATGGACAGTCCGTGTTTGTTTGTTCCATAACAACACGAGTCCGACTCTCCCTCAGGATACATTAGACTGATTAGCTAGACGTTTGATAAACTGGACCATGATCGAAAGATAAGTCAATACGCACTGGATGGCAGTGCTTATTCCATGCTGGATCACTTTACATGAAACAAAAAGGTCAACACGCCTCCTCTAGATTATGCAGCTTTTCCTGTCGACACGGCAACAACCTTTACAGCCAGGTCTTATTTTCATGAATAAAATAATTAGTTTCTGAGAATGAGATACGAAGATGAGGGCGAAGTTGTTGATGCTGTCTGCCAGACAACATGTGACCACCACAGACTGGAAAACATACAGTGAAGAACAACATATTCACAAAGCATTTTTTCATGATAAGTGAGGTCTAGCGGCTATATAAATATCACCATAATTAACATTTAAGTTTCAAAATGGTCAATCCACAGTAAACTGCACACAGCCTGCATAAAGTAGCTGTGATTTTTCACAAGCTGCTATGACTTTCGTAAAAATGTGACCTACCCACTCACTGCCTTCAGTCATCACCCGAGCACCGCCCACCGCCCACAACATTGATGAGCAACACTTACACGTGTCTAAAAGACTAACTTTAACAGACAAAACCAGATCGGCCGACCTGTACGCTCACTCCAAGGATGGAAGATCCTATAATATTATAATAATGTATGTGTCATGCAGTCGGACTTTCTTATTTTAATATTTACTTACTTATATTGCATTATTTCATTTATTTGCTAAAATTACTGGGTTTTACATTTGCACTCTTGTTATTTCAACACTCTTGTCTGTAAACACACTTTTTTTTCATGCTAATAATAAAGCAACTGCAATAGAAACTTTAGAGCTTAGGCATAGAAAAAAAAGAAGGAAAAGAAAAGGAGAGAGACACAGACTGCATAAATAGAGTGTCTCTCGTCCACATGTTCCAGCCTGTGTCTGAGGGTGTGTCCTTTTCTGGGTTCATTTAAGGACTCGAGCGGTTTTGCTGCATCTGTGCGACACCGGTTGCACCCTTCTTCTGACCCATGTTCAGCACATTCGTTCTCCTGCACACACTAATGTGCTTTTACAACCGATAAAAACCTCCGGAAAAAAAGAGCTCTCGTTCCAGCTGAAATAACAATGTGCTGCAAGCCACAACGTCTTTGTCCAATCACAACACTGCTCTGGACATAAACACGCACGCACACATTTACACATTCAATTGCTAACTTTTGGTCTAGATACATAGTGCACAGTAGAAATCATATCATATTGGGCAAGTACTTTTTTTGTCAAAGCTTTGTTCATGCAAAATGTCCCTCTTTCTCACAGTCTCACACTTTCCCAGGTAAAACAAAGCATGAGTGATATATGCTGTCACGTGTAAGCATCTCTCAGCGTGCTGCTTTCCTAGCAGTGTGAGAATGAGAACCATTCACATCTTGACTGAGTTAAACTTCACATGCACACATGGCTTTATCACTTTTGTAGTCACAACACAGTCAATCCAAACCTCACTGCCCAGTTTAGTCCCACACACACACATCTGGGATGTTGCTATTATGTAGTGCATATAATGTATCCATCATATATATACTGTATATTTAATAGAAATAAACATTTGCTGAAAAGGCCATCGAAAATGTGGATGTGTTTGTTTTTTTTATGGGAATAGATTTGGAGATATTTAGCATTATATAACTAGTGAATGGGAATGAGAAATGAATGAGAGTCCAAACAGCTGATAAAACATTAAAATATTACACAAGTAGTCCATATGACTCCACTTAAAATATGAAATAAATCCACTAGGATGTTTGTAAGTTCATTTGAGTTCATAATCCATCCATTTGTTTTCTCTGTTGAAAAAGTAATCTCTTCTGAATTAGGAGAGAAATTTTTCTCTGTCTTAAAAAAATACGTAATTGAATTTTGATGTGGCCATAAAAGGAGGAAGCTTTACTATACATGTGTTATGTAATAATAATACTTATTTTCAATGTGTAAAAAAAATAAATAAATAAAAAATCAAGGTTAAACATTTCTCATTTTTTTTCAAGTTAAATAATTTTTTTTTTTTAAATCTATTTATTAACAAAATCAGTGTTTAATACAACAATAAGTTACACTAAACAATGAGTCTATGGAAATATGTGCCTCTTCATACATTTCTGCAAAACTGAAAAAACGTTTGCCTTCAGCGTGACGGCTCTGAATAGTGTGTGAAATCAAACCAATGAAATGGACAGACGTCATAGGCGGGTGACGTCACCAGCCAGGAAGCTTATAGCACGTGGAGTGATACCGGCATTCAGCTCTTTGTCATTCAGCAAAGCGTACTCTGTGTGTGTGCAAGCTACAGCGTCTCAAAGTAAAAAACAAAAAAATGTCAAAAAGAGATAAAAAGAGTGGAAAGGGTGACAGCGAGTCACATTATAGGCCGTGTGCTTTCCTGTGCGAAAGATTTATTTCTCCAGGGGATTCACAAGATTTATGTGTGGCTTTTTTGGGAGCCGAACACGCGGCAACAGGTCTCGAGTGAGCTGACTGCCCTCACTGTGAACGCCTTCCAGTGCACGTGCTTCGATCCCGGGAGGCTCTCTTTGAGAGGGGAGCCTTTGCTGCGCTTCCTCGCGGTGCTGGACCCACACTGCCTCGGCATTTGTGGGGATCGCAGCGGAGATGGGCGAGTCCCTCTCTCCGCTCTCTTCACCAAGGTCCAGCGCTGCCTGTGAGAGTGAGGAAGCCAGCGCTGTGGCTACTTCCCACGCTCAGGGCGGTGCGGGGCTGTTGCTCTCTTCATCTGCGGATGCGGAGATGCACAGCTTAGGAGTTGGTAGCTTCCTCGTCACCCCAGTTTGAGGAGCTTGTGGAGGTGGTGACTCATGCCGTTGCCAAATTAAAACTAGAACGGCCGGACGAGGTTAAAGCCGAGACGCGCAGCAGCAAGATCGACAAGCACTTGCTGCAATCTTGGCCACCACCTCCCAAACGGAGCCTTCCGGTTTTCCGCGATCTCCACGCTAAGGTAGCAAGATCGTGGGAAAGACCGTATTCAGCTCGCTTTTTTGACCCATCCTCAGGGAAGGGGTACTCAGCAGCAGGTCAGGCCACTGCATGTCTGCATACAACTGCGGTGTTGCAGGCATACCAGGCTGCCCTGCTCAGCGAGTTGGATTAAGGCGAGAGGGTAAGCTCTGAAGATATCAGAGAGCTTCGGGGGGCTGCTGATTTTTCTCTGCGCCCTACCAAAGAGACCACTAGGGCTATTGGCTGGTTCATGGCAGCCTTGGTAGCTGCAGAGAGGCATCTTTCGTTAACATTATCTGATATTGAGGAGAAAGACAGGACATGTCTGCTCAATGCCCCGGGGCCTGTTCGGTGACGCCGTTAGTAAAGTCATGGACAGACACCAGGAGGCACACAAACAGTCAGTGGCTTTTCAGCGGTTCCTCCCTCGCCGTTCTCCAATTCACAGGGCCGCTAGGCGGGAGCGGCCCGGGCCGAGTACAAGCTCCTCATACCGTGAGACACAGAAGCAGAGCGTCGCTGATCACGCTCATCCAAAGAGAAAGAGGAGGGGTTGGCGACGTTCTGTTGAGAGGTCCTCTAAGCCAAAGCTGGATTTAAGGGTCACGCTTCAGACAAAAAGGACCTCTTGTAAGGGCAGCCCCCCAGCGAAGACGACAGGCTATACCGCATAACATGGTACCTGTCAGTCCAGAGCCCTGAGAGGCTGGCTCCCTTAGTAGGTTTTCTGGCAGCGTGGAAACTACTGCCGAATGTACCTCATTGGGTCCTGCGGACTGTAGAATGTGGTTACAGAATCCAGTTTGGGCGACCCCCGGTCCCTCATCACGAAGTTCAGTCTGGGTTCTACAGCTGGTACTTCATTGTTCCGAAAAAGGATGGAGAGCTGAGGCCCATCTCAGGATAGATCTCAGGCTCCTGAACCTCTCAATCATGAAGCTGAAGTTCAGGATGCCTACAGTCAAGCAGGTCATGTCACAAATCAAGCCCGAGGACTGGTTTGTCACAATAGATCTTAAAGATGCATATTTTCACGTGTCCATCCATCATTATCACAGGAGATATCTGAGGTCAAAGCATTTCAATATCGAGTTCACATATCTTGGTGTGGTATGGGATTCGACAGCGATGCAGGCTCGTATGACACCTGCGAGTGTCCATCCGCACTCAAGAGTGAGAGAGGGCTGGTCACTCTCTCTGTCAAGTAGTTTCAGAACCTGCTGGGTCTCATGGCAGCTGTGTCCAACGTCATACCTCTTGGCCTGTTGCACATGAGACCCCTACAGTTGTGGCTTCGGAACAGGGGCATTTCCTTGAAAAGGAACACATGCGGACCAGCATGTGTTGGTTTGCACCGACAACACATCAGTAGTCTCATATATCAACCGCCAGTGGGGGGCTGAGATCGCAGCTGCTATACAAACTAGCGCGCCACATCCTTCTGTGGGCCCAAGACAAACTCCTCTCACTCAAGAGCGGTTTATATACCTGGGAGGTTGAATGTGGAAGCAGACTTTCTGTCGAGGCAGGGGCCGAGGCCCAGGGAATGGATGCTTCATCCAGAGGTGGTGAATAGTGGATGGACTTTCGGTGGGTAGACACCCTCTGGTGATACGTTTCCTCCGAGGTGCATTGAGGTTAAGGCCTCCAGCACACTCTAGAATCCCATCATGGGACCTGAATGTGGTGTTACAGGCCCTCTGTAGGCCACCCTTTGAGCCTATCGAGGAAATCTTGGACCGTTTGCTCACTTTGAAAACTGCAGTTTTGCTTACTCTATGCTCTGTGAGGAGAGTAGGGGACCGCTCTCGGTAGCTCCTTCCCACCTCGAGTTCGCCCCGGGCATGACGAAGGCATGTCTATACCCTCTATACCCTATACCCCTATACCCTATATTTCAAACATAACAGAGCATTTATTTTGACACTCGCTGAATATTTTAATTCTGAACAGCCACTAAACGTACCTCGAGCAGCATTATAAAAACACTGCAATACGTACCTGTACCAACATAATACAAACAGACCACAGTTATTTCTCTTTGAAATGTGTGTGTTTGTGTGTGCCTACATAAAAACTTGGTTGTTTTGTAATTTAAGAAAGTAGTTTTACATGTACACATGTTTTTGGGTTGACTTGAAACAGAGCCAGTGTCTACTGTTCTACATCACCAGACTGTTCTCTCTCACAATGAAACTGTCATTATCGCTCACACTGTGTTCCTTTTCCTCTCTTGTGCCGTACAGGGGTTCTTTCCATTTCCATGTGTCAGTCGTTCGATTCTGGAGCAGAATACAAACAGAACAGCTTCTATTTAATGGAATGCACATACTAAACAAATCAACATTGCTTTCAGGAGACTCATCACCTCAGCTCTGTATAATCAAAACAGCCTTTCTCTCCTTTTCATCTCACTTTAAAACAACAGACACACATTACACTCCCATGAGCTGAAATGTGAGAATCCTTTGGTTTGTTTGGATGATCTCAGTTAAGCTTTATAAAATGGAGAGGGAAAAGCCCTTAGCGACACAAAATGAAATAAGTTTGTGAATAAGAACCAGATAGCAGACAAACAGACCTCAACGCACATTTAAGAAAGACTCTATACCCACTTTACTGTCTGGATATGTGTGTGTATCTGGAGGAAGTTAACTTGCAGGTGTGTGTTTTTGTACGCATGTGTATCCAGGTCAGTCTGAGAAAATAAGGAACAATCCGAGCATTATTTTTGGAGTAATGGCTGTCACAAGTCCTTACACAATCCAACGTGTTTAAATTGAACTGGAAATTAGTGCTGGGCGTCTGGCCAGAGGAGAACTGGACCCAACTAAGCCTGGTTCTCTCAAGGTTTTTTTCCCCATTCTCTCATGGATGACTCTGTTGTTCTATTTGATAATGTTCAGTGCCTTGCTACAATCTGTATTGTTAAAAGCGCTATATAAATAAAAGTGACTTGACTTGACTTGACAGGAATAATATTTAAACGTGAAATTTTAAATAAATGATTTACAAATGTTACTTTATTTTTGCTATATATATATATATATTTACATCATCATTTGCAACATGCTGTTTGTTTCTTTCCACTGCTGTACATAGAACACACATGAAGCCTTTATTCATGAATTTATTATTCGGAATGCATTTCTATCCCAAAGTACGTGAGCAATAGTTGCAGATGACTCAGAAAGCACAGATGTTGAATTTATGTCCTAGAAATCTCAACACAGACATAAAGTAAGAACAGCTTCATTGACTGAACTGAACTAAATGAATCTGACAAAGAAAGACATTATATAAATGTTTTTGGAAGAAATAATTTAAGCTTACCATGGTTGTATTTAAATGATAAAAAATACAGTAAAAACAGCAATAGTGTAAAATATTTGAAATGACTTTTTCTAGTTCAGTATATGCAATGCTATAGTAAAAGGGCACTCCCAAAAACTATATTGCCCACAATCCTTTGCCTGGACTCTTGAACACTGATTGCATTCACCTGTGTCTTGTTAGCTCATCAGTCCCACCTCATTTAAAGCCTGGTGTTTCTCTCATGCGTTGCTTATGTATTTAATGTCACACTGCTTTTATGGTTGTTTGGCTGCATTTTTTGTATTTAGTTTGGACTGACTCATGCTTGTTTATGGACTACAGATTTTAAATGACCCTTCAACAAAGAACTGAATTTGAATCTTTAGATTTTGTGTCTGAGCAGATTGGGACAAATGCATTGTTGATTTTTTTTTTTTTTTTTAACCATTACCCGAGTCTTCAGAGTAACATCCTTTAGAAATCCTCATAGGCTGGTTTTCTACTCAGGAAACATTTCTTACTTTCATCAAGGCTGAAAACAGTTTAATATTAATTCTTATTTTTGTGGAATCTGTGAAACAAAGTTTCGCATTCATTTGAAACGAATCTTTGGTAACATCACAAATTGTTTTGTGCTCATCTGATTCTCCCACTTCTCATCATTAGACTAATACAATCAGATCAAGGCTGCTGCTGGCCAAATGGGTCAGTTATTAACCATGATTTAAAATAAATTTACACCATAAGAGGACACATAGAATGAATGAGATGCAGTTTTGATAAGAAGGAATGGATCTTTGGATAGTTTCCACATTGTCTAGATCAACTTTGAATAAAGAAAATAGAGGTTTAGAGACTTAGAGACTAGTTTTCTGTTTATGTATGGGAAATGTAGCTAGCGGGAAATAAATTAATTCAGTTATTTTTTGCTATATTCTATTTTGAGTTATCAAACAGTCTAAAAAGAACATCATTAAAACTGCTGAGGTAATGTTGTTGGTTTTTCATAAAAAGTAGGTAATTATTGTCTAATGAATATGCTAACATAGAACAAACTATGAGTATGTTAGCTAGCATAGCTATAAATAAAGACTTTAAAAAGACTTGGGGGCACTAGTGTCTAAATCAAAGCTACACCCTACCGTTACTGTCACATTTAATCAATTCAGTGCAACCTTGAGAAATACAATTCTTAATTTCTTCTTAAGACCCCAAACGTCTGCCCAATACTGCAATTATAATGTAAAAAAATATATAAAAGTAAAGAAGCAAGGACTGGACTGTGGACAAATTTACCGTGCATGAAAGAAAGCAAACCTGTGGAGTATTTTGTCTGTTGTTCAGCTGTAAGCGTGACATACAGGTGAGAAGATGTGTGAGGTGAGCCTGAACTCCTTCATCACCTCCTGCTGCTCTCCTGCTTCTCTCAAGCACTGCACATCTGCTCCTGCAGGGAATGATCATAGACCAACCGCTGCTAACCGAACACCTGTGAGTTGCTAAAAACACACAATCACCTCATGCAATTAGCCCTCACCCTGCTGGCTCCTCATCTAAACGTCTGCACACTGAGATTTTCATTTCACACCTCATTCAGAAGACTAGTTCATAACATAGCCTTTATAGGGAGACATGAATTGAGAAATCAAAATTCTCTTGTTCTTTTGATATATAAGAGGTCTTCATGGTTTAAACCTAAAACAAATTCTTGTTAGTCTAAAATCAGCTTGTAGAATATGTGTAATAGTATGGCTAAATATCACCTTCGCAGAAGAACATCAACACCTGCTTCTACATTTCTGCCTGTTTAATAGGGGTGTCAAAATTAATTGTTTCTACGATGCATCGCGATGCAGATGAGAAACCGATTCAGTATCGGTTCAGTAATAGACCATAACCAATTATAACGTACTGACGCTTTTCTGATGTCATATGATGTCGCAGTACAATACAATAGCTGAGGCAGTGCGAGTAATTAAAAATGCTCCAACTACTTCAAAAGCCGACATCTAGGCACATTTCGGCTTTTATGAACATAGCTACCGTCTCAGGTTCTCGAGGAATGGTAGGTATCAGATAAAGATGTAGTACTTGTGACAGATAATGCGTCGAACATGATTGCTGTAGCTCAGTTCGGAACATTCCCTCACGTTACAAGCTTCGCGCATACAGTGAATCTGGCATCGCAGCGCATGCTTAAAGTGTCCGCGCTCTCCCGGCTTTTGGCCAAAATCCACCTAATATCAACACTCTTCCATCTCAGCAGCACAGCGAGCCACTGTCCAAAAGTTAAACAGCAGTGTCTTGGCTTGAGAAATCACAAGCTGATAACTGATATGTCAGAAGAGAGCAAGAGAGGATTGCTCCTCTAAATGCTATTTTGGTTTATAAATTATAATTTCATGTTTATACATTTCTTCAAGAAGTGTGTTTTTCACTGAGAAGGTAAAATTAAAGTTTCAGTTCATATATTTGACTGTTTGTGTTTATTAAAAAAATTATATACACGTGAATTAAAATTTGAAAATGGAGTATGCATTGCATCGTCAGTGCATCGTGATGCATCGTGATATTGTATTGAACCAAATCGATGACATAATAAACTTAATCAAACTGAATCGTGAGACCAGTGTAGGTTCACACTCTGAACTGTTTAGCCCCGCTCACCAATTCACACAAACATACAGGCAAACAAAGGTCTATGCAGAAATCAGATGACGGGGGTTGGGTTTTGTTTGGGTGTCTGTTTCATGTTATGTTGTCAAGTCTTTTATTTTGAAGTTTTGTCACAGTTCCTGTTCATGTCATGCTTCCCTTGACGTCATGTTTCTCACCCTTGTCTATGTGTCATGGTCTGATTGGTTGTCCTTGTCATTGTGTCATGTGCTCATTGGTCTGTTCTAGTCGTGTGATCCCCAGTGTCTACTTTAAGCACCCAGGTTCCAATTGTCTTAATGCCGCGTATTATGAAGTTATATCCTCTGTTTGGTGAGTCTGTTTCAGGTCGTCGTTGTTTCAAGTCATCTGTTTTTGGATTATGTTTGTATTGGGATCCCTTTATAAATAAACTTCACTTGGGTTCAAATTCAACTTGCCATTCAGTGGATGATCATTACAGAAATACATGACGCTACTCAGCAGTTTCGCGTCTCCTCTGCTTGCGTCAGGGTGACCGGGCTAGAGGAGTATGTTGAGGAATTTTGTGGACTGTATCATCTTGTGGACTTGTTGCATTATGATGTTGCACCAAAGGACTTAAACAAAAATATTTCATTTAATGCCCCGCCATACCCCTCACTGGACTATATGAACAATATTTCGATTTTGCGTTGTGGCTGTGTGGATCTACTTTTACTTTTACTGTGGAAGTCATGGAGGTGGTACACAACACTCCCCCCATGCCAGATACTCCATGTCCGCCAAAAACTTGACTAAAGTTCCGAATGAAGCGTTGGTAGAAATTGGTGAATCTGATAAAGCGTTGTAGGTCTTTGATGGTTCTGGGGTGAGGCCACTCGAGGACTGACTTAACCTTGTTTTCATCCATTGTGACTCCTTCCTGACTGATGATAGTCAATACACGGCCAAAGACTCCCATCCTTTTTCTTTACAAAAAAGAATTCAGCAGAGGCGGGTGATGTAGATGGACAAATGAACCCCTTGTCCAATTCCTCCCTGATGTAATTCCTCATGCTTTCTGTCTCAGGTTGAGATAGTGGGAAGACCCAACCTCTGGGTGGAACTGCTCCAGGCAGGAGTTCTATGGCGCAGTGAGTGGCACGATGAGCAGGAAGGTGTGTTGCCTTTTCCTTACTGAAGGCCTCCTTGAGATCGTGGTAGACTGTGGGGAGAACATCTAACTCCTCCTCTTCCCTGGATGAGGTTGGAGTGGGCTTGGATTGTGGAGTTAGAACAGGTTTCATGCACCGTGAGTGGCAGCAAGAGGACCAGCGGAGAATCTGTCGATCAGCCCAGGAGATGTCTGGGTTGTGGATTTCCAGCCAGGGTAGGCCCAGGATGATGGCATGGTCGGGTGAATGGATGGTTAATAGTCAAATAGTTTCAGAATGTATGGGTCCGACGAGGAGGGTCGTCCGTCTAGGGCTGCGACCGCCACATGTGGTCCACGTGGAAGTAAAAGGATATTCATGTGTTTAGCAAAATTTTCGTCCACAAAATTCCCCTCAGCCCCAGAATCAATGAAAGCGTCATGGTAATCCTTCTCCCCTTAACAATTATGATTACAGATAATATTATTGAGTGATCAGAAGAACTGCAACTCACCCGTGCTGGCATGGAGCGTGGTGGTGGGATCGGACAGTTGGCACGGATGTGTCCTGGTTGACCACAGTAAAGTCTTTTAGAGTGTTCATCATCGGACAGGTGAGTTCTAACAATCTGCATGGGCTCCGGGGGGTGCTGTGGATTGGGTATAGTGAAGGAGCGGGCTGGCAGGGGCTGGCATGGACGACGTGACCTGATTAAATTGTCCAGTTGGATGGCTAATTCCATTAGCTGATCCAAGGTTTTGCCTCCATCACAGCAAGCGAGTTCAGATTGGCGCTCCCGGTTTAGCGCCTTGCGGCATAAGGCCTTCAACGGTTCGTGTGGCCATCCTGTGCGAGCGGCTATCGTGCAGAATTGTAGGGTGAAATCAGTGGCAGAGCTGATACCTTGCTTGAGACTCAGGATCTCCTCACTGGGCTCACGTCCGTCTGTAGCATGAACGAAAACCTCACGGAACCGCTGGATGAATTCGTCGTAATGCATGACAGACATCCCTTGTCCCTCCCAGAGAGCTGTGGCCCAGTTTAAGGCACGCCCCACCAATAATGAGCACACCAACGACACCTTGCTTTCATCATCAGGTAAACAGCTGAGTTGACGATTGATGTACATACCGCACTGCATTAGGAAACCCCGGAATTTCCCTGGCGAGCCGCCGTATTTTCCTGGCAGAGAGATGCGGGCAGCGTGGCTGATGGTGGATGACGCCGCTACTGGAGGTGCATGGAAGAATTCTGTGCCTGTAGAGACTGACTCATCCCTTCAGAAAGGTGAGTAAACCCTGGCGAGTGACTTCATGGGCAAGCTCAAGCATAGTTGCTGGATATTGATCTGGCTAAGTTTTCTGTTGTGAATGCTTGGAAGACAGTAGATCCATTTGCAACTATTTATTGAACAATCATAGTCAAACAGGCTTAGGTCAGAGGGAGCAAACAAACATAACACAGACAGTTCAAAGACAGTACCAGGGGCCGGCAGAAGGTCGATGTATCAGGCAGGTATCCGTAAACAAAGTCCAGGCAAAGGTCGAGGCAACAGGCGAGAATCAAATGACTTAATAAACAATCCAAATCGGCAACAAGTCAGTCCAAGAATAATCCAGATATATGCTTAGAGATGTCTGAGAAGAGTCCTTTAAATACTGATGTTAATAGTGAACACCTGTAGCGGAAAATCCCCACAGGTGTTCGGGTAAAAAGGGCCGGGTGGAAACTAGTACTCCGGGGAAGGTTCCCGCTGATGACGGTCGGACAGCGCCACAGAGGACTGCCTTGCAACAGCCATGCCTGCTACTCCAGGGCCTGCTCCCGTCACACCTGTCAAGCTAGAGTCTGTTCACATCACTCTTGTCAAGCCAGAGTTCGCTCATTTCACGACTGGCAAGCCAGGACCTGCTCACAAGATGGCCACCACACCCGGTCACTGCTATTGCCTTAATTTCCCCAAATTATTTTTGGGGAGTGGACCTGGACCTGGCAGAACCTGATTTTGCTGAGTTTTGACATGTCCCTGTCCCTGGAACAACATTGTGATTAGCCAATCAGATCTGAAGAACCAGTTTTTGTGAAGTTTAAGCTTACAATCAGTGTTTGGTGCTTGTACATCGGTGTCAGTCATCTATCATTTAATATGATTTTAGGCATAACTCATGGGTAGGGTTTGGTTATGATGTAGAAATATGGTCAAAATATGGTTTTGGAATCAAAATATGTTGACCCAGGAACACGTCGACCGGCCGAGAACTTATGGCCAAGGAAGCTGTCTAAGGGCGCCCTGCCTTGCCTGCCCCGCCATTGGATCTGTACTACCTTATTACTGCTTCATGCCCTTCCAGGGTTAGGGTCATGGTGCGCCTCTGCCACACTGTCTGCCACAGCTAAGGCTTGTAAGGTCTAAAAGGACAAATGGACAAATCGTCACTAAAAAGAAATATCTTGAGCCAATATTTAATTGGACAGTAGAAATAGGTTCAGAGGAAAAACAGAGGGACTAAAAGATATAAGAGACTGATGAATAAATGGATAGAGCAGAATCCATTATGCAGAAAAAGGTGCAGACCTCAGATTGCATGAAGTGAAGAGATTGGCGTTACACTGATGGTCACCAGGGAAATCCATAATTCAACAAGTGCAGAAGGGTCATAAATGAAGGATCACTTTTTAATTTCCAGGATAAGTGGAATCTACTAGCTGAAATTAACCTGCAACATGATGAGGTCATGTGACAACAACAACAAAAAGAACATAGCCTATGAAACAGATATTGTTGCATAATGCAATTTATAATGCAATTAATCAATTCGTCTTGTTTTTTTATGTTTTCATGCAATAATGATTCACGTGTCTGCATAAAGTTTCACCTGAGGACTTTTTGTCTGGTGCTTTTTAATCTGAGTGCGTTTCAGCTGATGACTTTTTGTTTGACGCATTTTAATCAGAGTCCATTTCGCCCTATAATTGATTGTATGAGAACTTCTCAAGACATGAAGCCTTTCAGTAAGTCACAATGCTGTGTGGTTCATTGACAAAGGTCTTTTAGTCTGAGGCATGACGCCTTTTCATTTTATGACTGAGGTCTGAGGATGTCCTAAAATGTACACCGTGCTTGTGGTTAAACTGCAACACAAAACAAAGCTGAGTTTTGCAAAAAAATATTATTTCAGTCATTTCCCCCATCTTTGAAATAGTTTTCTAGGGTTTGTTGCCACCTTGTGTCTGCGTTATGTTCTCGCAATGGGATAGCAAATTCTCAGCAACAGGTTATCCCTGAGTATGTAGCGATTTGGAGATTTAATTGAGAGAGCCTATCAGTGGAAGAAATTATAATTACGTCACACTACATTATACAATTTAACATTAATGAAAATCATTGTGTGCCAATGTGTGTTTTACACAATGTGATTTAGAGGATGATATAATACTAGGCTATAATTGTCTATATGCATTGTATAATATAATTATGTTATTTTTTCATATTATAATTATTAGATATGAAAATATTACCTATAAAAATAAAATGGCTTTTACCAATTTAGTACAAAACTATAATGTAATGATTAAACCAGGATAAAACGTGTGTTTTTCTAAAATGTTTCACCACAATGATGTTAAAAAATGTAGAATAATACACTTTTACCCGATATAGCTAATGATTAGATAGTAAATTGTTAAATATGAAAGTAAAAATAATCAAACTTAACTTACAATTACAATTATATATGTATATCTGTGTGCGTCTATAAAAGAATACCTAAATAATATATAGCTAAATAAGAGATCCAATTTTTGTTAAGATATGTTGCTCATGAGTCTGTTCAGTCTGTTGACACCCGCCGGATAAGATTTTCGCTGTAACGCCTAAACAAAGGAGTTATCCGAGCGCACCGGCACGAGCCCCACATGGCGCGACTGCGCATGCTCAGTTCCGGACAGACCGGTGTCCAGTCAGTGTCAGACACTCTGATCAGATGCTGCAGTCCCGTTAGTTACATTCAGTTTGCCTTCGCGTTATTATTGCCAAACCTGCGGGGTTGATGTGTTTAAACGCACACTGTAGATTTAAATTCACTCATTTATTCACTCGCATATTTTACCTGGGTTGCACCACACCTGATGTCGGCATAGGCACGCGCTCGCAAGGTAAGACTGTGTGTGTGTGTGTGTGTGTGTCAAGAGTGTAATTTTCTGGTACCAGATTTCAAACTACACCTATTGCATTTCAATGTAAATGACAGTTTACTGCAAAATGTCAGGTCCAGTTAAATCGCTTTAATGGAGATTAGCCACGTTCCCTAACGGAATCATCCAGCAGCACTTGTTGAAAGCGTTCAAGTTTGCCTTCAGGTTTAAAATAAAGAGTTTAGAGCTTGATACAACAGGCGAATATCTAAAAGATGCACAGATAGCTTTTTATAAGATCTTTAATAAACCCTCTTGTACTAAAGCGTTTAAAGAACCCAGAACTGATGTACTGATCTGAGGAACCTGTAAAGAAACATTCATCTCAAAAACATTGAAACTCATTGTTGGCAGAAATGATTGGTTTAACCTAATGCATTCACATTAGTAAACAATATATGTTTTACTAATTATATATTAATAAGCAGTAGAGCATTGTGATAGCAGCACCAAAATCATGGGAAAGAACTGATAAAATGTTAATGCGTTGCATAAATGCAAATATAAAATGACCAGTTGATTTTTTTCATATAGGTTATGTGAACAGTAAGTTTTTCCTTTTAATAGATACTGTGAAGGACCTTGATTTGATTCTGAGGATATTCCTTCTATTCATTTCATATATGCGGTTTGTTTGCTCATAACATTTGATTGTTTGGTACAGATGGACAGTTGCAGCTTGTTGTCTTCTAAGTTTCTAGCAAAGTTTTAGAGCTCTGTAGCTTGTAGCTGGGGCATCTGGTGGTGATAACCTTCATGGCGATCATCCCTCTGAGTGCTGCGGCCTCAGATGTGGGTCGATGGGCATTTGTACTTACACTTTAAGCTCGTAGATCAAAAGGAATTAAAGCCTGACTGACAAATGCTGGTGAAACCTGCTGACACACGCGCACGGAGGCTTTTGTCTTCAGCTGGGACGCACAGGGACTTTGCACTGCACGCCGACATGTTTATATTAACAGCTACATCTCTTCCGTTTTATAGTGCAGAATCATTTATGCCATCCGTGCATGTTAAGGGGCCTCAAAACATATTTGCAGACTTGTTCTAAACTTCAAATTGTCTGATTTTCATTGCATTGGATACAAAACATCAAACTAAGAGGTATTAAGATGAAACAAAACAAGTAGTAGCGCGTACTGTTGGTAACAAAGTGGTGTGTTAGGGTTCAAATGATAAAACAACATACCTTCTTAGAAAAAAAGGACAACAGCTGTCACCAGGAAAGCCAGTTTTTAAAAAGGTGCAAGTATGTACTGTTAAGGTACTGATATGAACTTTTTTTTTTACCCTATATGGAGTACAAGCTGCCATTGAAGCTGTGAAACTAGCAGGAAATGCAAAACCAAAAGGAAAATACCCAATGTCAACAGAAGACAGAACAGAAAGCCTCAATATAATTGTGATGACCGAAACTAACCTGAAAAATACTCACAGTTCGAATCTGCCTTCTTTAGATCAGAATGCATTTTAGTGTGTTTTATTATGTACACCTACTGTATTAATATAACAAAAATATTATTTAGAAATGTTCATTTGGAAGACTCATTTTTAAATACGTAAGTGTTTAGCACTATAAACAAACACTGAATGAGCGCACGCATATTTGGACAGAACTGGACTCAAATTCACATAGTTATTAAGACAACATTGTGACAACTAGCCCCGGCCTCCCCTATACTGAAGACTAATACATAAGTGTTGTGTATATAGTTCATTTGTGATGAATCTGTGGTTACTATGCTATGACAAAAGTACAAATTTGAGAAAAACTGACCATAAAGTTCCAGAAACCCAGCTGATTGAAAGAAAGTGAGCAAAAATAACGAAATCCTGATGAGAATAAACTCCTGCAGTATTAAGAAAACTGATGCAGTGACAATAAACGCATAAGCATACATTGCTCTATTTGACTATTTTCTTCCGCGAAGCTCTTAAAGATTTCCATCAAGTTTAACCTGATGTCACACACAAAGCTTATTCCCTCTCAACTTTGCCCTTGAATTTGACACTTTTTTGCTTGTGTGTTGAGTTTGTATGCAGCTATCCTGTTTTCCCTCCGCTGGTCTCAGTGCAAAACGATAGGCCCGCTAAATAATGCACGGGCGTCAGCAGGGCCACGAAAGACAGGTTGATTATGTAACAGCGGTGGACTGTTAGTTCTGCTTACCTGGCACTCAGGTGTGGAATATGATTCAGCTGCTGATTTAAAATAGTGGCCCTCGCTCTACACGCACGCATCGGTCACTATATTCCTGGGTTTGCCTTTTGACACAATGAAACAAAACAAATGAATACACAAAATCATACCTTTTTAGCTTGATGTTAACTTTACCCTACATAGGGTAGCTCAGTTATTGTGTAACAGTATCTTATTACAGCACATTTATGTGGCGCAGTGTGATTAACAATCAAAATGTAATATTTACCGTCTTGTGAAATGATCTTTATATCATCAGACCAACTGTCCTAGAGGGACTGTTTTTAATATTGTGCAAGGAAAAGACTAGGACCAGCACTTTAAAAATGCTTCTTTTCTGTCCGTCGCTTCACAGGAGGATCATCTTAGAACTAGAGCCATGGAGACGGTCATTCACTTTATGAATGACTCTGTAGAGTTTTATAAATGGAGCCTTACCATAGCAGGTGAGAATCTTTTTTTATGTATGTATTTTTTTATCGTTTTCAGAAAATGAAATCAGTAAATATTCTGAATCTGTAAATCTCAGATAAGCGCGTTGAGGAATGGCCGATGATGTCATCTCCGCTGCCCACCCTGGGGATCAGCGTTCTCTACCTGCTCTTCCTCTGGGTCGGACCCCTTTACATGCAGAACCAGGAGCCTTTTCAGCTCAGAAAAACCCTCATTGTGTACAACTTCAGCATGGTGCTGCTAAACTTCTACATCTGCAAAGAGGTCTGCTCATCTCCTTGTTAATCCATTTGAAACTAGCGAGGGCAGTCGTGTTCATAGAGTTCACGGAAGCAGCATGGTATCAGAAAATAATACTGGTGTGACAGGATTCTTCCTAAATACAGTAGCAGTTTTTCAAACGTATCTTCAGCATTGTTTTGTTATTGGGTTATTTTTCTTGGCAAATTGTTGTTTGCATGTATTTATTTGCAAAATCAGTTTTATTGGCATTGATGAGCAGAAATCTAACTGAGTGTAGTTTACTTTTAAAACAAGACATATTAGTTGTTATTATATATATATATGTGTGTGTGTGTGTGTGTATAATTGTAGCAAATTTTTAAACCAATATTTGTTTTATATATATATATATATATATATATATATATAGAGGGAGAGAGAGAGAGAGAACATTTGAGAATAAAAAAAAATTAAAATATTTAAAAAATACTGGTATGAAATGCTGTTATAAATATCAGGTTAGTTATTTATTCATGCTTAAAGCTTTCACTGTATGGAAAATGGCAGTGATTTCAACCCAACAAGTTCAATGCTGTACCCCAGACAGATCGCAGAGAGGTCACAGACGTTTGGCACAAGATCACTGTTTCACTAAAAAGAGCCACATAATTGACTTCTTACACAGACAGTCTGTTGCTTGTTTCACAAGTCTAACTTTTACATGAACGGGAAAAAAAATGCTATGAAGTGAAACAGAACTGTGCAGTTTATGCTTTTTATTCCTTGTGCTTTAAAGCATAAGGAATGAACTGTGGCAACTGTAATTCGAATAATAATAATAATAATAATGCAGAATGTGTTTTTGCCTCTAGCTGCTACTGGGCTCCAGAGCGGCCGGATACAGCTACCTCTGCCAGCCCGTGAACTACTCCAATGATGTTAATGAAGTCAGGGTAAGATATACATTATTTCCCTTAAATACATTTACTTCATTGAAGACCGACCATGCTACTGTTGTTCTATAAAGTGAATTATACATGGACTAACCCAATCAAAAACTCCAGACTGAAGCCATGCCCTTGTACAGTTGTGGGAACAGGGGGAAAGTTGAGTAGAGCTCTGTGAGAGCGAGGCTTAGCTGTAATCAGAAGGCCGGAATGCAGAATCCCTGGATTCGTTTTCACTGACGTTGGTTAGAGTTCCCTCATGCTGCTGTCTTGGCATGCATCGTCACCCTCATTGACGAGCTCGGTTTCCCTGGTGACGTGAGGACAGAGCTGAGGTCAGGAGTCTCCCCACCTGCAGGCCACGCCTCCATTCTCATGGCCCTTGCTATCAGTATACTTAAACAGATTAAGCTAAATCATTGTAATGAATAATTTTATACCTACATTCAAAGTGACTTCAGCTAAGCTTGGGTTGTTTGTCTTGATCTTCAGTGGTTATGGGGGTTCACTGATCACGCATAGCTGTGACAGACGGATGGATAGATGGATGGATGGATGGAAATAGAAAGAAAACGATAGATAAAACATCAGAACAAACAATAGATTGAGCGATGGATGGTGGAAAGAAAGAAAGAAAAATAACAGAAACAATAGATAAAACAACAAAGCAAACAGAAGAAAGAAAGAATAAAATAACAGAGCAAATAATAAATCGAATGAAGGATGGATGGATGGGGAATAAAAGAAAGAAAGAATGGTTAAAATAACAGCAATTGATGGATTAAATGATGGATGGATGGATGGATGGAAGAAAAGAAAGAACATAAAATGACAGACAGATAGATAGAAATGTGTATCATGACTGAGACGGGTGGTGTTTCTGCAGATAGCGTCAGCGCTGTGGTGGTACTACGTCTCTAAGGGGGTGGAGTTTCTGGACACAGTGTTCTTCATCATGAGGAAGAAGTTTAATCAGGTCAGCTTCCTGCACGTCTATCATCACTGCACAATGTTCATCCTGTGGTGGATCGGCATCAAGTGGGTTCCTGGTGGACAGTGTGAGTACACACACACACACACACGCAGAACTAAATATTCCTAAGCAACTAAATTACTTCTGTTGTTGTCAAATTAAGCCACTTGTGATTATTATAGACTAAGGCCTAAAGCCAAAGCCTGAAGTCCTGAGGCTAACCTAAGGCTAAGCCCATATTAAGCCTAAACCTAAAACAAGCCCAAAATATATTGTAAAATTATATTATAAAATGTATCAATAGTACATCACTTTTATCCAAATCTGCTGGGTTGTTCACCCAAAAATAAAAATTCTGTTATCATTTTAAGGTGGGTTTCTGGTCCCTTGACATTCTATGGAGGTCAATAGGGACCAACTACGAATTGGTTACCAACATTTTTACCAAATATCTTCTTCTGTGGTTAACAGAACAAAGAAACTGGAACAGTTTAAGGGTGACAGTTTTCATGTTTAAGGTGAACTTTCCCTTTAACTTGCAATCAAGGTGCATATTTTATGAATGTATTTCATGTATTTCTCGTTTGGCCCATATGTTGTATCAACACCAGTGTGATGCAATTAAGGTGAAACCACTAAGAACCATTGTCAAGAATATCCCGGCTTTATTACTGTTGTGCGTTTTGAGGCTTGAACAAGATTCAAGGAAAGGTTAGGAGAGCTTAGTGGGATGGGGTCAAAGTGTTTGGGAGGGTATACAGATGGTCAGAAGGTTATTAAGAAGGAAAGGGTGAACAAAGGATAATGACCTGAAATGGGTGGAGGACTGCTTTGAAATGATTGGATGTTGTAATATTGTGTCTTAACAAATGTCGCTGACACTTCCAGGACATTTCATATTTAGTGACTGATGTTTCAGAGTGTTCGCTTAAGCAATGAAGCGTGAACTGAAAGGCATCTTGAAGCTTCATTCATGAAACTTTCAAAACATTTCCACTTCAATGTGAATGTAAGAAAATACATTTTAATGAAACTGTGCCATTGTCTCAAATAATACACCACGATCATACCTTTCCTTAACAATCCTAGACCTGAATCTATATTATATATTTTTTGATGTTACATCCAATTAAATCTGCTTCTCTCTTCACAGCTTTCTTTGGCGCTACGATTAACTCAGGCATTCATGTGCTGATGTATGGCTACTATGGCTTGGCAGCATTTGGACCAAAGATTCAGAAGTACCTGTGGTGGAAGAAATATCTCACTATTATTCAGATGGTAAAAAAAAAAAAACACTCTCTATCCCTCTTAAAATGCTGTATGGAAAATGATCGTCTACCAAACTGATGGATTGTTAATTAGTTTGCTTGGCTCAAGGCACACAATTCTGGAAGTGTGTTTCCATTATTGAACAAAAAAAGAATTAAAATAAGTTAATTGCACCTTTTTCTCACACAGTTATGACATTGTGCTCATTGTAATTCTTTCATAGTTTCATTTAAAGCAGTGTTTTTAAGAATGAATTCGCTATTTCCTTCAGACCAATGCAAAAATCAGGTTCCTTTTCAGGAACTCGAGCTGCGTCGACGAGACGCTATGGGAACGCCCTCAGCGTGATGGCTCTGAATAGTGTG
>JAUYWG010000061.1:17285975-17303999 GCA_034779775.1 Enteromius afrohamiltoni
TCACCCGCCGATGACGTCCCAATTCACGATTGGCTGATTCAACACACTATTCAGAGCCATCACGCTGAGGACGTTCCCATAGCGTCTCGTCGACGCAGCGTCTCATTCCTTCAAGGAACTAGGGTTATATAAATAACCTAGAGACGTTTTCCCAGGTCTGTGCACGCGAAAAGTAAGTGGGCGATATATTAATGTTTCTCTTTGAAGTCAACATGAAACGGCTCAGGATTGGCTCTTTCACTTGAGAGCCAATAACTTTCAGATTTAAGACATCGCAGGATGTTTTCATTCATTTTGAACTGTTTTATACACTGCATGAAAGGACTAGACTACTTTAAGCAATCAAAGTAGTTGTGTGTTTCTGATACGAACCGATTTGCTTGTGTTTAGATCCAGTTCCACGTCACCATTGGCCACGCTGCTCATTCTCTCTACACGGGCTGCCCATTCCCGGCCTGGATGCAGTGGGCTCTGATTGGCTACGCCGTCACATTCATCATCCTGTTTGCCAATTTCTACTACCAGACGTACCGCCGCCAGCCACGACTCAAGTCAGCCAAGCCTGCTGCAAACGGCGTCTCCAATGGCATCAGCAAGACTTCGGAGATCACGGAAAACGGAAAGAAACAGAAGAAGGGCAAAGGAAAGCATGATTAAAAACAGGAAGGAAGTGAAACACTGGGTCCCATGGGCTGCTACAGACTGTCTGGTAATAGCGAAAACAAAATTGGTCTTTTTTTTTTTTTATTTCAAACTAGGGACACTTCCAATGCAACCAGTCCTGTGTGACATCACTTCCTCAGTCATCTCTTTTGAGTTGCTGAGGCTACTTATGAGTTTTATAGTGCTAAATGTCCTTTTTGGTTTATCGAATCAAAATAGCAAACCACTTTTGAGACATTTAGTTATCATTGGGGGGGGTGTAGTGAGTTTTGAACTTAGTTTTTTTCCACGTAAGCAGAACGCTAATTCTCTTGAAAGTTTTTATTTAGTGTAAGCAGCTGATGAAAGATTCCTACGTAAATGGTTCAGCTGGATGCTTCACATGTCCTTCCTCTGGTCTCGATGATAGCCAGATTTCTTGACACTGTTGAATCCTGAAAGACTGAGCCCTTAAACAGCAAATGTGATGAGAAAGTCATTCGAGATCTAAATCGCTTCCATAAAACATGAGGATAATCCCACTTTCTATGTTTTATAGCAATTATTACTGTTTGTGTGAATCTTTATTTGTAGTGCAGCAGGGGGGTTTAAGGGCTCAGGTGAATGTTCTTACACATAACCACAGAAAATCACTGTACGCTTGGTGGGTTTCTACTCTTGCATTAGATCATGTCAGTGTATTCATTTCATTTTCTTTGTAAAACAAGTTCCTGAGATTGGCGTGCAGTAATGATGGTGTCATGGCTATATACTCAGGTAGTTTCACATGTTTGTGTTCCACGTACATAATTAGACACATACACTGCACACACACACACTTGTGTCCTTAATATCTGTTCGGGTGTACTCCTCTCTATTGCTTTGTGCATGTAGCTTTTTATTAAGGTTTTGCAAATTATATTACATTACAGTTATACTCATTTTTCTTTTTGTTCCCTTTTATGGCAAAAAGTTCCCTGTGTTAATAGAAAGTGGGCAAAAGATGTTTGAAAACGGCATGACACTCTTAAATTCAGACTGGAAGCTGTGTTTGTGATCTGTACATTGTGTACAACAGATTCTTACAAATATCAATGTTCTCATAGTAAACAATTATATCAGTTTATACAGAACTGAATCAAATAAACAGGATGTCAAGCTCATTCCCTCGCTGTGATTTTGCAAATGTATCATAAAATGACTCTCTCCCTTACTTTCCCTCTTTCCTTTTGTTTTGCTGTACTATGGGGGGAGGGGGAGTTTGAATCTCTTACAATTCCAAAAACTGGGAAAAAAAAACAGGACTGCAAGATAAAATTTCAATTATGTATATATATATATATATATATATATATATATACATACATACACACAAACATGCACACATATATAAATAGCCCACATATAATAAATATATATATATATACACATGAAGGAAATGGCCTCTAATTGATGCATTACTTTAAATTTTAAGTAATATTGGTGATTGACACCAATAAAATAACTATAAAAAATAACGAATATTTCAATAATCACTCTAATTCGATAATAATGACACAAAGAAACAATATCCTTTGATTTCAGAAGTGTTTTTTTTTTTTCAGCTGATGAACAATAAAATAATTGGCAGCCAGTCAGAGCCAATCAGAATCATTTGAGTAATAACAAGCTATAGTATTTTGAAGCAACATTGCATGCTCTTGATCAACAGACGTTATTGTGAACACTCATTTTTCATGGACGCCGCCATTTGTAAACGTTATGTATACGGTTGCATAAACTCAGCCTCCATGTTAAATCAGTGTAGCTAGTGTAACTAGCAGTCAGCTGAAAATAATAGTTTTTATTTTCTTGGATTCAACTTGGACTAATCTACTGAATCAAAACAACTACTGCATGACCAGTCTTACAGAAACATTTAGCTGACTAACTTTTAATACTAGTCTTAACCTTTTGTGCAACCGGCAAATAAAGCAGCTTTTAGGAAAGATGTCCTGTCCTCTTTCAAAGGGATTGGAATTACTTCAGCCAATAAAATAAATAAATAAATAAATAAATAAACCACCCAGAACACCTAGCAACCACATAGCGACATCTCAAGCACTTCAGCTTTTCTCTTGCTACCATAGTGACATAGTTCATAATGGGCTTTAATTTGACAGTCCCTTTGTCTGACCGCTAACTTTAGCAGTTCACACAGACCCTCTGCCTCCGTCTCTCTCCTTCCTGGACCTTTAATTAAGCGTCCTCCATCCGCAGTGAAGCTCCCAGGCCAGAGCTTTGAGGGGTTGGGCAGACAGATCTGGACTAATCAGGCTGTAAATTGGCTTTCGCTGTAAAAGAGCTTACATCCACGTCAGAGTTTGTAGCGTTATTCAGGTCACAGTGGGGGAAACTTACACTGCTATCAAACTAAAACTATTAAATAGACCAGATGGATGCAATAATTATAAAAGACTTTACACATGACAATAGCAATATCCACAATAAGATAGACATGACTATTTGTTTTCATATGATCTAAAGCAACTTCTTTAATGAATGCATTGATGCTTCATCATTTTATCTTTCATAGGGCAGTCTAAACTGTGATTCTGAAGCTTAAAAATACTTAAAGCAAGAGAAAAAAGCTGCAAGTTCCGGTAAGATACTGTAATTGATTATTACTGAAACTCTGTTTCTGAGGCTGAACTGTGCTGTAGTTATCTAGCACCTTGAAGAAAATAAATATGTTAACTCATACTAGCTACCATCTTCTACGATTTCTGTCTTCCTGTGTCTGATCAAGGATGTTCGTCAGTAAGAGGATTGCAAACAGGCCAGAGATTTCCACTGGCCCTATTAACAGAAAGGGGTTTCACCTTTCTCTCAACCTGTTCCTCTGATGATATACTCTACGAACACTCCCTGAGATAATTAGCTCTTCTCTGTGTCCATACGAACAGCCTCCTGCCGTGTGCTGTGTATATACGCAATACTGCAAATTCAACGCACTTCTGAATGGTGCCCAAAATCTGATTTGTCTGTTATTCCTAGTACAAGCTTTTGAGCTGCAGGGAGGGTATAGTGGACTAATTTACATCAGAATGTATAATTCAGCTACTGTCTTATTTTGATTTAGCAGGTTACGCAATGTCTTTTATTGATGAGATTATTTCCAGTTGAGGTACACAGGCAGACAGCGCTCTCTAGTGTTCACAGGCAGGGTTACAGCTTGACATCAGTGCCAATGACCTGAGATAACACTTGTGATTAATATACAGTTACAGTTCCGTATAATTTGGAGCATTTGATCAAAGTGATGGTTTTTAATATCTGAAAGCCCGATTTAAATACAGACTATATTTTACTGCTATGGTTTTTCAGATTGTTATTCTTTTATGTTACATTAGAGTTCTAATGATCCAAATATATTTGTAGTGTACTAAGATCATAGTGTTATTATATTTGCAGTAAAGAAAAATATCTCAAGATTCTTCACTGCGGGGGGGGGGTGAGACTGCATTTCCGCTTATCAGTGAAGCAGCAAACTTTAGCAGCATTCAGCAGTCTTCCTCCCTCTCAGGCTTTAAAGGGAGCAAGACGTGCAAGTTGCATCCTATTGTATATTTTAAATATATATACATATATATTAAAAAAGTGTATAAAAAATAATTAAATGTTCTATATAGAATTTTAAGAATATTGTACTTTACATATTAAAAACAAAGTGGTTGTCACACTTCCTTAAATCCGTTGTTACGTCAGCTCATGAATATTAAACGTCCGTGTCTTGCGTGCCTAAGCAGTGCCTGGTACCCCGAGCTGAAGGAAAGAAATGAGCACAGTTCATAAACAGGTAAGAAAACATCGCGATATTTACTGTTCTTGAAGATTAACTCAAATCAGGACTGCATCAACAGGCATTCATAATAATATATGTAGCCTGTCAATAAACATTAGCTACTTATAAGTCTAAGCAAATTAATGTTCTATACTCTTCAACGATACGAATTCATATTTCTTTTAAAAAAAATATATATATTTTTTTATAATTCGCTGTTATGTTGGCTGTATTCATAGTTTTTTGCAAATAAATGCATAAATTCCATATGAAGACAATTCAGTTGTATTAAACTGCTTGTACGTGTACTCTGCACAATAAGAATACAGTTTAATCTAATATTTGATTTTGCCCCTTTTATAAACTGCATACAGTTCGTGTGTTGGAGGTCTGTTACATGACATGATGAGTTCTGCCGCAAGTGGCGCTGCGGATTTTCCTCCATCAGTGGACGTTACCGAAGGGAGGAGGCGACCATCTCCCGGACAAACCCCCGCCAAACCGGCCTCAAAACCCAGCGGCAGCCGCTCCTCGTCATCCGCCGCGTCGAAACCCGGAGGAAAGGGCACTAAAGGACGCGAGGGAGAGCAGGCGGCTCAAGGAGCACGTGTCGTGAGGGTGAGAGGTGCGGCAGCTGTTCATGGTGCTGAAGCTGAGGCGCTTTGGGAAACCGAGGAGCGGATTGATCACGCTCCATCACCGGACACGAGCCGCGCGCTGCGCTTACCGTGCGTCCACAGAGACTCGTGCTCGGAGCAGGCCAGCGGCTCCTCCGGTGGAGGCGTGAGGGGAAGAGAGAGGGAGAGTAAGGCCACCGCGGGAGGTGAGTACGTGGGCTGCGGGCCGGCCTTTTGGGGCGGGGGCTGTCTGCATTCAGAGCTCATCCAGTATCACATCAACAAGCGCTTGAAGAAAAGCGGCAAGATGCAGCGCAGAGCATCGGGCGAGACGCAACCGGGACCGGGACCGGTACCGGCCGCACAGGCCGCGAGCGACGCCGACGAGCCCGTGACACAGCAGAATGAAGCCCTACAGGACGAGATCCAGAGACTGGAGGATGAAAACGAAGATCTTAGGGTTTGTTCGCTATGCTAGTGAAATTATGACGACGAAGTGTATCGTGTTAAAAAAAAGATGGATGGACGAAGAGATATATATGTAGATAGATATACAAACAGATACCAAGTTTCATAACTGAGGATGGATAGCGAGATAAAAATTCTTTAAAAGCTGAGACTGACAGATAGATGGATATCAAGTTTAATAGTTTAATAGCTAAGGAGGATGGATAGAGACAGACAGATAGAAAGATAGACAGATAGATAGATAGATAGATAGATAGATAGAGTTTTTTTCTATTTAATAGATAAGCATGATGGATTTATGTATCTTTTGAAACTAAGACAACAGATTGATAAATGTTTCTGAGGTGTCAGAGACAATCAACAAAATATACATCATTCGGAAAAAAGAGTGTGCGCAATACAAAATTCTTGTAATATGCACAATGTAAAGCATATTTGCACAAATGTAGATTTCCACATTAAATCAATAAGCATCTACATATGTTGAAAACCATTAGAAAACTTGATGATTTGATGATAAATTATGCATATGATTTTAATTAGTATACCAAAATTCTGTTGGTCAGCATGTCAGCATACTGTATGTGTGTGTGTTCCTGGTGTTTAAAATAAACATAATAAATAAACACAGCATCAACACATATATTATGTAAAGAAAAACTTTTATTCTGGATGCGATGAATCGCGATTAATCATTTGACAGCACTAAAAAATATGGATGATGATTAACAAAAAAGCCACAATAATCCTGCAGAGATGTTGAATATCCATCTTAAAGTGACACTGATCATGAACCATGAACACAAACAGCACCTAAACATTATGACCTGCGAGGGGTCCATTTCTAAAACTATTTTAAAAATGACAGAACCTTGAGAGAACCCCAACACTAACAATTTAGCCCCAGTTTCAGAACAAAGCAAACTGCAGTTATGAAAACGGCCTTGGTATATGCAAAATACACCATCACTAATTATCATGCTCCAGCAACTGTTTGCCAAGGACTCATTAAGCATGTCATTTGTGTAGTTTATTCAAATAATGTAAATGCAGAGATCCAATTTGCATATTTCTGCAGTATATTTGCAGAGTAAAAGCCTGCGAAACGAGGGTTCCTCTCAATTTCTTTATTAACAAGCAAACGCTGGTTTCCACAGAATGAGATTGAGGAAATGCGGACAGAGATGGAGGAGATGCGCGACACCTTTTATGAGGAGGACACTTGTCAGTTACAAGATATGCGGCGCGAACTCGAGCGCGCAAATAAGAACTGCCGCATCCTTCAATACAGACTCCGCAAGGCTGAGCGCAAACGACTTCGCTATGCACAAACCGGAGAAATTGACGAGGACCTCCTGAGGAGCTTAGAGCAAGATTTGAAGGCAAGTAGCAATGTTTTAATCTTTATAGTAAAGCAGAGAAGGTCTATGATTAATTAGCCATCCCCAAGTACTTGCTTGCGCTATTTTGATCCAATTACTAACTTGTCACTTAACTGATGCTTCTATCCATAGCAACATTACACTTATTACCAAGACATTGTTTCTGGAGTGTTTTTCTCAAGAATATAATGTTACTTTATGAATCAGTTCTTTAACCGCTAAGCCACACCACTGCATTATTTCAGGTTGCCAAGGATGTGTCTGTAAGACTCCACCATGAGCTGGAGAACGTGGAGGAGAAACGAACAAAGACAGAAGATGAAAACGAGCGATTAAGACAGAAACTTATCGAGGTGGAAGTCACAAAACAGGCTCTCCAAAACGAGCTGGACAAAGCCAAAGAGGTATAAATGCAAACACAAATCAATACAGAACCTTAATAGTTCTGAACACTATTCATATACGTTTGTTGTGTCCAGTCTCAGAAGCGAAGAGGAAGCAAAGATGCACAAAAGCCTGAGAGGAAGACTCAGACTCCTACAGAGGTAGGTATAAAACATTGACATCAACTAGTTTGCAGTCAGTTGAAGGCTGTTAGTGTATATGTTAAGTTTAAGTTACAAACAGTAATGCAATTAGTATTAGTGTAGGTGCACTACATTGCAAACTATACAGAGAATGAAAGTTGCCATGCAAACTAAGAAAAACTGTATTGCATCATAAAATGTAGAGCTGGGTTCATCCATACCATTGCCCTGTCTACCAACAGAAAAGTGCTTAGTTCAAATGTGTCTTGTATTTTAGCAAAACCATTGAGAATGGGTCTTTTTCTCCACAAAAACCAACCCAAATTCTTGCTAATGTGCCTTAATGCAACACTTTTGTCCACAGGAAGATAATGAGGACCTGAAATGCCAGCTGTCCTTCGTTAAAGAGGAGGCTACCTTAATGCGAAAGAAAATGGCCAAGATTGACAAGGAAAAGGACCGTTTGGAACAAGAGCTTCAGAAGTATCGCTCCTTCTATGGGGACCTGGATAGCCCTCATCCAAAGGGTGAAGCCGGTGGCCCTCCCACTACAAGGGAATCCGAGCTCAAACTCCGCTTGCGATTGGTGGAGGAAGAGGCCAACATCCTGGGACGTAAAATAGTGGAACTGGAGGTGGAGAACCGTGGCTTGAGGGCAGAGTTGGATGATCTTCGAGGTGAAGAGTCATCTAATGGGGGTTTGTCCGGAGCGGAAGGAGGAATGGGGCGGGAACAAGGGTCGGAGCTGTCGGAGCTTAGGCAACAACTGCAATTGGTGGAGGATGAGGCTGAACTTCTGAGGAGGAACCTGGCTGATGTAGAGGAACAGAATAAGAGAGTGACATGTGAGCTGAACAAACTGCGCTTTAAAGAGGGTACAAGGCACACCTCAGGTGCTAATGCAACGGTGGCTGGCAATGGAGCGGGAGACAGCTCCAAGTCCGAGGCCCTGCAGGAGGAGCTGAAGGCAGCGAGGAAACAGATCAATGAATTGAGTGGGAAAGTGATGCAGCTGCAGTATGAGAACCGTGTGCTGCTTTCCAACATGCAACGGTACGATCTAGCTTCTCACCTAGCCATCACGCCACGGGACAGTGACGCAGAGAGCGACAGTGGTCCTGGACTCGTAGGGCGTAGAGGTAGTGATGATGACTCGTCTTCCTCTCGCCTCCCTCCCCATCGCAAACGTGAAGGTCCTGTCGGAGGTGAAAGCGACTCGGAAGAAGTCCGCAATGCTCGGTGCCTCACGCCAACGCGCTCTCTTTATTCTCCTGAATCTGCCCGACTCCTCTCACGCTCCATACGGGACAGGCAACAGATGATCGACATCCGCGCCGAAGCGGAGCGATTGGGGCGAACCATTGACCGCCTCATAGCTGACACCAGTACCATCATTACAGAGGCGCGGGTGTTCGTAGCTAACGGGGATCTTTTCGGCCGTATGGAAGATGATGACGATGGTGGGCGGATCAGGGAGCATGAGCTACTCTACCGCATCAACTCTCAAATGAAATCCTTCAGGAAGGAGCTGCAGGGGTTTATAGATCGACTTGAAGTCCCAAAACCTGAGGAAACAGATTCAGAAGAGCCATTATCTGTGAGTCTGGCAAGAGTCTGTGTGTCCATGTGAAGCGCAACAAGAATGTTTGACACACCGAAAAGGAATAGTTCACCCAAAAATCTAATTTCTGTTATTTACTCATCCTTTCACTCTCTTTCGTCCGTGGAACAGTGACCAGTGGACTTCCAAACATTGCGTTCCAAATCATTATGCAAGTTAAAATTCTGGTTATACCCAAACCACACCAATCTTAATAACTACTATTAATTTTGTATTTAATCATATATAAGTGATATGTAATTGTTCGTGAATGCTGAAAGTCAAAAACTCCTTATATTACTAAATTTTAAAAATGATTCTATTATTGCGTTAGTTTTGCATCCTTCTAATGGCGCATTTAATAATTATTTACTTTTAGTAAGTGAGTTTAATCTCTTTCTAGGCTAATTTTATCTGGAAAAAGAAAACATGCCTAATAATTTGGCACGGCTGAATATAAGGAGTTTTTGATTTCAGCCTTCCCGAACAATTACACATCACTTATACATGATTAAATACAAAATCAATAGTAGTTATTAAGATTGATGTGGTTTGGGACTGGTAAATTGTTCTTGTAAAAAAAATCTAACCAGAATTTTTAACTTGCATAATAATTTGGAATGCGGTGTATTTTAACTCTTCTAAAGCCGAAGCCATACCTAAACTAGTAAACATGACAATAAGCACATACAATTAAAATAAATAAATAAAAGCTAATTCATCATTTTTTATAGGTATTCATTTATTTTTTAAAGGTATTGTGCAAAGTCATACTTTTATTTAAGAAACAGAATCACAGGAATTTTGAGGTGAACTATTCATTTAAAGGGAGTGAGTTTAATTAAAAGAGTTCATCTCCTGACTGCTTTTAACATGTACAAAATACAGCATATTCTTTATTTGCCAAAATATTTAAACTATGCAAACAGAAAATGTTAATGGCTATAATATCTTAACCTTTCTCTCTTTCTCTCTGATCCTGTCTTCCCACGAACCCCCTGTTTTTTAATGCATGTTCGTTAATCCTGTCGGTTATTCACCCAGATGTTTCAGCCCATCATTTTATTCATCCTCATTTTAGTGTTGTTCTCCTCACTCTCTTATGCCACCATTTTTAAACTGGTATTTCTTTTTACCCTCTTTTTTGTCCTGTGATCACCATCCGTCCATTCATTAGCATAGTCTCGCCCTTTGTTTTGTTTGTTTGTCAATGTTGTGTATGTTCACCATGGTTGAAGAATCACAGGGCGGTCACTTTCCAAGCACAGACAGCACGTTTAAGCACAGAAGCCTGCAAAACCTTAATTTCCAAAAAGAGAATGTTTTTCCCAAATCGAACATATATGGCCGCCATTGGAAGGTACACCATCAAGACGAGTTTTTTGCTACTAAAGTCATGCATCATTGGGCCACTGGAAGCTACATTATCCAGAAGACCTTTTTTTTCATTGAGGACTACTTTCATCAGGCACACTGACGCTTGCTTTGAAAGGCTTGCAATGAAATATGGAACTGCAGTTTGCTACTAAGGGGCATGTTACTACATTACCCAGAATGCCTTCCCCTGCACTCTTAAGCTACTGTACATCAGCTGGAATGATTTCGTATCAGAAACATGCAATGGTGAGTAAGGATATGATACATAACTGTACACTCTGAGAGGCCATAAAGAACGCAGTAAGTCGCAGTAACAGGAGATTTCAGGAATCATCCATAAATGTGTGACAATTTTGCATAGATTGATTGATTGCAGAATAATCTGTAGAAATTGCACAAAAAGATGCATGTGATATGCTGAAGAACAGCTGTGGCTTCAATGGGGTGAGTCAACGAGGGTCCAAGTTCACATAAATTGCCTGTGTATATGATGACAGTGTGCACAAATTACCTTCTGCTGCACGCTCTGTTGCACCAGAGCAGGATCATTCTCCTGCTGAACGTGCTTCTCATTCCTGCAAGCATGTCATGGATCAGCAATTTGGAAATCAGAGCTTGCTTTCTTTATGAGCTTATGTAGCTTGTTGGCATCTCTAGGTTTAGTCTCAGCTGAAGCAAGTTGGCGGCAGTAGTTCCTGAGGTTAATAATTAGAGCTGCAAATAGATTAAAATAATTGCAAAAACAAGATCTGTGGAAGTACTGGGTTCACAATTGATTTGGAGAACAAATACATTGGTTTGTTTTGGTTTAGATGGATCTAGGTGACTGACAAGAAAATTACACTTGGAAAACAACACCACATCTGTTCATCTAGAGTGAGTCTCTTTTTGGGAACTTAAAGTAATTGTTCTCCATTTCCTGCCAGCTGAAAGTAAACCATGAACCATCAACTGTATTCAAATTTGCCAGTTCTACTGTGTCTCCATTCTCAGAGACTTTTGCTTTGTTGTTTTCCCTGTTGTCCATTATTGTGCCCTGAAAACTATGTAAGTCAGCAGCCAATATTAGGGCTGAACTGTCGGCCGCCTGTTTATTGCGCAACTGCCACATGTGTCAAATAAATACAAGCGTGAGGCGCCCATTAAGAACCGTGGACAGCACACTTGGATCCGCTAATTCTGTCCAATGGTATCTTAAAAATAAAATGGACAGAGTGTTTTGAGAGTCACAAATAGCTCAGTTGCCTGTGGGCATTAGTAGAAGTCGAAACAACTGGAAGAAGAGTCACAAGACCACAATCTGCCAAGTCCTAAAAGCAGACTAGCAACAAGATGGTTTCACAGAGGTGGGGTAGAACTGGGCAATTTAAAATAGCCATGTAAACACTCTCCCTCTGCCTTTGTAATTTTAACCTAGAATGTCAGTGACGACAGACCACAAATGCCAGAATAAATCTGACATTATGACACCAGGTCTGACGTCGCAGGGGTAAATACTTAGAGTCACTATAAAGACCCGGGGCCCCCTCAGGACTACAGTTGTTTACCCCTGAGCTTCGGAGAGGAAGGTAGTGCCAGACAGCGGGAACATTTAAGATCCAATACGCAGGATTTTTATATCACGCCATTGGAAGCACATTTGAGTACGAGCGCTGTCGAAGGGGAGGCAGTACTGAAACAAGTGCGGTCTAAGCAACAAACCTGTACTTGAACAGGTTCATCATATTCACATTCTGGAGCGTCTGTTTCAATTCATCAAAACCACATGAGAGGGAGTTACTGGAGGAGCCAATAATAAGATTTAACCGGTAAGGATTAAGAAAGCTTTAAGAGTACTTCCATTTTTATACCTTTTAAAAGTATTAAATGGTTACTCTTTTCTGTGATCTTTCACTTGGGCTGAAAAGTTTGGATATATCATTTTAAGAACCTTTTTTGTTTTACACTAAAAGTAAAGTGAAATAAAAGTAAATGACTTGCTTACATACTTGCTTAAGGAACACTAGCAATATGTACCTAATGTAGATTAATGTAATTATTTTGGTAACTGTTGGTAAACTCACCTGAGTTTACTAATGTGATCATGCACTTTAACCTACAGAGAGTAGGTGTGTATCAGTCATTAAAAGCTGTTCTTACTATATTGTTTTAGCTTTATAATACATAATTACAGAAGGTATAAATATCCTTCCGTTCTAACATCATACAGTGGTAAATTCTGGAAATTTCCAGAGTTTAACTTGGTGTCATGTTGTTTGACGGAAGAAAATTCCATCCCTAATACCCCCCGTAAATCAAAGTTTCGTTACAGAAAAACTTGGTGACGTTACCACGGAAAGGATGCAACTATTCTGAGCTCATCCAAGCGGGTGAAAGGTTCTAAATTTGCTTGGAACTTTGACCTCATCCCTAACCTGAAAGAAGCAGTGTAACCATGTAGTCAAAGACCTAGACTGGTTGTAGGTGTAGGTTTTGCATAGGGCGGCCGGTTACTTTTTACTATTGTGCCTTTGATCAAGAGAGATCAGTTTACTCCAGGGAGACTATCCATGTTATAAAACTGACTTCAGAATCCCTGAAGTCCCTTTAGGTAACATGAGCATGTCTAATGAAGTTGGTGCCTAAAGAAGGTGCTGACAATTTTGACAGTTAAGGGCTGGTTTGAAGGACAGAGAATGCATATAGAAATGGTTAAAGCTTTAAAGCAGGTGTCCAGAGCAAATAGCTGGGATTTTGTTTCTTTCCTTATGTCTCCTTGAATGCAGTACAATTTGGAAGACTTAAATTACATTCACATTCGTAACACCCTTAAACTGTAAAGCAAGCCGTTGTAGACACTACAGTATTTTTTTAAAGTCACTTAGTTTACTTGAGATACCAACTACTACAAGTCTTCTGAAGAGTACTGTAAAGAATGAATAGGCTATTTCTCAATAATGAATATCTCTTTTGTCTCCATAGACATATTGGTGGACGTGCCAATGTGGTCGCTCCAGTGACCTTTCAGGAATTGCCAAATAAGTTTCTGAGCACAGACACACATACGCAGAAGAATGGCTGCATTGGAATTGCACTGTGGGCCGGAGCCTGGGAGTTGTGTGTGGGGTGGAGACAGAGCTGACCTGCTTGACAGTTTTGACTCCGAGATGCAGGAATGGGAAGATCAGCTACAGGACATGCAGAGGAAGATTGAAGAGGTGAGACAAATTTACGACTGAAGTCATGCCAGTCAGTGTGACAGAATCCATATCCTTCAAACTATCTGCAGAGAGAGAGATTCTTATTTTAAAATACAAATGAACTTAAAAATACAGTGCTCTGATTTGACTATAAAACCATTCCAAAAGATCCACTGGCACTGCTGTCCTGCCTGTACTAGATCCATGGAGTTGTTGATGTTGTGATAGTGGGCAGGAACAAGAATTATGATTGGCTGAAAGTTGGCTGCATCCCTTGGATATAATAATAGGTGCTTCGCCCCACAACACTGTGACTGCGACAGATGTTAACAAGCTGATTAAACCCAAAGGGATAAGGGTTACAGGCTACTTGCGAACATTTACAAATAGTCTCTCTCACACCAAAACATAGGAATGCATTCATGCTGAAACAGGCACACCAAACATGTTGTTATTGGTAGATTAATTAACCTCTGAGCATGCAAGCCCTGACTCTCATTGACCTCCCTCTCATTCTAAATAAAGAAACCACATGCTGTTTACTTGGTTGCATAACTAGTCTATGCAGTACATTATTCAAGTTCTATATGCTGACTTGTGGATTAAAACATTAGCTTTCATGTAGTTGTGCAAAAAATTCATACTTTATGAATGCTGAGTTTATCTCTGACATTTTGATTGTATTTCAGCTGTATAATGAGGTCAAAGCAAGAAGAGAAGCCACCGAGAGCAGCCCGAACAACAACACAAACAAAAACCTGGACATTACTTTGCTTCCTGTCAACTCTCAGTATAGCCACCAGGCCAATGGTTATCATGAACCCCGTGGTCACCCCAACAACAGCCTCCCAACTCGTCAATGCAGTGAAATAAGAGCAGATCCCTCAGTTATGCAAAGGTTTGGGTTTCACCACCCGAGCGAGTACTATAATGGCTCCAACAATTACATGCTTGATTCCCTAAGCAGTGGCAGCCATTACCCTGCCAGTTGTCATGATCTTGAAAGGCAAGATGCCACCCTAGACATACTCAATGGATACCTTCAACAAGGCCCGCATTTTAGAAGGAATGCAGGGAATTTTGGAGAAAGAGTGAGTACCTTTTTCACCACTGATAAATATTTCCTTAAACTGGACTCTGACACCTCAGGGATTTGACTTTATATTTATCCCTTTTTTTTTTGTTTAGATTCAGAACCCCAAGGTATATCCAGATACGCTCAGTTATCAAGACAGCACGGAGACCAGCCTGGTAACAAACAGGTAAACCATTTTCTTTTTGGTCATAGACCAACGCTTAGTGTTTGCCCAATTTCCTCTTGTGACTACTTGATTGATTTGTCTTTATATATTAGGACTGCCTCGCGTGTGGTTCTGGAAGAGATTGAAGCTGAGAACAAAAAGAACATAAAATCCAATTGGGATGATTCCCAAGCCCGCCACGTTAGCTGGAAAGACCCAGTTTCATCAAATGACCTTCCCCCTAAAAATTCAGCTTCCAAACTGGCAACAAGACAGAGAGATGCCTCTCCTGTAACCCCTCGCTCCACTTACCATGAATCATTACAACAACCTGACAGGAAGTGTCTCTTGCTTGACAGGAAATCTGGCAGCCCATCAGTACTGCGTAAGTTTGGTGCTATGTTGCAGGAGAACGAGGGGAAAACCCTGATAGAGGATGGTCTTGTGACCACTGTTCTCTCCAATGAACCTCCGAGGCACACCAGCACTCCTGTTTGCCAGAGCAAGTTTGACGCCAGACGAGCATCCTCACGTTTGCCCGTCCAGAAATGCCTTGCAGACTGTGACACGGTGGTAGCAGATCTGGAGGCCAGCCAGGAGTCTTGGGCAGCTGGTCCTTCTAGACATCTCATCAATGGAGACAAAGACAGTGGGAATGGTGGTTGTGTGACACAGTCTCACCTTAACTCGGGGTATCACAAGGTGGCTTCATTGTCTAAATCCCAAAAAGTGGGCTCCCAGAATGAGGACCTATTTTCTGACTACCAGATGGTGGAAAGGATTCTGGGAGCAGGATCTCAAAACTTCAATAAGGTACACAGAGGACTTCGTGACGACATGATGAGATTGGGAAATGACAACTTGGAGCAACTTTTGGAAATGATGGAACTGGAGAACAACAGAAGCCAGAGAGCCACCTTCACCCAGCAACTGGACAACAAGCAGGTAAAGAGGGTACAGATTTGTTCAGCACACACACTAAATTTCAATGCAGTATTTATTTTTGCCTGAATCATTTCGTCCATTCTCTTGGCAAGTGTTCCTCATTCCTGATTCTGGAAAGCCATTTTCTTGAACATTTTATTTCCAAGTGTGCTCTAGCACATCTGGTCTTTAGGTAAACCCAAAGACCCTGGTTATTTAATTCAAGCACATTTAGTTAAAATAGGATAAAGATTTGGCAGTAAAGTGGTTCTCTAGGACAAAGAATTAGGAATCTTGCTTGTGATGCATAGGATTTGTGATGCTCCCGTTCTGCAATCCCTCTCTTAATGCTACTTTGCTTTCTGTTTCTGCTAACCTGTCAAATAAGTAATGAGGAATAACATGTTGGTACATAAAATACAAGTTGATTAATCCGAGTATTGATCATGTATCCAGAAAGATACTTACATTAAAACTTTTTTCCTCTTCAGGTCAATCGTGAGTCATCTCCTGTGCACAGCAGTAGCCATTTTTCTCGTCCTGCTCGACCAGCCAATCAACGTCGTCCATCCAGATGGGCCAAGCATACTCACCCGAGCAAAATCACCCACACATCCTGCCCACCAAGCCCTGGCCTGAAAGCCAAACAATTCTTGAATTCATATTCCCGACACACAGAAACTGTCATCATGTGACCAGGATACAACAACCTTCAAAGGACATTTTCACCCAATGGCAAAGACGAAACTTTCACCTTTTGTAGAACGCAATCTGCTTTTGTATATATAACCACCACCCCTACATCAAAGTACAATATTGCAGCCCACTAGGATGGCCTATGGTGTTTTCCTTAAATAACTTCAAAAGGATACCGCTTTCATTTAACTCTGCGCTGTTTGAAGTGCTTTGGAAAGAAACTTCATGGGACGTTTTTTGACCTGGTGAACTTCTGTGCCTATATGAACCCTTCATTGCCTTTTCTCTTGATTTCTTTCTGTCATTCTCATTCAATTTTGTATTCTTTTATTCTGTTTCCTATTTCCCAGAGTGCTTTGTGTACTGTGCATTTCTTGCAGTGCCATGTAGGGGCATTTTTTTGTGACCTTATAAGCATGTATGCAACAGGCATAACATGTATTTAAACATACATGGCAACAAGTTATTAAGCCTTATCTTTATTATTTATTATTTTGCATAATCTGTACAGGGGTGTGCAAACCTTTTGATGTTCAGTCATAAAGTCCATTTCATTACTGCATTAGTGCTTCAAAAAATTGACATGAAGAGGTCATAACAGGCTCATGATATTTTTCATTAGCCTTATTTGGCTGTAACTACTCGGTGCATGGCACCTTTTTGCGGGAACATGTCTGCATTCTCCAGCCTTGTAAAAAAAATGCCAAATGAAGTGAATTATTCTTTAAGTTCAACATCTGTGAAAAGTAAAGTATATCTTTTGACGATATTATAATGAAGACATTTTTTTGGAATGTTTATTTATTGTTGTGACATGACCCTTACAAAAACGTGATGCATTTTTGTGGGTTTTTTCCCCTATAATAAACGCAAGTGCTTTGACGAATTAGATTGGTTAGTAATATCTCTGCTCACTGTTACTTTTCTTTGCAAGCTCATTTTTTTACGAGCTAATGTTCATCTAGTGGACATGAAGGGCCAAGACAGTCATAAACCATGCCTCTTCAACGTTTGGTTTGTCAACGGTTCAATATTGCTCTCCTAATATTCCTCGATTCAATATTCTGTTTCAGTTGGAAATACGTCACCATAATAAAAGCTGGTAGCAACATTTAGTTCATTCAGATTTTAAGCGTATGTACTTTGACTTTGGCCAGTAAGCAAGTAAATACCAAAGTTTTGATAACTTTATTAACCACATTCGGTAGCAACAACCTAGCAACCACCTACTGTATAAGAGTAACATATCAGCAACTTCTCCAAGATCATGCACCACTCAAATGGTCTTCAGAAATATAAAAAAGTGTAGTACAGTATAGTTTCCTGAAAATGTGACAACATGAGGTAACACATTACAGGTGGGTTTTTTTTTTTTCATTACTTCTCCTTTCACACAAAAGCAAACCAAAATACAAAAAGTTGGGACACTAAACAAATTGTGAATAAAAACTGAATGCAATGATGTGGAGACGGCAAATGTCAATATTTTATTCAGAATAGAACATAAATCACGGAACAAAAGTTTAAACTGAGAAAATGTATCATTTT
>JAUYWG010000061.1:17305801-17329078 GCA_034779775.1 Enteromius afrohamiltoni
ATACTTTCAAAATATATACTGTATGTGTGTGTGTTCCTGGTGTTTAAAATAAACATCATAAATAAACACAGCATCAACCCCCGATCGTTTGTTGTCATGACTTAGGGTGTACTCACACTAGGCAGGGTTCCCGTGAACCGGGACTCCTCCTCTGGCCTGCACTCACATAGGGTTTCAGCATTCGTGCCGTAGCACGCTTACGTCATTATGGTGCGACGGTTTCAGGATAAACAGGAAGAGCGATACTTGCACCTCTGCCGTAGACCGAAACGACCCATTCCCCGCTATGTTGGTTTCGGAGCATCGCAAAAACATGACGCCGCACGTCCTGTTCCGTGCAAACGCACTCAGCAGACAGAGACATGCTTCATTCGGCTGCACTGCACAGGAAGTAGGCCCATGTTTCCAAAGAAGTGCGTTTTTGGTTGTAAGGTAAAAAAATAACCTTGCTAAGAAGTTAAACAAAACTGATTATAGGTAGATATATGCTACATGTAAAGCACTCCCAGCGACAACTACGAGAATCCAACAAGTTCTTGTAATTTATGAATTTAGTTCTGCTGGAAGTCTTGGTCTTCCTCAAGTGTGGATTGTAGGGGAGGACGGGGTAATGTGAGACACCCCATGTATTTAGGCAACGGAACACATATGTGGTCATGTGACCATTATATTTTCAAACCTCTTCTGTTTTCCACGATGAAGGAGAGGTGCTGTGGTAAGCATTTTTTTATTTTTTCAAAAATATTTTTTTTGCATGTAAGAGTATTTTTTCTTGTTGTCAGCTTAATCAACTGTTTTGCCAAAGAAAACTGATTCACATATTATACATGTTGATAAACTACCAACATATAAAACCATGTGATGAAGCTAGCTGAAGATTAAAATGTGGCGGCGGGGTAAAGTGAGACATGAGGCACAAGTTAAATTTAGTCTTAAACATATTTAAATGTAATTTTACAATACACCAGGAAGACAACCTGACCCCGCGCATGAATTCTGTAGGCATTGAACACGCAGTATATCTAAGAATAGAGATTATAATATTTGACTTTATCTGAGATCTGCTGGTTGTAATTCCCAATCCCAAAACACATGATTGTGTCACAGTTGCTGCTGGCAAATGCCAATTAGAGCCACAAGGCTCCAGAGGGCCATTAATTGCTATAATGGTTGATAATAACATGTCGAGGGCTTTGTGTGTGTGGGGGCTAAACGACAGAATGAAAGTGAATGGCTGCTGCAGGCTGAGCATAGCATGACTTTGGCACGTGTGCACCTCACGTTGATAGACTGCCCCCCTATGACCTGCGGTTTAAGGTCAGACACATGTGCGCTCACACACACACACACAGCAGATATATATCCCTCCTCAGTACTGAAATAGACATCCAATACAACAGCAAAGAGTGAAACAGAAAGATAATGTTAACGTTAAGAAAAAACATTTAATAAATAATTCACAAACTTTTTTTCTGTGATCTTGAAGATCTCATTTGTATTCCATATAAATGTACAAGTTACTTACCATTTACGGTACAAATAACAATAATCATACATATAACATATATTAGAGATTATTAATATATATAACACACTCAAATATTAACACAAGATTTTCGACTATTTTAGGTTTTGACAAATTAGTGGCTGATTTAATAATAAATATTTTAAATTCTTAATGTACTGCATTTAAAAGTGTTAGTTACCAAATGCAATCTCATAGCAATTCATAACTACCTCTTTGGCAAATGGGTGGCCAATTTAAGCTTATATAGTTCAGTTATGTTTAGGGTTTAGGATTTCTTTTTTATAAAAATTGTACATTTTTATACAATTGCCATTATTCAAATTTATACAAAGTGGGCACATAAAAATAGTTACATTTTCCTGTGTGACTGGGTTGCAATTAACAGAAACGTGTTTATAATATTAACAATAACGTTCTAAACATAGTGTGTTTTGTATGAATTAATTAATAGTATTTACATTTAGCGTAATAAAGTTTGCTGTGCTGTTCATGGCTGTGTAATATGAGAAATTACACAAAAGTCTTACATGGACAGTAGCAATTATCACCCTTTTAATTCAACGAGCCGGAGAGAGGGTGGAAAAAGATCATGTGACAACACTGATTACAACATACTCGCAAAGATAAGCACCATGGACTCCTCGTGACCTTTGAGTCTTCCACGCACACAGGGAAAAGGAGTTGATATTGACATATAACTGCTCGTGACTGATACAACAGGTCTGGAGGGATCATGAGAATATCTGTGCTGTTTTCTAAAATAGAGAAAGGTCACAAAACTTCCCTCTGAAAGAAGATACTCATCCACGAGTCCTTAAACAGTGAAAAGGAGAGACCATTGCACCACAGACAAGACACAAACACAGCACGCAGCTTCTTGGAAGCATATCAAAAGGAAACTACATTAGACTTAGGCCTAGTGTCCTAGTGTTTGTGTATGACTGACAGGGGATTGACAGTCCACGCTGAGACTTCTTCATGACGTCTGTGGGACACAAGAGAATGACAGGCTGGAATGGGAGCGTTTGGGAGACTAATAAGAGACAGAGAGTCAGCTGGACCAATTGTGCATGAGCTAGGAAAGGAATCTTTTTTTCTGACAATGTTCTGTGCATAACGGGCCAAACTAAGAGCCATTTCATTCACAATAAAAGAGTCATGGGAAGTCAGCTTTAGAAGGCAAACAAGGGTAGCATGGCATTGCGCATAAATAAAAAAAACACAGCTCAGCCTTGAATGTGGAGAGAGACAGCGGTCAGTTCGCCTCTAACGACAGGGCGCTCGAGACACTTCCATTTAGTGCTGCACCGCAGACAGGTTAAAAGGGGTTGCTGATTGCACGGTTATATCCAGAGAACTGTCTTCACATCAGATATAGCTCAGTCTTGTGTACAATATAGAGTTGATAGTCACTCCTGATGGCCATCCGTGCTGACAACTGGATTATTAGACAGCCTCTGATAGGGTTAGACCGTCAGCTGTTGCTAAGGTGGTTTAGATTGGGCAGATGTCAAGTCTGTGTGCGATAACTTCTTGTTCCAAACCTGTAGTCATTTCTTTCTTCGTCTGAACACAAAAAATGATATTTTGAAGAATATGGTTATCCAAACTTCTTGTCCCCAATGACTTCCATGTTATTTCTCCCCATACTATGGTAGTAATAACGCACCAAAAAGTGTTTGGTTACCCTCATTCTTCAAAATATCATTTTTTTGAGTAAGTAAATAACGACAGAGGTAGATTATACCCTTACAGTAGAATATGAAACACTTCACAGTAGCACTGAACATCACAAGATATTAAACATAAGACTAAAGCAAACACGACTAGTTTATCTGGCGCCTGAGCACATGTAAAGAGACAGTGAAGAATAGAGCAACTCAAGAGGGTGAGAAAATCACACTCTGAGTCAGTCTGAGACTCGGGAATGTGAACTCCACCAACAGCTGCTGTCAGAGAGAAGATTATCACCTGATCTCCACACTGTAATATCAGCACAGGCAGCCAGAAGCCCCTTACAGTAGCAAACGGTCTCATATTCATATATTAATATTAAATATTATTATAAAGAATAAACTAAAAAGCTAAGCTAAATGCTGACAGTTAATCAAATCTAATATATGTAAATGTATTAATTATGAGGATTAAATGCTAAAAGTATTATTTCATTTTGAACAGTAGTGTAGTGATACACAAGTCTGACTTTATTTTGTTTGTTTGTTTGTTTATATAATGACAAAATCAAAGAAGAAAAAATGCTAACAATGTTTATATAGAGATTAATAAAGAGAATAACAAACTACAACATCAAAACAAGAATGGATTCATTAAGCTAACGACAGGCACAGGACGTTAGCAGGTCTACAAAAGAAAGGTCATGATCCAAAAATTCTTTTGCTTGACCAGAGGGAGGGGAGGTTGAGGTCACACAGACGACAAAACTGTGTAAAAGCGCTCAAGCTGAAATGTGCAGTAAATGTCTAAACCTGAAAAATGAGCTCAAAACGCAAGAAATCATGTGTCTTTAGTGTTGAACATCCGAATCAGCCCACCGCAATAACACTCAATGATACGCTCGAATTTAGAAAAGAAGGAAAAACAGGGGAAACTGTGGGGCAGAAATGCTTAAAAACATGATCATTATACTTGATTATCATTTTATGATGTTACACACATTTATGATGACAAAAAAAACTTTGAACCCACAATCATGCAATCAAAGGATCTCTCCATACAGGTGAAACGGACTAATGTTAGGCTTCAAAACAGCACACACCCATCAGAGAGATGGCAGGAACATCAGGAGTGGCCAAATCCACAGTTTGGTACATTCTGAGCTGTCTATGGAAGACGAGGATGATCGGAGGGTCTTCTTCATGGTGAAGGAAACAGAGGGTTCACTGCAAGGTGCAAACAAGACCAGAACATCTAAAAAGCCAGGCCACTTGGAAAAGCTCACCATTAACAAACTCTTACAAATGTGCGTGTTCTGTCTTAAAATGAAAGAAAAGAGACAAGTTTATTCTCAAAGGTAAACTTATAAATTATACTTACTTAATTATTCAATCAATCAATATGTTATTGCAAGTATTGTAGTTACCCGTTCATCATTGTGTCAGTGTTGTATTTGCATGAAGATCACGGTAACGAAACGCACTCAGTTTGTCTTGTAACGGTTACTGTAAAACGATGGAGACGTCTATGTGTATGTAGATACACTCGGAACAGCTCATTCTAAGTTAATAAAAACATAACGGTTCATTGTGTGAGATCTCTGTAAAAATATAAATATACGTCTTTTCAAACAGTATAAATCTTTGCATCATCCGAAAAATACAATTATATATAGATTAGATTGTTTTACAAGGAAACATTATTTTATGTTGCATTCAATGTGTCACTTGCTTGTGAACTTCACTTTTAGCATATACACTGCCTTAGACCCTGGATATCATGCCTTTTAAACCGCCTTTTTAAAACTGGTTAAAAAGCAGCCTGTGATCTGATCCAGGGGAATGACCCATGCATACTTGCCGGCGCCGTGTCCAGAGCACAGCAGAAAATGAGCTGAGATGTCATCAGCACAGTGAGGTGTCACATGAAAGTTATTAATGATTACACAGACATTACCGAATGAGATCATCTCAGACACGGAGCCGACATGTTTGCTAAATACCACCAGCCCGTGACAGGACATTGTCCTTAAATACACGCCCACATCCACACGCACAATAAACACATGTTCAATCCCCAAAGCTTGTCCTGAAATATCAGGCTGCCAAATTTGGTTGAAGCTATGAAGGTGGCCAGCGACTATACAAACATTCCCTTTGCTATTCAAGGAGCGAGATGCTGCTGTAGATCCATCAATCTATACCCCCTGTAGTGGTGGGACAGAGATGCAATGACGGATGTCTGTCTGGCGGACAAGAGAAAGGGTGTGTCATTTGGGTCACTGCAGAGTTTAACAAGTTTACTGGAGTGCCTCAGGGGTCTGTCCTGGGAGACGCCTGGGTTCATGCACCTCGGACTCCACGATGTCTAAAGACTAGAACGATACCCTCATCCTAATACTGATCACTGAGACTGTCATGGCTATATTCTAAGTCCCTATATTTGTCACAATCCCACTTGTCCATTCTGTGCTGACGTTCAGGCACAAACAGCGTGATGTCCTTTTGTGTCTGTTGCGCAAAATTGAACTGATCTGAAAACCTTGTGGTTTCGAGGACAAACTAGTCCATTATACAATTTGAGCTTGTCTGGGTGCATTTATCTCACACAGACAATAGGATATTGGGAGAAGGGACAGACTTATTTTGGAGAATACCGAATTAATTAGCAAACTGATCTCACGGCAATTCGTACAACCTCACTCGTACAAATTCATCCAATTCCTTCTAAATCGTACGTATTTTACGAGTTGCCAATTCGTATGAATTTGTACGAATGACCTAAACCTAACCCCGCCCCTAAACCTACCTCTCACTGGGTTTTAGACAAATCGTACAAAATTAGCAGGAATTTGGCACCTTGTTCGAATACGTACAAATTGTTTGTGAGACTGTGTTGTGAATTAGATATCTGTACAGTATAGGAAATATCTGAAAATCCATCATTTGAAACGCATGTGTTCAACTGTAAACTAGCATAGAGCGCTGTAAAGCAAACAAAAATGATTTAAATGCAACACAACAACAAACGAATCGAATCAAATCAAAGAGTGTAGATAGGGCTGTAAAATAATTGTAAGAATTTGGCCTAAAACTTGTAATCCTGTAAACTTTAAATAGCTCACCCAAAATGAAAATTCAATGAGCATTTACTCACCCTCAGGTTATCAAAGATGTGGAGGAGTTCATTTTTTCTACTGGAACACATTTTTACGAATTAAATCATTTTATCACCAGTGGCTTTGGAGTAAATGGGTGCGGTCAGAATGGGAGTCTAAACGTCTGATAAACACGTCACAATCCATGCGGGAAGACAACAGGGGGTGTACCTTTCACTGGAGGAAGCATCATTACAGATTACGTGCCCTTACTTTACCATTATTCTACTGGTCAGCATCTAAATGTAATGCTAAATCTCAAACCTGTTCCGTATTCCAGATAATCTGAGGGTTACTACATTTAAAGCAACTTTCATTTTTACTATTCTTAAGTCAATAATAGCAAGATGTTTGTCACATGCGTAAGCTTATGACCATACAACACAATTTGTACGAAGTGGCAATTTGACCTCACTCGTAAGATTTTGTACGATTGGTCTAAACCCCAGTGACATGTAGGGTCAGGGTCGAGGTCAGGTGTGGAATTGGCTACTCGAAAATGTAGCAAAAATTGTATGAATTTGTACGAGTTTGTATGAGCCACCTCGTAAAATATGTACGAATTGGACCATAGCTTTCATCATAAATGCCACTGCACACAGTCTGACAGTTTCACATGTTGAAAAATAAATACGACCTCATGTTCACACCCTGCCTCCGAAACTTTCGTCCGTCATAAAATTAATTCAGGTTGGTTTTCTGCTTTTTCAAACCCAAAGCTTGCTTTTGATGAAAAGAACGACGAATACAAAAATAACAGAAAAATGCATGGGGAGATTCCAGACTCAGTCTTGAGGAAATCTTACCCAGCACAGATTCAACTAGTTTCAGCATCATCTGCGCATTGAACAAAAATCTCAAATCATCTGGGAGTCAGGGTGCACAAGATTTAATTAGTTCATTAAAAAAAGAGAGCACAATTCAGGAACTATTCCTGTAAGAACTACAGATTTCTGCAAATCAAATGTCTGCTGCAATAAAGCAACTTCTGAAGTTCTGATATTCTGAAACTGAGCTTTTGGATGTTTAGATTATGCGTAATATTAGTAGACCAGAAAATGCTAAATAAGCTACAAGGTAAAGTAAACCTTTAAATGAAAAATATACATGAGGACAGTTTGATCTCAGACAGGTAACAGACAACACTTTATTTCTCAGATAAACCTGGTAACAAAACAATACAGTTAAAACAAAAATACACCAAAAAGAAGTTATTCTTTAACTTTTAGTTTTCATCGTTTTGCGGACAACAAAGAACCTGAACAAATGGAGATGAGAATTAGCAGGATTGAAAACACCACTAAAACTTTAAAAAACTTCAGATGGGACACCTATGCTTGAAAACCACTCGCTCGGTGTGCTGCAGTCTTAGGACTACTTTACAACTAGAAATTACAATATGATAAAACCCGACCTTTCTCAGAGTTCAAAGCGCCACAGTCCAGGGCTCCATCCTTGCTCACAGCAACACATGCAAATCCATGAAACAGACAAAGCACACCAAGATAAGACAGAAGAGTAAAGACAGGTTGCTTAAAAAAAAAAGGCAAATGCAAACACACACACACACGCCGTTAAAGAGTTTAAACCTCACATCATCATGAAACACTAGAAGTAGTAAATGTAAGATGACTGATGGCTTTCTAATGACTAGAGCGTGTTGAAGAGGAATCCATGGCAAAACTACAATAAATTCTTTTCTCCTTAGATTTTGCATTTGAAATTATGCTGGTTTTGCATCTAATGCCTGTCTTTTCACCAAAGCTTTCTTACCACTTGTTGGAGTCCTAGACCTTCCGGTACCAGATGGTGCATATCAAAATGTTCTACGTGTCAATCAAAATATTGTTTGCAAAATATACGTTTCCTACCAAGGGATGCAATTCTATTTTAGCATTATTAAAACGGTCTATAAAGTTACAATTATTTTCTAATGGCACTGCAGAAGCCTCAGGGTAAAAGCTGATATGGCGTATTTTTTATGAAAAGATTTGAACTTCATTACACCACAGCACGCCGTTACTGTAGGACTCCGTAACCAGTGGATAATGGTGTTGAGCCATTCTAGATGTAATGAAATCTGAAGAGCACGTCTGGGTCGTGTTTCAAAGTGAAGTGAAATTAAAATGCATAAAGTCGAAGCCTTTGCTATAGATCTTTAAGTTTCTTTGCATTGTGAAAGTGTGTGCAAATTCTCATTGATGCATTAATAATACATACTAATTTTAGATCAATTTCTGTAGCACAGTAATAAGAATCAAATCAAATGAAGAGTACTGAGGGTTTAGCATGAAACGTGCATAACTGCTATAAAAAAACCTAAAACACTTAATGCGCACAAAAGGCTTCAAACAGGCTTGTGCAAAATATACCTTATGCTCTTTTCAAGGTGAGAAGTAGTTTAATTGTGAATAATCATTTTCAATTACGTTCATGTAAATGAAAGTGTAATGGTCGGACCAGTTTACAGTATTCTAGGCATGTTAAAAGCAGGTTTATTGTAGTTTTGCCTGTAATTTCATTAAAGAGTACAGCCCTGGTGCAGTCCTCTAAGACTGAGAGAGAAAGACAAGCGCTGTTCTTACACTAAAACCATCTGCCCCAAAGCCTGAACGGTTCGTTCGTATTTTTGCATTTCAGAGATTGGTTAGTGGGAGTTGGGTAGGAGTTCTGTAGTTGTGCTGCGGTCAGACCTTCGTAACGGTGCACTGACCGTCAGGGCACCCAGAGCGGTCGCCGCTATGCGCCGGGCCGCCACCAGGGGGCGGTCTGTCCAACTGATGCAGTCTATGCCTACCCTGGGAGCCTTCTGTGTGCTCGTCTGCACCTTCGTCCCCAGCCTGCTCATCTTCATCCTCGCTCGTGCCGGACTCGGATTCGTACCCCGAGGCGTCCGGACCGGCCGAATCGTCTTCGTCATCTGCGTCTTCCTCTTCCGTTTCTTGATCGCCGCCGGGGCTCATGTTGAGTTGGGAGAGCGCCTGCACGAGCTGAATATCGCCGGAGGAAGCAGGGCTGGTCAGGTGACCTCCCAACACAGTCGGCGGCCTTATGGGAGCAGAAGCAAAGACTCCTTGAGGACGTCCTCCGCTGACTCCAGTGTCCGCTCCGTCCGCCGAACTCTCTCGCTCTGATGTGCCGCCATCTACCGTTCCGTTTAAATCCGCAACTGCAGGCGCTGCAGTGGGAACAGTTCCGGATCCCGATGCCGGACTGAGGTTAGGATCTGGATCGAGTCTTAATCCGGCCACACCTTTCTTAGGAATGTCCACCACATCCCTCTTAATCCTCCTCCTGCGGCCGTGTTCGTTCCTCCTGTACTGCACCATGTTCTCCAGGTCGGCCACGTACAGGAAGCCAGCGATCAGCATCTCGGCGCTCTTCTTGCCCTTGTTGAACGCGTCCTCTAGCTCTCGGCTTGTCCGCTCGTCGTACTGCCACCATCCGTTACGCCCCTCGTAGTACCAGGCGTGGCCACCAGTCCCCGTCCCACGTCCGCCCGTCGCCGAAGCCTTCAGCTCCTCGGGCGAGAGCAAAGTGGGACGCTCCAGGAAGTCCTCGGGCACTTCCCCTCTACACAGAGCGCAGCGTTTGCTGTGCCAGGAAGCTCCTTTCACGCATAGGAAGCAGAAAACATGGCAGCATGGCAGGCGTACGGGGTGGACACAGCTCTGCAGGCAGATTGCACACTCAGGAATGGGCAGCGAAGGAGACGATGGGGACGGACTTCCCTCCGTCACTGCCTCCCCACTCACCTTCTTACCAGAAGTCAGGGAGTCCACGGAAAGATTAACCTCGCCGCAACTAGCCATGCTGTGAAGATAATAAAAACAAAATGATTTCACATTGAAAGATGCGGGTGAAAACCAGTTTCAGCAGCATGCAGATGTGACAAACAGGGCACTGTTTACCAAACTATGTTGCCCAAGTCGACAAAAGTCACGAGTAAACAGTGCTAGCTTGAGTTCTTTGTTCATTGTTGCTCTGTTTGATTAAAGCTCTAGCATTTCTAGAACTACTCTAAGTGTACAAGAAAGAGTGCCATTCATGTATTATCAACACTCAACATGTCAATATAAAACCAAAGTCTTGTGCAACAAGAAATACAAAAGCGCTGTTAATATTTGACATTAAAAAGAGGTAAACTGAATACACTAGACAACACTCAAATCTTTGTTTACTGTTATAGATTCAGAAAACGGACTCAAATGTAACGGTCTGGTTTGATAGGTCAACCTGTGTACGCTCATAATGGCAACCGTCCTACATCAGATGCAGAAATGAGCTAAATATATCATGACCCAAATCCTCAACAGCCAAACCATTTACGGGACATTTTATGATGCTGGTACAAAATACACTAGAATATCCGACATTACTTTTGTTACGTTAGGTTGTGTTAAACATGTTGTTACTATAAATAACAACAACAAAAATATATTTTTGCAAACACTTATTCGTGCACCAACAATAAAGAATCAGTTATATCGGTTAAAGGTTAAACTAATAGGCCTGGCTCGTTGGAACAATCAAAATGATCCAATTGAATATTAATATTTAACGATTAACATTTAAAACTCATCAACTTAAATCAATAAAACAAGTCCGCAAAAGTAGCAATGATATTAGCAAAATTATTTTAAAGATAAAAATTACAATAACAGGAATAACGCACGATTCATTATGTTTATCAAACGTTCCACTAAAATATGTTCATACATAAAATACGTATATAATTGTATGTATGAATATCTGATATAAAATGTCAGACACAGAACACGTACTTATATTTAATAAAAACAATATTAGTATACAGCTAAACGGCTTCCACTGCGCCGTTAAACGGAGAGAATGTTTATATATCATCCCAGGCCCCGGTCCCTCAAGAACTCAAACAAGCGCTACAGGAATCAGTGCGAGTCTTCTTTCAGTGTCGAGTTAATAGAGAGCGACTAGCACCGCGCGCTGTGATCCGGGTGAGTTACGAGGCTTCGCGTGCGCTGCTGACGAGGCCTGCACACAGGACAACACCCCGGACCAAAACACAGCGACAACAGCCTCTTTTCACATTAAATACAGCCCCCGAGCGGTTTCAAGGGATCGAGGAATAAACTACGAGCATATAACACCACGCGTCATTGTAATCGGTTGGGTTACTTTGATCAAATATATCGCATTTGGTGATTTTGCTGCGTCTTGTATTGAACGTCTTTCAGCTCACTCACCTGACAAAAACAGCCGAAATTTCGCCTCTTTCTTTCAGCGACGATCAGATTTGGCTCATCTGCTAGTCACCGGATGACCACTCATTGTTCGTTTCCGGAGTAAAACCGATCGGTAACGTTAGAATTCGCGCGACAGAGATCAACACAATAATAATGTTTTCACGGCTCCTCTCTGACGACCAGACCGCGGATGCGTGCTCGCGCGCATCCTCCCTGCGCAAAACCTGCGCAGAAGCCTAAAAATAATATGACCTGCACCGAGCGTAAAGCTGCTCGGAAGCGTTAACTAATGTTTACGGATCCACGTCACCTTGAGACCAGCATAAACGGTTTTGATATCTAAGTATTGTCACATAGTTATAGTGTTCAGTGTTTAAAACAAATCAAAGCATGGCCTGCCAGTATTCAAGTATAAATGATTTAAAATATTAGGCTGTCCAACAACACACACTTAATAAATGAATTTTCCGAATCTTTGTAGTATATGGTTAGTAGATAAGATAGATTTAATTGCGTTATTTGAAGAATGCTTTTTGAATTATACAGGGGTATGTTTAGTTACGTAGTTTTTTGAACTTACATGAATGCTTATATTTTGTATTGGAAAATATGCATAATTGAATTGCTATTGATTTGGTCACTGCATTTGATTTTTAAATTATTATTTGTACCATCAACTAATTTTCACTTGTCTGAACTGTAACAGCTTGTTAATGCGTCCATTTTGTGCGATGCTGTTTTTCAAGACACGGTCACTAGAGGGCGCAATCGCACTAGGGGACAAAAGGGAGGGAAACAGCTGCTTGTCCCTCGAGGATTAGCAGCAAATCTGTCTACATAACCAGCTAATTCAACTAGAAAAGGAATCTATTTTTATGCGTTGCAAGTGGGTTAAGAGCACGTCAGTTTGTAAGTTGTACGCAGAATCAGAAGTTTCCTATTACTCTGCTATTGAGAACTCAACACCTTGCACAGAGGATGAGATTAAAATGTTGGCATCTTTCCTGTTATGCCCACTGAACCGCATTAATCTCAATTACAGGAGGCGGTACAGTAATAAACAGATCCGTGCCTATCCTAAAATATAACATTCACGCCGCACGCCTGCCGGATTGTGCTTCAGTAACAGCATGTTCAGCAGACACAGCGCAGTCCATCTGTAGCCTTGTTCTTCCTGGTTTACACTAAAATCTCGTGTCGCTGGATGCTCTTTGTCACATCTGTGCTCAGGGGGAATGCTGTTTCACAGCAAATCAAATAACTCAAGATTCTTGGGGAAAAATGGTCTTGGTGTCGTGATGCAGAGATAATCGTTTGATGCGTGCAATCGGGTGTAATACGCGGCGTTAAATGAGAGAATTTCTTAAATTAGAACGGAAAAGAATGCTTTATTCCCCGTGGCTTTGTTACGCTAGGATGGCTGTGTGGTAGCGAAGGAGTCTTCAGTGTGTGTGTGTGTGTGTGTGTGTTTACATGCGTGGGTGCCATACGCATGAAATCAATGAGTGCTCATTTTCCACAGCTGTTGAGTACGACGCCACACAAACCCTCTCAGTGTGAGTGACAGAGGATGATCTTTCACAGGAGACCCAACTTCTTCCTCAAGGAGGGGGGTTTCTTTCCCATGGTCCATCGGTCTCCATTACACCCCTCGGCTCGCCAAACTTTCCTCTAATTCTCACTTTTTCATTTATTGGCACTTCTGAAGTAGTTCAGCTTGGGCTCCCTGGGCCCTCGAGGATGATGGTAGTTTATGAACCATCATCTAAAGCACAGGAACTCGCTGGAACGTTTCCCCGGGGATCTCGTTCCTTTCCCTTCTAACACGGTTTCCTCACCCCCTACGCCTTCACGAGGAAGAACCACACTGCTTGTGTGTCCTCCTTTTTCGCATTTTCCTTTGAGCCGTGGCTTATTGTCAGCAGTTTTTCAACACTCCTGTCACTGGCAGCCACCTGGTAACAATAAGATACCATCAACGGCAGACGAGAGGAGGCAGCTAAACTGGGGCGTTGTAATGAACGCACACACAGACTCACAGGTATGAAAGTACTGTGCCGTGCATTCATCTTCTCCAGTTATTGGGGTTGCGAGCGAGGCAAATATTCTCCCAGTCATTGTTATTCTATGTATACGGTAAAATTAGAAATAAACAGATTGGAGCTGGATCCCTGCTGAAATTACACTCGCAGGGAAATGAGCTGACAGCAATGCATTGTGGGTCATGTGGGAACCCATTTACGAACCCAGGTCACAGTGTACATGGCCCACATTCATCATTGTGTATATAGAAGGTATTACAAGTAGATTATTAGGCGATACTGGAAACTTTTTTACTGCGCTGAAACTCCCCAGCAATATCCTCTGACTCTAAACTCTAAACTTCTGGGCAATTAAAAGGCAATTACGCTTCCATTTTGGCTAAACACAAAACGAGCAACATCAAGAACATGCACGCAAAACATTAAACATTTATGGCCCTGTAAATCTCCAAATAGAGCAAACCTCCTCGTGTTTAAATTACTGTTGAGAATCATTTAATGAGCATTATGACGGGTAAATTGTGGAGCGCTAACGATAATAAGGAAGTGGTTTTACGTTAAGGTGGTACGTAAAGCCTGCGTAAATCTAATGACAGAATTTAAACTTCAAAGCTACGAAGATTGTGCATGTGAAACCATTAAACATTTATTCTGCATTACATCTGTAAACAGACTCAGAGTTAGAAGAAAGTTTTTTCTTGTGTTCACATTACTGGGGAAAATTATTCAGTGAACATTACAGGCAGGTAATTAGTGGAAAGTGATTTTATGTTGCTGTTATATAAAAGTGTTTGTAAATCTAAGCATTTAGTAGACTTTAAATTTCAAGCCAGTAAAACTTGAGAGCAAGATTAAGATGCATGGTTATAGATTTGTATCTATTGCTGTTTTTCTACTGGAAAAAACAAATGGGTTTTTCTGTGTGTGTGTTAAAGACACTGTTGCGTCCAGGTCATTTGTGGATGAGTGTGTAGACATTTCCCCAAAAACATGTGAGTGGTGCTTTTACAGAACCTGCACTGCACTTGTGGGTGGTTGCCAGGGCATTGTTATGCAGTTGCTAAGGTGTTTAGAGCAGTTGATTTTAGTGAGCCAAGACCACCCTCCTATATTATTCAGGTCTCTAGTGTGGAGTTGTTTATATCACCAGGTCAAAGTTGGTGAAAGCAGAAATTGTCCTATAATTTATGTGGAAAATTTCGTTTCCGATTCGATTCGATTCGATTTCGCTGTGCAGTATGTTGAACTGTATGGGCAATAGTGGTTTGTTCTGTTTCTGGAAGACATAATCTGTGAGTGCTGTAATCAGAATATTTTACTGTAAGCAACAAAATAATAGCTCAAATATTGTATAATTGGACCACAATATTGAACAATGTACTTCTCAACATGAAGGTTAATCCATCCGGGAAACCAGTCTCCTAAACGCACATTCTGGAATACGCTAGAACCATGGGCGTAAATCCACAGTTTAATTTGTGTAAAGCCAAAACACCACTTGGGAGTTAATAAATAAATAAAATCAACGTAGATGTAGGCAACGAAGAGATGGATAAAAAGAGAGAAAAATTTGTTCCAAGCTATCTATCTATCTATATACTATTAAATGATGGGTTCCAAAGAAATGTAAGAAAAAAGCTTCATTTAATTCGCAGTATGCGCGCGCAGGTCTCATCGCTGTATAGTGATGCGTGAGAGAGAGAGCAGTATGCGCTCCTCAGTGTGCGTGCGTGTGTCTGTCTCTCAGACCTTCAGCAACACAAGACACAAGACTCTCCAGCTGTCATTTCAAACCGCCTCCTTTAGGTAAGATCTAGTGTTTTTATAAGCGGCAGGTTGCACGTAATAGGCTAAAAGCACGCGTATATCATCAGCGTGATCAAACTTATTAAAGCGGAAACATGCGCTGGGTATCTACAGGCACTTACGGTGCTTCCATACTCGACATGTGCTGAGGACAAGCGCAGATGCTCGCTGATGTGTGCAGGTTGGACGAGTTTCGTGTGGATACATTTGGGAAATAGATCTTTTGCTTTCGCTTCGGCTGAATGTCTTGACAGATGGATCCGCGCGCACTAGTGACCGGTGACCGGCTCTCGGAGCGCACGGGCTCGCAGCGCACCATAGGCTGCTCATTTATTAATTAGTAGCTCCAGTCGTATTCAGTATCTTCAGGTCACTTTTTACAGATCGAGTCCTGTTAGAAGGACCTGAGGTTAACTGTCTTGATCAAAGGCACATGGTTGTACTTCATGACTCATGAAGCTGTGCAGAAACAATAGTGGATAGTTCATCAAGGCTTAAGGGGTTTGAACCTACAACCTCACCAGCTGCTGTGATTGTCTTCGTTATTGTAGTGAACATCTGTGTGTGCGTGCATGATATGCCAGTGGAGACACCGGGGCAAGTTGCCACATTTTGATACACAGATTCTCTCATATAAAGTCTAGAGGGAGGTTGAACTTAAAAAAGAACAAGAGCTTGTTAATGTCTGGCAGGGTGTAGTGTCACACAGCGATGCGCAAGTATTCATATTATTATTTTTATAATAAAGAGTGTTTATAGTTGGTCTACAAGCAATTAACTGAGCATGAACCTGCTAAAACGAAAGACACTGAACCATTGTTTTGGATAATGGATTTTGTATAATATATTCTAGAGGTGACGGTTTACTCCGACCTTACTCCTTACTCCTAAAATTTAAGATAAACATTCAAAATCATTGTTCGGGAAAATTAGCATTTATTGAATTGGACTCAAAGACTTATGTACTTAAATAGAGTACTTACACTTCCTCATGTGATGAATTTCTGAATATATCCTCACAGATGTCTTAAAACTGATTTCTTTTAAGAAGATTCATAAATCGACCACGTAATGTATGAAATCCAAAATGTGGATTAGGATGTGGTAATTATAAACGGTTTGATGTAGTAACAATTGAAGAATATGGGAGGTCATCAGAAGTCTGGGGCTCTTTTCCAAAACCTTGCGAGCTGCATACGTGGGCCGCATGATAAGAACCTTCGAGACATGAAGTCTGTTCCAAAAGATACCTTCTTTGAGCAATTTTTAAGCCAACATTGTATGCATCCTTATTTGGCAATCACAGAATGCAGGAATGAAGTGTTGAAAACTAAGATGAAAGAACTAGTGAGCATTGTTTTACATTTATATATGCACATACTGTATGTAATTGTAAGTGTTGTAAATATGGTTACATTTTATTTATACTCATTTCAATACTGAAAGTCTCATAATTGTAAATGCTGCCTATTTAGAGCATTCCAAAACAGGCTCTAATGACTCTCCATTTTATGAAGGATGCATAGCAGACATTAAGATAGCTCACTAGGTTTTTAAAACGGAGCATTCGTGTAAATCCTTAATAAAATGTGGCAGTGCCACAGTGAAGTTAGGGCTGCACGGTTTGAGAAAAATAAATAATTAAACAAAGGCAATCTTCCAGATGAACAAATTGATTGAAATTTAAAATGTGATTATAAATAAATAAATAAATCAAGGTTTGCTGTGCTTAGAACTGAACAATTAGGCCCAAATGTTTTGATATTATCAATATGGTAATGAAATATTATTCTTTATATTTATTAAAGGGGTCATATGATGGTTTTAAAAAGAACATTATTTTGTGTATTGGGTTCAATGTGTTTATGTGGTTTAAGCAGCAAAAAAATTTTTTTTTGTATATGCTGTACATTTTTGTTTCTCCTCTAAGCCCCGCCTTCCTGAAACATGTTGATTTGTACAAAGCTCATTGTTCTAAAAAAGCGTAGTGTGCTCTGATTGGTCAGCTATCCAGTGCATTGTGATTGTGATCATGTGGTGGAAATGTTACGCCTCTAATCACAACGTGGTGCGGCGCTATAACACAAAATCAGTTAAACACCTTACAAACCAAGCATTGGTTGCATCCAGTGGAGACATAATTACTGATTATCATGACTTAGTACTGTCTTTTTAAGCATCACGGTGCATCAAACCTTGTAAACAAACTCCATGTCTGCATTTGTGATCAGGGAAACGACAAACAACAAGCACTACCCTTCACTGCTCAAAACTCACGTTTGACTAGTAAGTAGCAGGTTCTTTTAATAAGAAAACATAACTTACTTAAAGGTTGTGAGTCAGAAGCGCTAGACTGTTCTTGCAGAGGCAGAGCTGCTTCACTTTATAGTCTCTTTGCACAGCGGCATAGACTACTCTCCAGGTTTTAGGAGTCATTCCTTCATAAATGCGCTGAACACACTCTAGTATTTTGTGTTGAACTGTTGTATAACAGTGTTGTGAATACAACTTAACACTGATTTCTAGTTGTGTCCTCTTTTGAAAGCACAAACAAAGTAGTTTCACTTTCAAAATGAACAGTTTGACAGTCAGACAGGAACTACAGCGAGAATAATATCTCTGCCTTCTTTATTTGCATAAACATTTGGGCAGTGTTATAAAAACATGCCCCCCTCTCTCTGACGTAGAAAAATGGAGACTTGTTCAAATTAGCTGTTTTAGGGGGGTGTGGACAAGTCATAACTTTTATAAAGAATATCTCTTTGGTTTTGAATCTTTGAAACCTCAGGGATGAGCTTGCAGCACTCGAAATAGAAAGGGCAATTTGAAATAGCATCATATGATCTCTTTAATTAATAGGCCTAATAACTACTATTATTAATTAAAATACTAATAAAACACAGCCCTAGTAAGTGTACCGTGGAATACACATATGGGGTCACAACGTATGGGCAATAGCCTGACAGTAGCTTTCAAGAATTCATTAGCTGAAAGGCCTGGCACCAAATGTTCTGCCACATCTGGCCTCCGGATTCCTAGAGGACTCAACAGGGTTTGCCCAGACAGGGAACCCGGAACGGGGCTCTTGGTGCCACTACCCGTTTGTGGTGAGAACACAGAAGGAAACTGGTTCGACAAACGTAGCAAACGTGTTAGGAGTCGTCCAGCTTGCTCTATAGATATCTGCTAGTGAGGTGCCATGAGCCAGCGCCCAGGATGATGCAACACCTCTAGTGGAGTAAGCACGTAACCTGAGTGGGCAGGACACACCTTGTGCTTCATAAGCCAAGGTAATGGCATCCACTATCCAGTTAGTGGATCCTCTGCCTTCTCCTGGGGCAATGCTTGCAGGTTCACCACCTGATCCCTAAAGGGAGTGGTAGGATCCTTGGGCACATAGCCTGGCCCCCCTAAGAAATCTGATGACCAGATTGTGCTTCCCCACCGACCTTCCCTCTATGGGGTCGTGATGCGGAAATAGCAGCAACATAAGCCTTAAGGGGGGAAGGGGACAGCCCTTGCTGCAAGAAGGAAAGCATGGCTCTGATCGAGCACTGCCGGGAATCCTCACTGTGAGATGAACACCATGCAATCAACAGATTCCACTTCAACGCATAGGCCCATCTAGTGGACGGTGCTCGTGCTGAAGCGATAGTGAGAGCTACCTCCTGGGGTAGGTAACATAGAACCCATCCAGGGACCATACGTGGAGTTTCCACAGGTCTGGACACGGGTCCCGGAAGGTGCCCTGTCTCTGAGAAAGCAGATCCTTCCTCAGAGGAATTGGCCAGGGAGGGGCTGTAAGGAGGAGCATGAGTTCCGGGAATCGGGTCCTGCTGGGCTAATATGGAGCCACTAACAGGACCTGCTCCTCATTCTCCGTGATCTTGCACAGTGTTTCTTCTAAAAGGCTCACTGGGGGAAATGCATACTTGCATAGGCAGCTGTGTGCCAGTGCATCTGTTCCGAGCGTTGCCTTGGTTAGGGAATAGAACCACTGGCAATGGGTGGTTTCTGGAGAAGCAAACAGGTCTACCTGTGCAGCTCTGAATGATCAGCTGGACCACCTGGGGATGAAGTCTCCACTCTCCAGGAAGTGCTGCTCAAAACAGCTCGTTGGCTACCCGATTCCGACTTCCGGAATGTTGATGGCACGAAGCGACCTCAGATGCTTCCGACTCCAGAGGAAGAGGTGATGGGTGAGTTGTGACATGCGACTTGCCGGTTTATTTATGCAACGGTCGCAGTGTTGTCTGTGTGGACCAGGACGTCCTTGCACTGAAGGCGCCTCTTTTGTGCTGCTCCGAGATGGTCATGTCCCTACACTGAGAACATGCATCGTCCACAAACGCATCCTCAGTGTGTTGAGCGCCCAGACACGTGAGGCAGCGATCGTGACCATCCTTAGGTGCCAGGAAACGATCGCACCCAGAAATGCACATGTGAAATAACATCTTTAAAAAGACACGATCACCCGTGTTACTCTATCAGAGTTTGCACGCAGGGGAGCCGGCCACTGCCCACTTCTGGTGTGGCAGTCTGCACAGCAAGATGATCCACGTGAGACTGTGACCACCGCTGCAACGCTGTAACACCCACACTCTTTCCGTCAGCTTACTTGAAGAGAATGAGCAGTAGCGATGCTCGGCTCCGAAGTGAAAGAATAAATGAGGCATGCACCAGCTGCTCACTTATACTCACAAGGTGATCAGTTGCAGCTGGATCCAATCAGTGCATGCCAATACCAATTGGCTTGTTTTGGTACACTCAAAGTAGATCGGTCTCTTTGGCGAGATCCTGATTCGTCAGTCTCCGACGTGATTCGTAGTGACTGACTGAAAGGGAACAATTATTACGTGAAATATAAAAAACTAAAATATTTAAAAAGTAATATTTATGAAAAATAATTGTATTTTAAATTACAACAAAACGATGTACCGATTTTTCAAGCCATCTAACATTTACCACAGTACTGAATGATTACCATGCTCATGTACCGTGTTATTATACAAAGATTTTTTGTTAGTGCTATTTGTGCTTGTGAGTAGACTCTGATATAGCTTACTGTACTTGTTGCAGGAAAATAATGAGCTTTATGACAGCTCAAACCTGGGAAACTGGCATTTCTATTGAAAATACTTTGGCTACTCCCTGATTTCTAGTCTTTAGTTTGTCTCTGTTAATGGATTCCATGCATCAGTGTGAGCATTAAAGTAAGATTACTGCAACAACTCACTGTAATTACACCCTTGCCCGGTCAGGGTGTGTATACGTGTGTGCGTGTGCTCCTGCTTGTTCATTAAAGAACAAATTTGTTCCACAAATGTTCTGCAAATTATCAGCCCCAGTCTGCCTGTGGAAGCTGCCATTCAGCTGCGTTTGCAAGGAGAAGCACAGATCTGCATGAGATACTGAAGCCAGTTTTAGTTCCAGTGCCTTTGTGGGTCAGCCATTTAAGGCTATAACATTTTCTGAATCTCGCACATGCAATATGTGTGCATCTGCTGTCGTCTGCCTGTGCGAATCTGACAAGCTTGCAGGGTATTTTTACTGGCGGCTGTGTTTGAGTCCAGTGAAGTGAGACTGGAACAGCGATTTGCCATTTGAGATGCAGTGACCATTCATCATTACCCATCTGAGCCGTATGAATCACAAATATTCATAAACCTTTCACTCTTTCTACCATGCACTCTAACTAACATTCCACTTCTATAGATAGCTGACTTATTTAATATTTAACATTTGCATTAAATATTATATTGTTTTCCATTTTAAAATGGATTTCATTTTTAATACATTTATATTCAAAAGGTTTATTGATGCAATTATTTTTAAATCACAAAAGAAAAGAAGTTTTTTTTGCACTTTTCTGCTATTAATGAAAATTTTTAAGATGATTTTTAAAACCTTATTTTCTAAATAATGTAATGCGTTCATATTTAAATCACAAAATAAAATGTGTTTGGTTATGCTTCAAAACAAGAATCAAATCTTTTTTTCTACTATTGTTTCATCATTTTGACTGGGAAATCGACCTACAAATTGTTTAATAACATGATGATTTTAAAAATGTTCTCTTCAAAACGATGCCTTTTAAAGAATTGTGTATTTCCTTTTTGTTTCATGAAAGCTTCTTTTTATCCTTCACTCATAACAGCAGTAACCCCTTTAAAACAGTTTGCCTATTACATATTAAATCAAACTCAAAATACTTTTTAGAATTTCTCATGCGCCAGAGAAGCTGTGTTTATCCCAAATGAACAGCGCTCTAATATCTACTCTCCATAATAATGCTGAGTTCGTTTTTGATCATTTGGTCCACAGACAGGATGATATTCATACTAACTGTCAGTGAAAAGTGCAGTTTTGAGGTAGTGCTTAATCATTTACTTTACACTTTGTTAGTTAAACACTTCCAAAGCAAATCTCTCACTTTCGCTATTTGAAAGTTTAAAATCGTGCATTAAACATCAGAGACGTTTTCAACCTCAAACAGAGGCTGCGTTCAGCAAGAGGTACATTAAAACTCTGACATATTAAAAAGCGGCTCCTGTCCGTATTTCAAGGCATTGCTGTGTTGTTTTGAGTGTTTTTTAATTTACCTGTTGCTATGCAGTCTCTGGGGTGTCCTAGGTGGTTGCTAGGTGATTGCTTGCTTGTCGAAGACAAAAGAGCCCACCCTCAAGTCTCTGTGATATATTCTGGTCTATGGGTCTCAGTTTTTGCACATGTGTGTGTGTGTATATATATATTTGAAATGGATCAAAACCTTTTGTCAAAGTTAATATAAAGCCTAAAATCCAAATGCGGTCTTGTATTAGGACAAATAAGCCCTCAGGTTTATCCGAGATGTAGATGAGTATATTTCTTCATGGAAACTGCATCACTTCCTCACCAAAGGAATCCTCTGTAGTGAATGGGTACCGTCAGTCCAAGCAGCTGATATAAACATCACAATAATCCACTCCAATCTATCAGTTAATTTAATGAAGTTAAAAGCTAAAGGCTATTGCCTCTTTCTAAAATAGTTATCTATACTGCTTTCTCCAGCGAAGAGTCAGGAGTCAGGAGATAAATGTGCACAGATCAAGAAACGTTTCTAAATAAAAACAGTCCAAAATATTTCCAATCAAATATGTGAAAGTACACCAGGAAATATACTTCTTTTTGTTATTATGGAGTCATATTTTCAATCCAGGGTCATGGTAAATATGTGCCTCTACATAAATTACGTACATTACTGCACGTTTCGCCGAAGTTTCAAAGTGAAATGTCCAGAGAGTGACGCTGAAACACACGTTTAATACGTAACCGTGGTCTGTTTGTATTATTTAGGCACGTATTGCAGTGTTTTTATGATGCTGCTCGAGCTACGTATTGTGTCCATTCAGAATTCAAACATCCAGTGAGTGTCGCTAAAGATTAAAGCTCTATCATGTTGGAAATATCCCCTATACCAAACCCAAACCTAAACCTACCCGATAGTGTTAACAAATGCAAAAGTCATTTGAAAGCGTATTCACTGATGCAGCCATGCTTTTGAACTTCCTTATGCTGATTTGAGCTGTTTTGTCAAACTGTTTTACACGGGATTCAAACCGGTGCTTTTCACTGCAACACCATATTACGTGAGTTAATCAAAAATGTACCTGTAAAATCATACTTTTGAGTGAAAAGGAATAAAAGTTGTTCATTTCAACTGGAAACTGCAGTGATTCGTATCTATAGGTATGTTTTTTTAGTTTTGCAGAAATGTATGAAGAGGCACGTACACTCAACAAAAATATAAACGCAACACCTTTGTTTCTGCTCTGATTTTTCATGAGATGGACTTAAAGATCTAAA
>JAUYWG010000061.1:17335907-17355897 GCA_034779775.1 Enteromius afrohamiltoni
ATTATAGTGCTTGGCGCTCCCTTTGGTGTTGGACACTTAGAACTCTATATTCTTCTGAAACTGACCTTTCACACAGCTCAAAGTGAATGAAAACATCCTGCAAAGTGTTAAATCTGCGCTGGGTATAAAGTTATTGTCTCTCAAAAGAAAGTGTTGACTCTGAATCATTGAAAAGAGTCGTTTTTAAAACGAATCTTAAGCCATTTCATAAAACATTAGTAAATCGTCTGCCCACTTGTTGGTCTTTTTGCGTTGGTTTCGCTGAAAATGTAAATTCATTGTTTGCCACTAGGTGCCACTCTTGGAGCGTTAAAAGCTCATAAACACGTTGAAATCGCCAGAGGGGTTTGGAAAAATGAAACGTTTGGGAGACGTTGGCGAAATTACATAAAAATAAGTGCATATAATAAGAAAATGTGTAAAAGTGTATTTTGACTTTGCATGCAGGTCAAACTACAAAAACAACCTTTCATAACATAATTCGGGGCACTTTAATATTTTTTTTGTGGAAACTGTTTAAAAAAGACAAGCTTTTTATTCAGCCAGCATTGGTTCAGTTGACAAACAGTGGCAATATACACTGCTGTTGTTTTGAGCTTTCCATTCATATCACAGAATCTACTTTCAGCAATGATCAAAAGAAGAAATGAGCACCAACTGCACACATAGAGAGCAAATAAAAAGATAATATATGTACTTTATACATCTTTATATCTAACCACTTGTGAATGAAAAAATCAAGAGTAGTTCTGAAGAAGCATGATGGGTTTGATTCAGATCAACAGGTCAGCTTGAGTACCAAATAAGCAATACACTTTTGTTCTACCATACGTTTTTCAAAGTTAGATTTCATCTTGACTTTTCTATGTGTAGCTCCCAGTTGTAAAGAAATACTATTACAAAATGCCACTCCTGTACAAACATCGAGGTTCAAGAGTCACACAACTCTGATAATTGAAAGTTTGGATGTAGCCTGAGTCTCAGCTCTCCAACTAGCCTGAGCTCCAAGCAGCCGGGATTGTGAAAGCTGACATTTGAGGTTTCTGTCTGAATCACTGATCAGAGATTACTTACACCGCTCCGTCTCTTGAGAGATGCACCGCGTTCAACATGACCGTATTGTTTTTTGAGAAAAGCTAAGCTCTCTTAGCGAGACATTTGAAGATGGATTTGGCCAAGTTTTTGTGTGTGTGCGCGCGATGAGTTCAAACTCATTAGATAATTAAGGAAAAGGACGAAATAACAACTTTTAAATTTGGCCATTGCCATAAGATAACATTTGCTAAAATTGTGCTGTCTTCGGTCTCGCAGGAGGTCTGGGCTGGCTGTCTAAATGTGTGAGGAGAGCTGCAGGGCTGGCTGCTTCAGGACGGGACTGTTTCTCTCCTGCTCTTAATCTGTTTAGGGAAAACTGTCTGACTGTTTAGACCACAACAAGATTTTAGAGGAAGCAAAAAATGTCACAGTTTACCAGCGTAGGTAAGGTACATTGGATCCAGTAAAAATGGAACATTATAGATGCTATAAATGCTGTAACAGAATAATTCAGATTGTACCTGTGTGAAACAAATGTACTTAATTGTCTTAAATGTGCAAAAAAAGGTAATTTTTATTTCACAAATCTGACTTAGTGTGACATAAACTTGCAGTTGCCAGTTATAAAGGCATAATTGCAGGATATGAATATAAAGAAATGAACAATTGCTAAATATAAAGTCAGAATTGCGAGATACAAATTGTTTCGTTTTTTTTTTTCCTCAAAATTGGACTTTATAACTTGAAAATTGCTTCATTAGATCTCACAATTCTACGAGGGACAAAATCTGAATGTCAATATATAAACTTGCAATTCGGAGAAAAATGTCAGAATTTATATCGGCTTTATATCACACAGTTGTGAATAATCCTAAGACTCAGGATTAAGACTTTATAAGACTTTATAAGTAGCAACTGTGAGTGTTTGTCATACGACTTTATTTTGTGTAATTAAGTGTAAACATTACATTCAGTTTGAAAGATTTATGTGTAAAGTGTATGTCTTTTCCACTAAGATAGTCAGGCTAACACTTAAAAACTTAAGTAGTGAACGCTTTTGTAAAGGACAGCAGTTGTGCAACTATATTATCTTAAAATGCTTGTTAAAAGGACAGTTTTTCCACAAATGGTCTTGTTTAAAGATATTGCTTTGAAATGGTCGAGCTGTTTTCAATTTGGAGCCTCTGTGTGGCTTTAGAAATGTGCTGCATAAGTGAATGAGGATATGGTTTGGTGCCAGAACGTAAAATGGTTGAACTGTCGCCTTAATAAGGACGGCAATAACCTCATCCGTACAGTTAGAAACAGCCCTGTAAAACGCTCAATCACACAAATCAACACATTTTCAAGACCCAAGTGATTGACTGTTTCAAAGTGCTTAGCCACCTAAAACTCAGGCCAGTAATTACATTTCATGAACATAAAGTTAGAGATGGCCAAGAGCAGTTTAAGGAATATTGCGATATTGGTTTTTGCTTCTAAAGCTGTTAAAAATGTTGCAGGAGAGTGCAAGACTGCAATTTATGTTGAACATGCTTAGACTAGAGTAGCTGCCTGCTTTTGTTTATTTCCCTTTTAATGTACGGCATATCCTTCAATGAAGTATTAGATATAAAGCATTATACAGTAGATGTGGTGTTTATTGTTATGATTCTTTATAACATTGCAGAAATATCAGCTAATGGAATTTTGCACCGTCATTGTTTCCATACATACAGTGCATTCATCACAAAGAAATAAATATATTAGCACCAAGCTCATTATTATAAATTTGGACATATGTCTGTATACGTATGATATATATATATATATATATATATATGCAATACTGTATAGTAAATGTCAAATGCATGATTGTTTGTAGGATTGCAAAATAGCAACTGTATCATCCTCCAGTTTGTTTTGTATATAAAGTTACATATATATGTATGTCTGACTTTTTTTGTGAGCGATATACATCCTATTATATAACATATCTCAACTGATCGCTTGTTTAATTCCAAAATGTAAACTACGTTATTGCCCAACTCTATTTTCTAAAAATCTATTTGAAATGTACTGGGAAAAGTACTTTATAGATAGATTTTAGAAGGCAAAAACAGTAATGAAAGTACATTTTTTTGTCCCCAATTTAAATGTAACATCTTTTCTCTAAAAGACTAATTAACCTTATTTTGGACGAGCGTTAGAAACTAACCACTTTTTTACCACTCAGCTTAGAAGAAGCAGTCCCAGATTTTAAGCCACAATTTTTAAACATTTTATGAACGCTTGCTAGTCATGCACATTGACACACCCATGGTTCTCTGCAGAGACCCAAACTGTTACCACATTGAAACTGTGCCATTTTTCCAGTAATCCCATTTACGTTTACTCGTGATCAGCACTCATTCTCATCCTCTTATCTCTTTGAACAGGTTTGCCCGATCAAACCCAAACCATGGGAATCACCCTTTGTGTTTAACAAAGAAATATAATCCAAAAAAAGTGGCTAAAATACTAAATGACCACTGGGACACATGAAGAATAAGGAATTAGGAAGAGGAGATGAATGGAGCAGCCGCCCGCACAGCAAGACAGAGCGTGAGTGAAGGTCGATCTTATTGTTCTTCCCCCTGTGGCAAACATTCTGACTAATAACGAAGTGAGGCACGATGAGTGGCCGTATCTGGGCTGCATTGCTCTTTCTGTTCATGTGCTCAGAGCTCGGGGGAAGCAGTGCTCGACTAAAAAGATGGAAGAGTGAGGAAACCGCAAGGAAAGAAAGTCGGGTGGAGCATCTAGACATGGAGGAAAAGCAAAGTCAGATGCCATTTGCCAACACAGAAGGAACACCCAGTCTGGAAAAGAAAAATGAGGATAAGTTGGCAATTTCACCAAAAGGCAACAAAGATAAAACAGAGTCTTTATCAGGACTGCATCATGCACAGATTGAAGAAACTGCAAAATCGGAATCTGAAATCAGAGTGACTCCAGTTTGGCTTTCTGACGCAAGTGTGAACACACATTCAGCTCTACATAATGTGAATAATTACTATCCCAAATTCAAAGGTATCCCTAAAATCACAAAGACAACAGTATCAACACTTAATCCGGACTCCAAAGTATCTAGAAACATTCAAGATGGTTTCATTCCCACTGAAATGACTCTTACAGTAGAGGAAACTAAAACTCTGGATGGCCCGTCAGGTGCCAGCGTGCTGTTTCTCAAGCCTCCATCTGGGATAAATAGCACCGGACAGGAAGTGCAAACTGTAATGATGGGCAACCAGGAGTCGGAGAGCGGTGGGGATTTCCAGAGGACCTTCACTGGACCAAATTTGGATGTGATGCCTTCACAATCCCGCAACCGAAGAAGCTGGATCTGGAACCAGTTTTTTGTGATTGAGGAATATAGTGGACCAGAACCGGTGTTGATTGGACGGGTAAGGTGAACATTTGTATAATTCATCATTTAAGCTTGCATGAGGATTTAAATAATGATTTTTTTATAATAACTCGTAATTTCTAATGTATTGAGTGCAACAAGTTATATACTGTATGAAAAATAAAACAGCTTGGTGATGTAAGATGAAAAGAAAAGACTTTTCAGGAGAGCTTTTGGTTGAAACTGTGAGAGGAGGAATTACAAATGCATATTCTTTGGAATAATGTGCATTGACAAATTGTTCACAATGAGACTAGGAAGTTGTTGTCTTTAAAGCAGTAGAACATTGAAAATTATATTTCTGTCATTTACTGACTCATTCATGAATCCTCATGTCGTTCCAATTCTTCTGTGGAACACAAAAGAAGATATTTTGAAAAATGTGTGTCATTGTTCACACACAGCGTCTTCAAAGAAAATGTCTTTTCTGAGCAAAAAAGAAGTGCAAGATTTAAAAAAAATGCATGCCCTTGCTCTTGATATAAAATCACTTAAATAAACACCACTTTGGTTTTAATTAGAAAAAAGACCTTTACGAGGGTGGATTAGAACCCGCAGCTTTAAAACACTAAACATTTGTTCTACCGCTAGACCACTACAACACATGTGCAGGGAGAGCAATAAATAGCACCAGACAGGTTACTCATCACTTCAGCCTGAAGTATAATTTATTGTTCAGATTTCTCTATATATAATAATATAGTAACTGTGTTGCCATGGGCCCGCTTGCGATGTGTGCAAACAGCTTGAGTCGTTCAGGGGGGCACTGCCCTGCATATATATGTATATATATTAGACAGAAGTCTCTTCTGTTCACCACGGCTGCATTTATTTGATCAAAATACAGTAACAATATAATATTGCAAAAAAAAATGTGTAACATTTTAGAATGTATTTTATTCCTGTGATGCAAAGCTTAATTTTCAACATCATTACTCCAGTCTTCAGTTTCACAGACCTTTCAAAATCATTCTAATATGCTGATTTGTTGCTTGATTATTATCAGTTATTACTGTTTACATTTTAAAAAGCGTTCTTATTACAGTTTTAGCAGTTTTTCTTGTTTCAAGATTCTAATGATGCTGAAAATTCAACTTTGCATCACAGGAAAAATAGTATTTAAAATATATTGAAATAGAAAACAATTCTATAATATAAAGAATTCTAATAAGCACACACACACACACACACATAATCACATTGCTGAGCAAAAAAAAATCCAAACTTTTGGATAAAAATACGTTTTTTTTTTCCTTTAAGACTATATTGGATTTTTTTTTTTTCAGAAAGTTTTCAGCTTGCAAACAAGCCCTCACTCTCCTCATTGCTTTTCTAAATAAATCAAGTCTATTGCATTACCTCTGAGTTTATTAAACGTGGGACTTGGACAGTAATTATTAGTTGTCGCCAGAAAAAAAGACTGCAAAACGCAATTACATGCTCGCTGGTCACATTTAGAAACACATGCACAGACAAAGGCATGCACTAAAAAACCCAGATGCTCGCACACACTCTGCGGTAATGAGCTGCACTGGATGGATCGCATTAGCTGCGATTCACACTGAGTAGGTTTGCCAGCTGCTTATACAGAACACAAGGCTTTAAAGAGTCTGGCACTAAACCAACACGAGATCCAGAGAGCGCACCTCATAAATGTTGCATTCGCTTCTCTGCCTGTCACTGTGCTGACACTGTATCCGAGTAAATGTTTATCCGATGGGCCAGGACATGCTGCTGTTCATCACAACGTGCTGTTTACCTGCGCGCGATTCAGAGAAGTGGATTACGAATCAGTTATGGCTGAATGGACGTCTCGGAGACGAAGCTGAACTTGACCGTTGCGGTGCTGCGAGGCCAGACACAAGCACTGGCGTTGATGTATGAACTGGGAACCTTCCTATTGAATTTGTAGTAAAGCTATTGAAGCGGTGGGTTGTTTAACGTGACAAATTGGCTGGGTTAGATGTTGCTGTGGAGGTTGAGACTCATGAAAATCAAAATGAGAGTCTAGTTTGTTTCTGTTAGCCTGACGGGGTGAATCTGTAAGCAAGCATACTTTTAAACATTTATAAAATGAATGTAGCAGATTGATAGTTTTTATTTCTCTTTTGTCTTGTACAACGCCTTCTAGAAATGCTCTCCACCAATTGCAATCGATTAGCGGTAGTAGAGAAGAGTCCCCCCAATAATTAGAAACGGCTAAATGTCGCCCCCGATATTTGAAATTCTTGCCCTGGTCTGCTGCCCTCATGCAGCGCCTGGTCCAGTAGTAACGCTATATATCGCCTGCTCTGCCTCAGCGGGCAGTCAGTGTCAAAATAACTGAGTTCACCAATCAAATCAAAGCAGGCGAGGCTTACTGTTAGTTCACCCAAAAATGTAAACTGTGTCCTTAATGTCGTTCCAAACCCACAAGATATTTGTGATGACATCAGAGAGCCACCTGGCCCTCCATAGAGAGCACACCACTGATCTGATCCCAGCTCCAGAAGCCATCCAGAATACTCTGTAAAATGGTGAATTTAAAAAAACCTGTATTCGTATAGCATCGCAGAACTGAAGTTGATCCACTGAGCTTTTAATACATTTCCGGTCAAGTGATGTGTGTCTTTGCGTTCGTCACTTACAGCCTTGATAGGAGTGAATCATGATTTCAGAGATGCTAACTTAGATTCAGCTTCAGGTTTTATGAATAATTATTATCCCAAATCAAAACTATACCAGAAATCACAAAGACAACAGAACTGCCTCTCAGCCAGAGTTTTACAATGCATTTCTGTCCAGTGAAAGTACTTTCCACCAGTTCCAGTAAACTAGAAACAGGAGTACAGGCCCGTTCACACCGAGCATGATAACATCATCATCACAATCACGTTTTCGGTGTGACTCTAGTTTTGTTGTCTGACACAAGTGAAAACACAGACTCATCTACACATTTTATGAATAGTTATTAAATTATTCATCAAAAATATCTTAGAAATGACACAGAACACAGTACCGAGTCTCAGCCAGAAATGGTCTTCACCGTTTGCAATCGACCGGCAGTAGAAGCGAGTAATGTAAGCCGAATGCAATGCTACTCTGGCTAAGAACTACCTGTTTTTTAAATAATCATTTTTAAAAAACACACCTATCAGCGTATTAGAACTATTTCAGAAGGATGGTGTGAGTAATGATGCTGCAAATTCAGCTTTGCATCACAGAAATAAATTACATTTTAAAATACACTTACATATAAAACAGTGATTTAAAATAGTATTCATATTTTACAATAATAATGATTTTACAAGCCTTAGCGAGTACGAGACACATCTTTCAAAAACAAAACGTATAGACTCAAAACTTTCACTGTAATGTATCTGGGCTTTTTTTTGGTTTGTATTTATTGTGTTTTTGTTGGCCAGTTCGATGACACGCTTTACTGTGTAAGAGAACGTTTCATTTTGTCAGTATTTGTTTAGCTTTATTTCAGTGTAGTTCAATCATTTTTTTTTCAGCATTTTTTTTTTATGCATATTTTATTAAATTGTTTTGTATTTTGTAATCTTTCACCTTCAAGTGATTCGTAACCATCCAGCTGTTGTTTTACAAACACTTAGGTCCGTTTAGACGTTTCAATATCCTCAAAGTTTAGACATGCATATTGGAAGCAACTATTGAATATTTTACTTTCCCAAGGACCTCAAGGTGTGTATTCATTGTTGAGAAGTCTTGTGTGCGTGTGTGAGCGTGTCGTGTAATGTGTGCGCTTTGCCTCATTTGAAGTCATTAGTCAGAAATGCATGTGGTGTTTCTGAAAAAAACAAATGTGGACACTGGAGAATCAAAAAGAGGATCAAGGAGACGAGTGTACAACAGAGTGGATGAAAGAGAAAGAGAAGCGGGGAGGGGCTTTTCTTGCTGGGAAACTCATCAGAGATCATTTCCCAAATTTCCTTCTTTTTTTACCATCTCCTTTTTTTGTCTCTAAATTTGTTTTGTTTTTGTGTGTACTGGATTCATTTCATTCCCACAGTGAAACATTGTAGTGTACAGACGACTGCAGTGGAGCAATTAAAGCACAAATCTGAGAGGGGATGATTAGGAGATTTATATAACAGATTTAAAGGAGGTAAAAAAACACAGGAAATGGGATGTGGAAATACAGATTTTAAAGAGGTTAAAGATGCAGCACTAGTTAACTTAACAATCCTGCCCTGCAAACTGATGTTTTATTATATTTTTGACTGTGCAACCTGTACACAAACATGAAGATCTGCTGAACATTTGCTCACCCTCAGGCCATTCGGGATATAGATGAGTTTGTTTTTACACAGATTTGGAGAAATAGCATTGCATCACTTGCTCAGAAATGAAACCCCTGCTGTGAATGGGTGCCGTCAAACAACTGATAAATACATCAAATGTAATCCACACAACTGCAGTTCATAATAGCACTGTATGAAGCAAAAAGCTGCATTTTCTTTTTTCTCTTAATTTTACATCAATTATTTTGTCCAAAACAACATTTCAATGTAGGCTAGATTATATGCTGTACATAGATGTTTTTTTTTTTTTTTTTTTTTGAGTGATTTGATAAAGCCCAGACTACTTCTAGAGAACTGGCATGAAGGTTGCATCTTTTTATATTGGTTTAAAATACGCCTAATGGAAACACGTCAAATATCTTGCGTTTGGGTGGTTTTTCATGGCAATTCACAAAAGGGATGATTGCGCAAAGCTGCAATGGAAGCAAGTTTTTCACATTTACAGGTCACATGGTGTATGTAAAAAGTAATATGATCATTCTTAAACGTATTATAACCTCCAAAAAAACACTTAATACGTAGTTGTTCTGAAGTATAAGGGGCTTTCCCTGCTAACACAGTTCACGCTGCACGCGTCTGCCGTGCCGTTCGGCTCTGATACGACCCTGAAGCTGACTGCAGTCACTCCGTTGATGCTTGTGTTTATTCCAGCCACATTTCTGAAGTATCTCTCTGTGCTGCTCTGTAAAGATACACGCATACGCCTCCTTTTTGTATAAATATATCCTAAATTAGTCAAATCTCACCAAAACCCATTGCCGTGACTAATTGCGAGAGGCAAAAGGTTACGTTTTAGTCACATGCGATTCGTCATTTCGCAATGCATTTTTTATCGACATTTATCGCCAAAGTTTTGCACTAATCTGTAATGGAAACGCAGCTAGTTCTGAATAAAACGCCTACTTTAATACATCCAGCAGTCTCGCTCTCGCTCGGCTCTTCAGCGAGGTGCATGAGTGACGAGCCGATACTCACTGGCCTTTTGTTTGAAGCTCAAAGGCAATCGTCTCTCTGGCGAGTTCCCATGTGTAACGTCTCCGTTCCCTCCTTCAGGGAACGCGGGCTACGTTTGTAACCTAGACGTTCACGCAGACTTTAATAAAAACTATTTTTAACAGTTAGCATTTTAGCAGCTACAATAGTGTGCAAGACCCTTCATGCTTCAAAGTTGTCTTTTTATTCTTTAATTCAAACAATTGAAATACCACTCGCTTATGGTTTGATTGTTTATTAAACCTACTAAAGTGAGTGGTTTTGTGTCGTTCTTGTCGGTGGTGTAATACAGCACGCAGATTTCCTTTCATTTACACTGCAGCGACACACATAGTTACTACAGTGCTTGACAATCGCCTAAGATTATAATAATGCAGCGTATGATTTGGTGGAAGAGTTGTTTTTATTCCATTAAATTTCACTTCTAGTCCACTTTGGTGTCTTTCATCAAATTGCTGTTGCCGCTGCTTCACGTCATGCCTAATAACACCCTGTACCCGCGGTAAAATCGTAGCGCTGTAGCGGCTGACAACATGTCAACCAACAACACAGAATAAGAGCTTGTGATGGTTTTGCACAGAATGGGAAAGAGATCTGGACGAGACAGCACTTGAGTAGATGTGGGCAGCGGTTTGTGATGTTTCTTTTTGCTCCCTCCCCACTGTCTTGGACTTCTCTTTTCTCACAGTTTCATTGGTTATTGCGGTTGCTAGTTTGACTAGTTGTGGTGTGTATCACATGGTCAAGTTGAACACTGAATTACTGTATACTGCACATTTTGACAAATATAACCGGTCATCTTTCTCTCCATTAAGAATCGTACTGTATTATTGTGCAGTTCCGAACCCATCCGAGATTAAATTCTGGCTGCTCAGCACTGAAGGAGGCAGTGTGCGTTCTGTCAGCCTGCTGTTAGTAGTTAGTTTATGGGCATCCACTTATCACTGTGTAGCATGCATTATTACCGAGCAGGGCAAGCTAGAGAGGGTTCTGGCGGTCCTGAGCAGTAGTGGTGGGTTTATCGCAGCATGTTTACTCAGGCCTGGCACTTTTGGAAGCTTTTGGCTGCTCTTTGCTGTGTGTGTGTGTGTGTGTGTGTGTAAGCTGAGGGTCTTAGTAAGCAGTAAACCTGCCCATCACTGGACCATAAGCAGAGCTGAAGCCCCTCTTAGCATGTGGTCAGATTTGACACACTGTCTGTAAGCAGTCCATGAACAGTGTGTGTGTGTGTGTGTGTGTGTGCTGGTGTGTATGGCAGAACCTGATGTGTCCCTGGAACAACTCTGTGATTAGCCAATCAGATTTGAAGAACCAGTTTATAGTTTTTGTGAAGTTTAGGCTTAGAGTGGGTGTTTGGTGCTTGTACATCAGTGTCAGTCATCTGTCATTTCCTCTGATGTTAGGCGTTACTCATGGGTAGGGTTAGGTTTCGGTGTGGAGATCTGGTCAGAACTAAAATTTTGGAATAAAATGTTGTTCCAGGGTTCAGCAAAATATGTTGACCCAGGAACACGCCTAACTCAGCAAAATCAGGATGTTTTTACTACTTTCAATTAGTATGTAAATATAATATAATATAAATAAAAATATGTGTAAATTACTCAAATTAAATGAATTATTTTATAAGCCAGTCATTTATTAATTGAATATGTATTCATTTATATCACTGGCACCTTTGCTTTGGCCATACAGAATAAAATAAAAAGAAGTGATCATCACTAATAATTCATTTATTTATTGTGTTTTTAATTTTTTAATAAATGATTATATGATTACTATTAACATTTTATTTTACCACCACAACTGGCATCTTTTTCTCTGTTGTCGTTTCTGATATTCGAGTTGAAGCTGTGAACGTTGGTAATTGGAGGAACACAAACAAGTGTTGCATTAAACCTAAAGTGTGGAATCTATTATTTCCAGTCATTGTTTTTGCACTCCGTTTGAAAATGCAAGTCAGAAATAATACACTTCATTTGCAGCCTATTTCACTGCTGCTATTTCTGTTATTTCAACAGGGAAAAATGTAGGATGGAGCTTTTTTGATGATTTGCACACAATAAGACAGAACCATTTTGAATTCATGTGTGTTGTAATGTGTTGATGTGTGTGCGTGTTTTGACCAGTTAGAGTAATAGGCAGTGAATGTGCTTCGACATCATGGTCATACTGTGTTCTGGAACTCACACACGCGTGAACGCAGACCGCTCAGCCCGCGGCTTCATGTAACTCACCACAGAGAGAGAGAGACAGAGAGGCTCCTCTAAGCTGCTCTTTGATGCCGCGCTCTTTTCCTCGTCTGACACACAGCAATGTTTGCTTTATTGCCTCCCAAAACCAACCAAGCGTGCCTCCTGTGTGACCCCCTCAGGACAGGAAGTCTCTCTGACTGGAGGAAGTGTAAATCTTTCCCACTTCACATCACTGGCGGCTGATTTTGTCTTTGGCTCCACACTCATAGGAATTCAAGGATGAATTCCCTGAATTTCAGAGAACATTTGTCAGTTTGTCGTGTTTGGGACCGCTGTCAGCGCGTGTGTAAATATATTACAGGAGCTCCAATCTTCTGAAATGAAACAAGGAAGACTGTGTGATTGTTTTGTGTCCGTTTCGGCTGTTGCTTGTCAGATTGTATGATTCGACCCCAGTGAGATTTTGGGTAAAAGCCAAGGCAAGCTGTGCGACATCACTTTGTGTCTTTTATGACAAAATGTGTGAAATATGTCTTATGATGGCTCACGATTGGCAGCGCTATATGCTTATCAATCATGTCACGTTTTGACATCCTCATTGATACGTGAAATTGAAATGGTACTGCACAAACTCAAGCAAGATTTTGGCTAATGTTCGCAATATTATATATGTAAATGAAAGGAAAAAAATGTCTGAGATCAAAGAGACGAACTGCAGACTCCTTATTTATCAGAGCATCTGGACTAAAGTGTCAGGGCACCTAACAATTACACCAAAATTACCTTATTTTGAATTTCATGTAGTGTGCAACACAGCTCTGAGTGAATAAAAACCTCCTGCAAAGGTTTAAATCTGAAAGTGCATGGTGTATAAAGATGGGATGCACAATGCTGGATTTGTGCCGATATCCAATATGCCAACTGAAACAACACCATGCAGAAATGATAAACAAAAGATTATTCATTTGGTTTTTTTTTAACAAGAACTTATTCCTTAAAAATAAAATACAAAACAATCAAGTTTTTTGACAGTACATTGAAGTCTACGTACATGATCGAGAATGGAAGTCAACACTTCAATCCAAAAGGATGGCATGCCAGGGTTTGCAGGATGCCTGGAGCCCATGGGCTAAGCTAGATGATTCATGAGGCCAGGATGAAGAAAGGTGATCTGACAGTCGTCTGGTTGAACCCCCACACTCTAATAAGGACTGCTCTCAAGTACTGCAACATCCCAGATTACATCAAGGTGATAATCACCAGCTATCTGGATGGAATCAAGCTCTGGCACGCAGTGGCAGCACCTTGAGAGAGGTATTGTCACAGGATGGACAGTCTCCCCCACCTTGTTCATCATGGGAATGAATCTCATCATCAAAGTAGGAAAAAGGCAAACCAGAGGCAGCAAAGTTGGCCAGAATGACCTTTAAGCCTACAAAATCAAGAAGCTTGGTCTTCAGGAATCTCCTTCAAGTACAATCTTGTCATACAGGGCATACTACCCCTCTCTTCCTTGGTCGAGGAGTTCCAAGTAGCGAAGTGCAGAGTGGCCATGACCTTCAGGGACTCTAAAGACAACAAGGCCAGAGAAGCTGATATAAATCAGATCAGCATATCTGGTCCTAGCTGAGGGACATCATTGAAGCACCATGCATGGGAAGACAAAGTCTGGTTATGACCCACTTTCAAGAGTGGGGTAAAGCCAACCCTGAGAAGAGGAGAGCCATGGTCCATGTAGAAGTAGAGAGCTTGGACAAAGTGGGAACTCCCCAAAAGGAAAGTGACATGAGCTGACCTTTGGAGACTCATTTCATATCAGATCTCCTTCTTCCAACCCCTGTGAATCTACACAGGTGGGAGATGAGGGAAGACCCAACATGTACGCTCTGCGGGAAAAAGGAAATGATGGCACATATCTTGTCAGGATGTCAGCTGATGTGCATTGACATGTATGTACAGTATCTATGGTTGAAAGACCTTTGAAATAATAATAACATTTGTGATATAGAACTGTAACGCGGTCAAAGAGCTGCCTGAAACGACATTCTCCGTCATTAGCATACTGCCTGCCCACTAGTTGGTCTTTGGCATTGGTTTAAATGAAAATGCTAAATCATTCTTTGCCACTAGGTGCCGCTTTTGTGTGAAAAGCTTACAAATATTGCTTTAAATGGTAATGATCTATCACTAGAAAGGTTTGGAAAATGAATAGTTGAACGTATCTTTTTAATGAGTCATTGAACAAATAAGGTTAAAATAAATGCATATTATAAAAAATGCAAGTGTTTCTGTCAGCATGTTGTTCAGGCTCAAAATATGAACCTTTTATTACTGTAATGATGTTAGTATGGAGTTGGTTCCTCCGTTGCAGCTTTAACATCTACTCTCCGGGGAAGGCTTTTTTTTTCAAGATTTCTGAAGTACTGTGGGAATGTGTGAGGTCTGGTGTTAGATGAAAAGGCCTGTCTCACAATCTTCATTCCAGTTTATCCCAAAGGTGTTTGATGAAGTTGAGGTCAGAAATCACTGCGGGCCAGTCAAGTTTGTCAAACTCATCCAACCATGTCTTTATGGACCTTTCATTGTGCACTGTGGCACAACCATCCTGGAATTGAAAAGGCCCTTCCCCGAACTGTTGGTAGAAAGCATTGTAAAACCTCACCGCTATCTATCTGCCAGACTTTACAGTTGGCAGTCAGACAGGTAATGTTCTCCTGGCATCTGCCAAACCCAAAGTCGACCATCAGACTGCAAACCATGGTTTATCACTCCACAGACGGGTTTCCACCTGCTCCAGAGTCCAGTGGTGGTCTCCTTTAAACCACCCCATCCAACACATGGCATTTTACTTAGCATCGATCGATCGATCTATCTATCTATCTATCTATCTATCTATCTATCTATCTATCTATCTATCTATCTATCTATCTATCTATCTATCTATTCATATTCAAAGGCGCACATCCCACACTTTATAGATACATATATATCAATAGTATTTTATTTTAAACAGCCGTTTTCATATCATGCAATTCTAGGAAGATCTTTGCCCAGGTCTTGAGATGATTGTAAATGCTTTTTTCACTTTTTGAACACTTGTTTTTAGTTTCAGTAGCACTGGTGAAAACTGTCAGACTTAGAGTAATTGCAGACCAGCTGATCATGACCGCCCTTTCTCTCTTATGTCAGAATATACGTGTTCGTCTCTCACAGTTCTCAGTTCTGCCGGGTCGTGCCGCTCTGATTGCTGCTAATATCTATTAGAGCTGATTTTGAGATCTACTCGAATGCTTTGTTCTGTGTTCTCCCCCTCTTTCTTCAGAAGAACGACTCCTCTGCCTCTCACACATACATTCTCTCTCTGACTACAAATGGCTTCAGAGTGCACTAAAGAAAAGCACTCGGTGTACCTCAGAGCTCTTATTATGATCAAAAGCCTTCATGCCTCTCAAAATTTCAACCAACCAGTACATGGGTGTATACGCAAAACCACACTAGCATGCACTGCTGGGGAGTAGTTAACTGAAAGTCTTAATGCTATACACTGCATGTGTTTAGTAATGTAACTGCAGTTCAGCTGTTTTCCAAAAAGCAGTATTATACAGTGACGAAACATTACATTTTTTAGTGTGTGACTTTTGGAAATAATCATAATAATGAAAAAATTCTCCCTTTCGCGGTTATTGTAAATGACACCACGGGGCAGTTGAATGGTTCAATCTGAAGGCTGACAAATGTTCTAAGGTGTGCAATTATTTTCAAGGAACCGCACGGAGAACAAAGTTTCAGGCAGCTCTTTGACCACATTACAGTTCACTTCCCCAAATGGTTTCTGTTATTTCAAAGGTCTGTTCAAAGGACAGCAAAATAACCAAAGCCTACAATGACACTGGCCAAGCGAGTAAATATAATAATCGTTACAGGATTAGCTGCATTAGTCTCAAGCCTCCGTTATAGGTCTAAAATGATGTTTTGGAATTAACAACGGAGGCATTGGACGAGATGAGGAAGAAATAATCCTAATCACAGTAGTGTTTCACCTACAAAAACTGGACAAATGCTTTGAAATGTATCAAGATGTTTTAAGGTGTGGCAACCGTAGTAAAAGTGGAATACTTGACGACAGCCCGTTGAATTATTGGAAAAATAAACATTATTTTTCTAATAGCCTCTGCAATGATTTATTTGAGTTCTGTGTCACCTTAAATCAGATCATTTTTTCTACTTTCTACTAAATTGCAAGGGTGTTTTTTATTGGTTGTTTTAGTATAAATGAAACTGTTCCAGTTTGATGTTGTCACACTAATTAGGAGCTGCTCATGCATGCATTCATTCAAAAATCCCAATTGCTTTTGTCCCAGAAAAAAATACTGTGGTTTGAAAAAATAAACTAGGCCTATATGATTTGGGTCTTTTTTATTTCATTTCTTTTAATTATTACTTTTATTCGGCAAGGACCCACTATACTGACAGTAAATGCATTTATAATTTTTATTAAATGGATCCTGGACATAAATGTTTAATAGTTTCCGATCACCACTGTTTTCAACGTCTGACACCAAACAAAGGGATTTGATTATAGTCTTTCTCCGATCTGAACCGACTCGTCTTAAAGTGTGCATGCATGAAGTAAGTCTGTTACAAACATAGCATCTGTCCGTGTGAGTTAATGCAGAGCTGTTCCTCTAGCGAGCGTGTGCTCCATAGAAGGACGAGTGTTAATATGGGATTATGAGTCCATGTTCTTACCTCACTTATTTAAAACAGTCTGACAGCTTGTGCACTCATGTTCTGCTACGGCTGAGCGCTGCCATATACAGCTTCGGTCTGACGTATGCAAATGCATCTGTGTGTGCGTGTGCATTAAGGTATTTTCGGGCTAATTTGTAGATTTAAATATCCATGCTGTCAGATGCACAGCGGTACAGAGTTAGAGTTTGTGTGGCGATGAGGGAAAATGCACATGATAATGAGGGAGGATCAATGCATAGATTGCTTAATCCAGACGGGTCCAGCAATGCATGCATTTCTATTTACATGTGTGTGTTTCAGCAAAACAATATGGGTAAAGCAGGCTTAATGAAGAATGAATAAAAATAATTTTTTGCACCCTTATTCTGTATTTGAATTGTTTTTATTAATGCTAACTTTTAACATTTTGATTTGCTTACATAAAAACTATATAAAAAAAGATAAAAAAGAAATGAGTTCTGGCATTTAACATGGCACAAAGTAAGCACTGGATTTCATGGTTCAACGCTTAAAATGAAAGGTGCTTCACGATGCTACAGAAGAACCTTTTTGTCTAAACGGTTCCTCCCGAAACTTTGTTATTATCAAAACATGCACTTAGTAGTAGTGTAATCAAAAATGACTTATACATGTATTACTATTATTATCTTTACTTTATTTAATTTTTAAATATTTTAACATATTTGCTTATATTTTTTAACATAAAAAACTAGTGCTGGGTAATGATAAAAAAATTGAATGGCAAATAATCACGTGATTTTTTTTTGCGAACTTTAAACTTTAATGTAATCAAATTAAATATAAAGCCATGTGCCAATGCCAGGACTTTCAAACATATGAATTAATAATACCATAGCACTGACAGTAAATGTGCAAAATTGTTGCAGAAAATAATCACTGTATTTACAGTATTTACAGTTTACAGGTTTAATATCAAACCATTGAAATATATTTAGCAATTATTCAATTTAGCAAGAATTGAGAAAACTATCCATCAGTGCAATGCATAAAATGAAAACATTTATGTCGAAAAAAAATCGAATATATTTGGTAATAAATAACGATGCATTTTTTTCCATGTTTGAATCCCTGCCATGAAGCAGAGTGATCTATTAGTGGTCATTAGGCAATTTTTGACCAGAACAAATTGCAGCCGTTCAAGTTTGTCGCTCCACAGGGGCAACTGTGAGTCTGTTGTATATTTGTGCCGTGGATGTGGGAGTGTGTTTGACGTCTCGTAGTCTAAAAAGCAGTGTGAAAGTCTAAAAAGTACAGAGAAATGGGTTGGGAGAGAGAGTCAAAAAACTGAAAAAGAAAGGAAAAAGACAGAAAGTTGTCACTGTTTAAAGACTAAAAGCAGGGGGAAGAGATTTTAGACACAGGAGGAAAGAACCTAAGAGCTCCTTTAATCACAAGCTCCCTCAACCCACTTCAGTTTCCCAGCATGCCTAGTGTTAGTGTGATCACAGGATGGGAAACCACTGCAAAGCCTTCTTCTGACCACACACACACACTCCTTCTGTACTAAAGTACTACTCCAAAAAGCTGTGAGAACAAGACAAAGATAAGACGGAGAAAGCAACCCGACTGAAGGATGAATAATCCCTTCAGCTCCCTCTAGCTGGCCGTCAGCTCACTTCTCTCTCTCACCCTGACCCAGCTTAGAAATAATAACTTAATTCCCGTTAAACTCTCCTCTCCTCCCTCACACACACTTACAGACGCAGACAAAGGCAGAATATTAGCTGTGGAAAACGTGCAGGCTTCCATAAGACTGGAAGATGGATGGATAAACACGACAGAGAGGTGTTAGATGAGGGTTAAACAGATGGACAAACAGAAAGACGGAGAGAGAGGGAGAGTGTGAAACAGATGGACTAAGAGGGTGAGAGGCAAACAGCTGAGAGGACAAGATGAGGAAAACACAGATGGACATGTAGACTGCCATTGTGTGTGTGTGTGTGTGTGTGTGTAGGTGAGGGGGAAATCCAGACAACGGTTATGTCACAATACTAGCATACTGTTCCTACTACATCTGCAGTGTGCAGATAAACAGATATTGCCCAGTTAACTAGCTTCAGTGTACAGTAGTCCAATGTTTTTTCTTTGTTCACATGTGGCATCTTTTGCGCGCTCGAGTACATTATTTCAAATGCAGAAAGAGATAAAAACATTTTAGATTTTCAGAATGCCGCCAGCGCACCGCGGGTCATGTGACAAGAATCAACCAATCAGCCAATTTCAGAGATAGCCAGTTTAAAGTAAATTTAGTAGCAGAATTACTGCAAGCCAGCTTTAATGATGGGCATCCATTTATCCTTTCGTCTTCGCGGAAAGCGCAGATCATTTAGGCAATCTCTGTGCAGCACAGTTACGCCACAGTTTCAAAGAGAAATGTCCACTGAGTGGCTCTAAAACACAGCTTCAGTATGTGAACCCGAGCACGTTTTATCACAGTGATAGGCGTGTATTGTGGGGGTTCAGAGTTCAAATATACGGGGACTGTTGCTTGTTACACCAAATCCAACCCTAAACCTACCCGATAGTGTTGACAAATGGAAAACCGATATAAAAAAGGCGTTTGATGTTGTAACCGTGTCATTTCAACTTCCTTTCATGCAGATTTGAACTGTTTTGTCAAAGCGTAGTTAGACAGGATTTGAACCGGAGCTCCTCGTCTCTCTGTGAGGTACTGAACAAACCTGCACTGAGTGAAAACACGTGGATATGAAGCTGAAGACACTCCAATGTCCACCAAAATAAAAAGAATTGTCCATGCATGCAACACCAGGAGGTTGTTTTTCCGTATTAAGATTAAAAATAGGCTGCAGTATGCAGTGTACACTTGAGTCCTACTGTGTTCTTCATAGCCCAATCATGTTTGGTTTTACAGGTTTATTTGGCACCTCCGTGTCCATGTTCCTCACAGTTCCCCTGTGACCGTATTGGTCGGCTGAGCTAATGAATTTTCTGCCCGGCCAATCATCAGGCCCCTATCAGTCTAAAAACACCTGGTGTTCCTCGTATCAGACACACTGGATATCTGGATGCAGAGGTCTTTTTTAGCCCCTGGTGAAAGGTGCCCTTTCACAGTGATCCTGGATTAGTCTGCCTGCCCAGAGCTCAACCAGAGCAATTATGACTTTGTCGGAAAGTATTTCCGAAAGGCAAATGCCTTTTTATTAGCATTGGCTTCAAAAACGAGGATTATTATGGACAGTTTTTTTCCCCGTATCATTTTTTATACAGCATTCGGATATTGAATTTGTGTGGTCTGGCCTTAG
>JAUYWG010000061.1:17373378-17402418 GCA_034779775.1 Enteromius afrohamiltoni
TTACAAGATATAAAGTAAGAATTGTGAGATATAAAGTAAGAATTGCAAAATATAAAGTCATAATTATGAGATATAAAGTCAGAATTACAAGATATAAAGTCATAATTATGAGATATAAAGTCATAATTATGAGATATAAAGTCAGAATTACAAGATATAAAGTCATAATTATGAGATATAAAGTAAGAATTGTGAGATAAAAACTCACAATTTTGAGAACATACGAGTTTTCATTTTTTTTTTCACTTAAAATTGGGCTGCGGTGTGACAGCGACCATATGGTTTATGACATCAAAGTGAGAGCGATCATAACGCGCATATGGAAGCATCAGCATCGGATATGACTGTAACACCACTTCAATCGAACACACCTGTTGTTCACTCGCCTCTGCAATGTGCTTCGCGGCATCTGTGTTTTGTTGGCATCTGTACAGACAATAGATGTGTTCGACTTGAAGCGCCGCTGCAGCCACTGGTCGGTGTATAACATGAAAGTAGCGCGAGCGCTTGACAGCTGATGGTTCCTTATGCACGTTATGATCACTCCCGCTTTCAGTCTCTGCAGCACCGCCTCTGGTGATGTAGAAGTGCTCCATTATGCAGCTGCCTAATAATCCTCTGGAAGCGTAAAAGTAAACAGAAAGTGTTTATTTGAGCTCAACTGGTTATGCCAGAGAACGCAAAAGTTTTGCGAGAGAATGCAAAAAATTAAAAAAATATATATTTCCGCTTTTTGCCCCGTGTGCGCTGAGGTCTCTCTCTCTCATCTGTTGACATTTCCAAATGCCTTCCTACAGTTGCTTAATAAAAGCGGACTTTCCACACAAAAAAGTGCATGTGTCATTAGTATGAGAAAAAAATGAGATCGGGTTCAGACATAAATATCTTAATGCCTGTCGGGCTCGGGTCGGGTTCGGTTACTGCTCTGTCGGACGCAGGCCGGGCTTGGACAGAAAAATGCGGCTTGATCCGCACTCTACCCAGAAAATCACTCTTTTGACTTCACCCAGTAAGCAACCCTAGAAACCACATAAAGTTAACTGAGAACCACTCAGAACTCTTTGGCAACACATTTGTTTTTGTTATGGTGATTGATCATGGTATAATATCTGATGCGTGTCTCTCGTGTGAGATGAGAAACACTTTTCATTCTCTTATGGAATGCAGTAGATTGCCTGCATTATTTGCTGTCTCTAATTAGGTTTAAACAGATTCAGGCAGGTTTTCTCTTTTTAGAGTTTTATTTTTGGCCCACGATATAGCTGCCGCGCACAAAGACAGAAGAGCTGGTTATTAAACTGTCTTACAACTGCAGAAAACCTGTCTATGAGAACAAAAGGCAAGACATGGCTTCCTTTGCAGTTTTTTTTTTTTGTCTTGCCTTTTTTTTCAAGTCTAGTTTAGGATGGAGGTCAGATTGATTTGAAATGACTATAGGGGGTTTGTATGCCTTATGCATGTAATGCGATTAATGACGATGTTCTAATTTTAGTGTTTTTGCCTGATTATTTTTCTACACCATCTCTGTTTCCTGCAGGTATGTGGTCATTTTCGGTCTCTGAATTGGCCGTCCCCGGGGTGGAGATCGGTCGTCTGTCGGCAACAGATGCAGACCTGGGTGAAAACGCTCGGATGGATTTTACAATTGTGGATGGAGAGGCAGGGGACACCTTCAACATAACTGGATTGAACCAGGAGGCTGTGATTTTGTTAAACAAGGTGGGAGTAGAGAAATGTTGTTTTCTTCCGTACATTCCCAAATCAGAACTAAATCCAATTTCGTGCTGTAACTGACTCAAAACTGTTCAGTTGTTTGTCGTAACAGTAAAAAACACATGAGCAGTGAATAAGTGAGTGGGTTCAGACGCAGCATATACTATATGAATAAGTATATAAACAAAGATAATGGGAAACTTCTACCATTTTTTGTCTTATTTATTTATACAGAAATTCTCTCATATTGTTAGATCTAACATTGATGCCGCCAATGCAGCCGCACCATGTATGGATTACATTGACAGTCTAAACAAATAGATTTGATTTTGTTACTTGCAAAATGACAGTGGTCTCAAAGGATAATTGTAGCAAATATGCAGCATAAGAAAAGATATAGATTGAAGGATGGGTTTGTCTAAATAGAACAAATAGCAACTGTATAACAGCACACGAAGCGTTAATTTAAGTTTGGTTCTGTAGAGAATGTGTCTTTGATCATTCATGATCCAGCCTCACCTACATAAGGAGTGTCTTTTATTAATGTCTTTTAATGAATCTTTGCAAATCAACTTTCCTAACAATGTGCTAACACCCAGAACACCCTATTTTTTAACAATTTTAACAGAATAGCGATTATGGTAACCATCCAAAACACTGTAGCAACTGCATATAAACACCCAGTCAACTGCATAGCAACACCGTGGCAACCACAACACTTAGAACGCCCTTTCAAAAACCTTTTAACATCTTTACATTTTAACAAAAGCATAGCAAATGAAAACCACTAAAAAATGCCCTAGTAAGCACAGCCACATAGCAACACCCTTGAACCACGACATGCACTAAAATGACTTACAACACCCTCAAAAGCACTTTTGCAAGTACAAAGCAATACCCTGGCAACCGCATAGCTTAAAGAGGACATATAATGCCAGATGAACTTTTACAAGTTGTTTGAAATGAAATGTGTGTTGGCAGTTTGGTCAGCTGTCTGATTGACAGCAGTATGTCACGCAGACTGGACTGGGGTTTTACCTCAGACCCGCTCCGAGTGAGCCGTTATCAGTCTGAGATGCAGAGACAAGCAGACTCCTGAGCGGTTGAGGTGTTTTGTTGTTGAATGTATTAATGAACATAGCTGTAGTCATTTACTCCCAACATCTGAGTGACTGAAGACGCAGAGGATTAACGTTCATTTAAGTTTGGTTCTGGATAGAATGTGAACCACCTACATAAGGAGTCTGTATAATGTCTTTTAATGAATCTTTGCAAATCAGCTTTCTTAACAATGTGTTAATTAGCAAGTTTCACTATGTATGTAACTTCTAGGACTATGAATACGGCTAACTAAACATCCTCTGAGAGCACCTCGGAAAAGAGGGGGGGGGTCAGCAGAGCTTGTGAAGATTTAAAGGGGAAGTACACAGAACAGAGTGATTTGAAAAGAGCTGTTTTCGACAGGGTAAAATGTTTTTTTTTTTTACTACCATTGAGAAATTTTAAACAAACTATTTTACAAACTTTTCATTAAGACCCTAAAGAATCATATCCGAAAACAGTCTGAGCACCTTAACAATTGGATAGGAACACCCTAGCAACCCAAACTGGGCAGTGTTATAAAAACAATACATTGAGGTCTGGACTCTTTTGAGTATGGCTAGTGAGCAACTATGCAAAAACCCTAGCAACACCTTGACAACTACCCTGCATAGCAACACATAAAAACACTTAGAATACCCTAGCAACCACCTAGAAAACATTCAGAATATTTTAGCAACCACAAAGTAACACCCTAGCAACCACAAGGCAGTGCACTAAGAATACCCTAGTAACCCCATGACAACATGTCAGAAACACTCTAAATGCTTACAAAGCTGTTTAGCAACAGTCTGGGAACCACCAACAGCACCTGTGGAAATGCACTGGCAAGCATGACTCGTATTTCCATTCTAAAGTGAAACACTTTAGTTGTATTTACGTTGAATTTATTCAGAATAGCAAAAGGGCAAAGTACAAAGCAAAGCAATAACAAAGAAAGAATTTTCAGCAAAATGAATCGCAAATGAGTTAAATTGACTCTGAGTTCAAATGTAGATGAAGATAATCTGCAGCACAAACGTCTGCCAGAGAACATGCATATTAGCGCAGGCGGAAAGAGAATTTAACCTGCGGCCCCCGGAGAGACCTCGTCACAGCACACACAGGCAGTCGCTATTTAAATACAAACTTTGTAGGGACTTTAAAAAATGTGCATTTCATATAAAAGGACTTTGTGTGACAGTAAGTCACACATAACTAATTGAAACGAGAAAGGATTCCACCTTTTAGACAAATTAAATAAGCAAACTGGAAAATGAACCGCAAGCTATTTTCTACCCTGATAAGTGCTTATAACGACAGATATGCATGTGCCTGTGTGTGAGTGAGAGATCTTTACCCATCCATTGAGCTTCAATGACAGGTGTGTGTGCTAGTTAAAGACACAGACAGAACAAACAGAACGAGGAGAGGTGCGTATAAAAAGAAAACAGGATAGAGAAGGTTGCAAGGAACGAGATGAGTCAGAGACACGGGGGGAGGAAGAGAAAAGAGTGAATACGAAAAGCAAATTAGACAGAGGAAGAGCGCGGGGAGACTAATGCAGCTGAGTAACAAGGGAGAGGAAGTGCATGGAGATGTTGATTAACACATGGCTTTAGTTCAAGTGACAGAGCTTTTCATGTGTTAGTGGCTCTCATCGCTACTTATGCCCACTGCTCCACTGAACACCACTTCTGCAGGCCTTAAAGTACTCGATTATACACTTTACAGCATTGAATTTTTCTCCTCAAGTCCACATATACTATCTATCTATCTATCTATCTATCTATCTATCTATCTATCTATCTATCTATCTATCTATCTATCTATCTGTCTGTCTGTCTGTCTGTCTGTCTGTCTGTCTGTCTGTCTGTCTGTATCTGTCTGTCTGTCTCTCCATCCATCCGTCTGTATCTGTCTGTCCGTCTGTATCTGTCCGTCCATCTGTATCTGTCTGTCCGTCTATATCTTTCTGTCTGTCCGTTCGTCTGTATCTGTCTGTCTGTCCATCCGTCTGTATCTGTCTGTCTGTCCGTCCGTCTGTATCTGTCTGTCTGTCCATCTGTATTTGTCTGTCTGTCTATCCGTCTGTACCTGTCTGTCCGTCTGTATCTGTCTGTCTGTCCGTCCGTCTGTATTTGTCTGTCCGTCCCTCCGTATCTGTCTGTCCGTCCGTCCGTCCATCCATCCGTCTGTATCTGTCTGTCTTTCCGTCCGTCTGTCCGTCCATCCGACTGTATCTGTCTGTCTTTCCGTCCGTCTGTATCTCTCCGTCCGTCTGTGTCTGTCCGTCCATCCATCCATCTGTATCTGTCTGTCCGTCTGTCTTTCCGTACGTCCGTATCTTTCTGCCTGTCCGTCCGTCTGTATCTGTCTGTCTGTCCATCTGTATTTGTCTGTCTGTCTATCCGTCTGTACCTGTCTGTCCGTCTGTATCTGTCTGTCTGTCCGTCCGTCTGTATTTGTCTGTCCGTCCCTCCGTATCTGTCTGTCCGTCCGTCCGTCCATCCATCCGTCTGTATCTGTCTGTCTTTCCGTCCGTCTGTCCGTCCATCCGACTGTATCTGTCTGTCTTTCCGTCCGTCTGTATCTCTCCGTCCGTCTGTGTCTGTCCGTCCATCCATCCATCTGTATCTGTCTGTCCGTCTGTCTTTCCGTACGTCCGTATCTTTCTGCCTGTCCGTCCGTCCATCTGTCTGTATCTGTCTGTCTTTCCGTCCGTCTATATCTGTCCGTCCATCTGTATCTGTCTGTCTGTCTGTCCGTCCATCTGTATTTGTCTGTCTGTCTATCCATCTGTACCTGTCTGTCCATCCGTCCGTCTATATCTTTCTGTCTGTCCGTTTGTCTGTATCTGTCCGTCTGTCCGTCTGTCTGTATCTGTCCGTCCATCTGTATCTGTCTGTCTGTCTGTCTGTCCGTCCGTCTGAATCTGTCTGTCTGTCTGTCCGTCCGTCCGTCCGTCCGTCTGTATCTGTCTGTCTCCGTCCATCTGTATCTGTCTGTCTGTCTGTCCGTCTGTATCTCTCTGTCTGTCTGTTCGTCCGTCTGTATCTGTCTGTCTGCCTGTCTGTCCATCCGTCTGTATCTGTCTGTCTGTCCGTCCGTCTGTATCTGTCTGCTTGTCCATCTGTATCTGTCTGTCCGTCTTTCCGTCCGTCCGTCTGTATCTGTCTGTTTGTTCATCCATCTGTATCTGTCTGTCTGTCTGTCGGTCCGTCTGTATCTGTCTGTCTGTCCGTCTGTCTGTAGCTGTCTGTCTGTTCGTCTATATCTGTCTGTCTGTCCGTCTGTATCTGCCTGTCTGTCTGTCCAACTGTATCTGTCTGTCCGTCCGTCCGTCTGTGTCTGTCTGTCTGTCCGTCTGTCTGTATCTGTCTGTCCGTCCGTCTGTATCTGTCTGTCTGTCCGTCCATCTGTATCTGTCTGTCTGTCTGTCTGTCCGTCTGTGTCTGTCTGTCTGTCCGTCTGTCTGTATCTGTCTGTCCGTCCGTCTGTATCTGTCCGTCTGTCTTAATCTGTCTGTCCGTCTGTATCTGTCTGTCTAGCTATCTAGTTATCTAGCTAGCTATATATTTAACATAACTATAATAATAATAATATAACTAATATGTTTTTATTGTTTTGCAGATCTATTTTTAACTTTTTCTTTGACCCTTTGGTCAAAAACCACACTCATGCAAATGTAAATGTAAATTCTTAGGCGATGCATTGCAAGCACACATTTTGGAATGCGGCAACGCATGAAATTGAGCTTGAGTAGCCAGAAGCATTTGCCACTGCACCTTTAAATTGTCTGTATGTTATGTAAATATGGTTGGTCATACTGTATGTGCTCATTGTCACACTTATTTTCTTAGACACCTCCCTTAAAGTCAACATGCCATGAAAAAATAGTCCCCATTTACTTTCTTGAAAGGCTCATAATATCTGCCCTGTTATTTTCCATCACTTGTATATTCTGAGAGTTTAATTGTTGACACCTACGGTTCTCCAATCTCATCTTGTCCAGAGTCAGAAGAGCCTTAATACAGTTCTGAAGCGGTTATGGATGTTAATATAACCACGTCCATGACTTCCTTCCATCTTAATACCAGCAGAGCAAGCCCTGCAGTCGTTTAAGTTATGAAGAGCTGAAACCCAGACACATAGCTTTTTTTTGACGCTTTATATGTTTGTTTTTTTTGTAATCTACTGAGGTGCAGAGATGAAAAAGGAGTGAACGTGGGAGTTTCAGCATCTCACTGAAATGAAAAGATATTTTAGGGCGCCTTCCTGGTGCCAAAACACAGTAAAACAAATGCTGGTGTACTTTGTGAGTTTCAGTAAAGTAATGTTTCACGAGAAAATGTTTTTTATCTTGAACACATCAGGCTGTGGACTATGAGAGGCGAAGCACCTACTCTCTTGCAGTGGAGGTGCAAAACCCAAACGTTGACTCGCGGTTTCTTAGACGAGGTCCATTTAAAGACCGGGCAATGGTGCGCATCACAGTTCTGAATGCAGATGAGCCGCCGAAGTTCTCCCGTTCACGATACCGGTTGGATGTGTCAGAAAACTGCCCTCCGGCATGTGTGGTGGGAAGAGTGGCTGCTGTGGACCCAGATACAGGCCTCAGTAACAACATCAAGTAAACACTACCTATTTACTTTTTACCTTATGTTCACTCAGTATGACTTGCTTTTATCTAGTCATTCATACATGGGTAAATCTCACAAAATACATATTGGTCACTCCAAAGCCAATGCAAAAGTATTTTGAATTCAGAAAATTATTTCTTTTGTTTGTTTTGTTTTTTGAAAAGTCACATTATTTTGGATTGTGACCTTTTCATGATAATTAAGCGTATTACCCCCAAATTCATATTGCTATAATGTATTATTTATGGTTGTTGTTTTTTTTTATTATATTTTAATGTTGATGTTCACATCTAATTTTTTAAATTCTGTCTTTCATTTAAATTTATCAGCATAATTTAATGGAAGTGCATATTAAGCAAATACTGCTATGTGTGCGTGTTACTTCAGCTGCGCATGCCATAGACTTTTGAAGGCCACATTAAAAGCAAAAATTACATGTTGGAAACTTTTTTAGCGTGTTTTGCATAATTTATTTGTGCTGTTTTCAAATTAATATAATTTATTTAGGCTATGTGCTTTTTTTATTTTCCCCAAGTTCCATACTCATACTCACAAAAATATGAAAATGATTTATCTATTATTTAAAAAGCAGATCAAAACAAAAAGAGCCATATCTATATTTGATCAATTTTGAAATCACAGCATTCTTAAAGAGCTTGAAATCATTTCATTTAATGTAATTGTATTTATTTATTTATTTTAATTTAGGAGTTTATTATGATTATTTAAAAAATGTAATTCTCAACATAGATAGTGTGTGTGTGTGTGTGTGTGTAAATAGTAGTATTTTTAATATACTGTAATGTTTTAATGGAAGTCTCTTATGCTATTGGCTGCATTTATTTGATCACAAATACTGAATATTACTTGAATTTAAAATAACTGTTTTCTATTATAATCTAACAACATAAGCCTTTTAACACATCCTTCCTGGATTAAAATAATGATTTTTAAAAAATTCTGACTTTGACAGATTTCTATTTAGAATAAATACTGTTCTTTTTATTCCTTTAATAATCCTAAAGATTATCACAGAAACATGTGCAAATGTTTTTAAAGCAGCATATTAAAATGATTTCTGAAGGGGTGAGACTAGACACTGTATATATATACACACACACACACACACACACACTGATTCTGGGGTGAAATATCAGCAGGACATGGTCTTGACAGGTTTTTGTGTGTTTTACCCACACAGCACATACAGTTTTTATATTATTAGTTAAAAAACTCATATTGCATCATGTTTCTCTCTGCCAGAGGAAGAATGTGGGCTGCTTTCACTTAACCTGCTCTGTTTCACTTGCTCAGCTGGGTTATTGATGCACTGGATCCTTTATATCTTCTAATCTGTCTGCCCTCCTTCTTTTATTCCTGTCCATTTCTTCTCAGGTACTCAATTGATCCCGAGTCGGACCCCGAGGCGCTGTTCCGTATCGCCTCTGACAATGGCCTCATCACTACCACCGTGGAATTGGATCGGGAACAGGAGCAATGGCATAACATTACCGTCATCGCCACACAGAGAGGTACCAGAACTCCTCTACACCACTGCCACTCTTAAAGGCACATCACATCATTTTGAGCGCCTGACAATTTCACACAGGTAGCAGCGTGTAATCAGCCCACAGAAAGGCTATTACTTCTGTGGTGGCTGTGGACATGAAAGCTCATGACAGAGACAAGCGCGAGCAGAAGTGGAAGGGAAAGGGATAATACTGTAGAATGAAAAGTGGAATTGCTTATGAGTCCGGTCAAGCCCAGCTCAAGGTCGCCCATCTGTGCTTCCCGCTGGCCCTCGTAAAACACTATCTTGCATCCTCAGAAGTCACACAGAGTCTTTAGTGGATTTGTTCATCTTATATTCAGTAATTACTTTCATATTAGACACACGCGCCGAGTGTGATAAGAGTGCTTCTGTTATGGCTTTATGTAATTTCATGAACATCAGATGACGTTCAGGCCACTTCTGCTCGTGATGTAACGTTATGTCCCAAAAGAGCAAAGAGCGTATGGAGAACAGTAAGGAGACAGATTGGAGTTCACTTCTGTTTCATGGTCAATAAGATTTAGCTGACCTACATGCAGCTTAAAAGCTTTTGAATTCTAACTTTCTGTGCTTTTTTATATATATATATATATATATATATATATTTATATATCCCGTCATGCTGTTTTCTGTTTCTTAGACAGCCCCAACCAAGTCACAAGAGTAGCGGTCGCCATAGAGACGCTGGACCTCAATGACAATGCCCCCGAGCTGGACCGACAATACAGCCCTGCCGTGTGTGACTCCAGCGCTGCTGGACAGGTCGTGATCTTTGAACCTTTTAAAGCTTGCAGTAGAAAGAGTCTGTGAAGAGTCAAATGCGGCCTGCTTCAAAATACTATTGTGGCCAAGGAGCATCCACAATGGAACCAGGAAGAAATGATGTGCAGTTTGCGCTGGAAAAAGATAGATGCTCAAAAAATTATATAGAAATAATAATAAAAAAATAAAATGCAAAACCGCAATGTCTTCTGGTTAAAATAATTTATGTGCAGTTTGTGTTGGGTTTAGCTGAAGAAATGCTATAAAAATAGAGAAAAATGTAATAATAATTGAATAATCATAAAATAGAATTTATTAATTAATGTATTGTTTGTATTATTATTATTGTTGTTGTTGCTGTAAAAAAATAGTGTTGAAAGTAGGATAAATGACTCTGATTGGTCAATGGCTACATTCTGCAGTAAAATGTTGAAGAAAAGAAATAAATATAACAATAAATTCAATAAAACAATTAAATATAATAGACAATAAAAAAGTAGATGAAGATGAACAGTTGTAGGTCTCATAAAAGTTTGTGATTGTTATTAATAATAATTATAATTTATTGCTTAACAACAGCCCTTAACCAAAATACATTTAATAATGCATGTCTTTTCATATTGGCAAAAGCAATTTAATTAAAGACACCAGTGTTCGATAAACTGCCGTAAATAATCCTTCTGCAATACAATAACAGCATTCTGTACAAATATACGCATTTATACATAGCAATTCAATTTAAAATAAAAATCTAATTTATTCACATAAACTCTTGAGGATTCGTGTCTATTATTAATGATAATGATCATTTAATGCAGCCCACAGTAACATCACTAATGCATGTCGTCTCTTGCTATATTGGCGAAAGCAGTTTAATCACAGACACCAGTGTTCAATAATAAGCAGTTCATCTGGAATAAACAAATCTGTGATGCTTATTTCTGGTCGGTCAATAGCAGCATTCTGCAATAGAGCATTATTGCATAATTAATCGCTGCTCCAGGCAACTGAAAATCCTTCACTTTCACATCACGGTTGCATGTCCGCTGAATATTTACGTGGCATGTAGCCATACAATAAGTATAATAATGTATGCTAATGAAATCCCTGCACCTATTTCTGATCACCCTGTGAGGGTCTATTTTACAATAACGGTCAGCTGACCGATCAGCTCTGCGTGCTACGCTGTAAAAAGATTTGTTCACTGAAGGCGTTTCAGAAAAGCGGATTTCTATAAGCGACTGGTATAGTTATTGACGAAGTGCTCAGTGAGTCAGGCCGAACATGACGTGGCGTGTTAGACAGCTAATCCTTTATCCGTTCCACAGCAGAAAACGCTCTTATTTGCACAAATCCCTGCATCAGTCTCTGTTGATTTGCGCTTCAGGTGGTGCAGGTGATTCGAGCGACGGATAAAGACCAAAGCAGCTCCAGCTCTCCCATCCACTTCAGCATCCCCTCAGAGTCCAGCAGCGTGCTCAACTTCTCCATCAGAGAGCGGGGAGGTGCGCTGGCTTCTGTCATCCATCCGTCTTTTCTTTCCCATCACTTTTCCTCATCTCCCTCCCGGTCTCTGTCCAGACATATATCCTCCTTCATTACGCTCATCCATTTATCTTTTTTGTCACATTCTACTCCAGTGAACACGGCAGACTCCCTTCTCTGTGCTCCGGCAATCCGTTCTTTCATTTCGCTCATTTGTCCTGTCCGCCGCTTCAATCTGCTGATTTCTAATTTGCTTTAAGGGATGGCTCGCCCCAAAATTCACATGTATTCATCATTCATGTCTGACTAAACCGTATGCTGTTATCTTTGCAGTAGAGAAATATTAGAAAGTCTTGAGTGAAGAGAATATCTCTATAATATAATACATTATAAGTATTTTACAATATGTAAGCTATGTTTATAATGTAAGCTCATTATTATTAATGCGTGTGAAGATATGTTATAAAATGCTATTTTATTATCATGTAAAATATTTATTATCATTTTGCAAAAATGTAGAACTGAAAAATGATGTTGTTTCATTCAATCAGATTGCAGGTGGATTAGCTTGATTCGTTTAAAAAACACAATCAAACATTATTAAAATCATGTGTTTTTGTAAATAAGCTTTTCAGATACATATTTATTTTTATTAAGTTATTAAGAACATATTCATTACATGTGTATTATATTATTAATATAAATGTATTGTTGATATATTCTTAATATTATAAATAAAAGCTATACAGATGTCTTTATATATTATTATTGTGTGTGTGAATGTATCATCATTATTATTATTATATATAAAATGACTATTACTGATTGTTATATTATTAAGATCATATATACGTTTGCATTACCTATGCATTATAATCACTTTATTTGCTTAATAAATAAAAAAATGTGTCATACCGTGTTATGCAAGTAATCTCTTTTGTTTCCAGACCACACGGCGAGTCTGGTGCTCTTGTCGTCCCTGAAGGCTTTTCCTCGCTCTTCCTCTTTACCCACTCTAAAAATACCCATAATGCTCCATGACGGTGCATCAGACCTCAGCAGCACAGGAACGATTACCGTTACGGTGTGTCCGTGCCAAAACGGAGGCATGTGGGCGGAAGAACGCAAACAACAAACGGACGAGAAGGATCAAACGTCTGTGGCGGACTGGGAGAGGCAGACGGCTTGCTTGCCTTTACCATCAAACTCCCCGCTGCTGGGTGTCAGCTCTGCTGCCATGCTGGCCATCCTGGCCTGTGCGTCCACTCTGCTGGGTCAGTTCTGGTTTTTCAGCCTGTTTCGTCAGGTTTTGTGATCCGCCTCTACACCCGGCTGGTTTAATGATGTGTTGTTGCTACATCTGTCCATCACTCCCTGTCTCCATCCTCCGTTGCCTGCTGGCGTGTCTTCAAATTGCAGCTTTCTTCCGTATGTATGTGTTTTTTTTGGGGTCATCCGAACTTTCCGTCGACCTGCCTCGTTGTTTCTCCTCCGTTTGTCAGTTGGGTTTGCTAACGAACGTGTTTGGGTTTCATTTCTGCACTAAGTCACTCATAATAAACAACATTTGATGAGTGCTGAGGGCATCGTGTGGCATTTTGAGATTGCGGAACGAGCCACCCTCAAGGTTCCCCAAATGACATTGAACACTCAAACTTTACTGAGTCAGCCAGTGAGAGGTGGTATAGGCATTTTCTAGAAACACACTCTTCCAGTGTAGCCAAATCACAATATATACACTAATATTCCCCTCGCTGTTTTACCGGCACGTTTTTAAATTAAGCAAATATATGTTTTAAAGCCATTTTTTTTTTCTTTCATTTTGAAGTCCCCCTTTCACAGGTGCCTGCTTACGTCCTCCACAAACGGCCTTTCTGCATCATGATTTAGCTGTTGTTCACTCTATCATTCAGTTTATCTAACATGGCTTTACAGAAATCAGAAGTGCACTAATGGAATTTCTTACTGGAAATTGTATAGCTATTGGGCCTAATTATATTATTACTGTTTGTTTTGGAAGTATTTATCATGATATTGTTGCATTTCTGCAAAACTAACACACGAATATAATTTGTATTTTGTCAGACAACGATGAAAAATTCACAGTGAGAGGGAAAATGTTTTTAGGAAAAACAGAAAAACCTTGATAATGATTCACTACATTTTAGTTTAAAGTTTAGGCAAAGCAATATTAATTTAGTCAAATGAGTTTCTGAATCATTTTTAACAAATTTTAAGAATCTTTTGGACCATTTTTAATTGCAGTAAAGTTTTGCCAGATCGACCATTTAAAAAACTTTTTCCCAAATATCTTAACATATATTTCTTCCCTCATTTATTAGTTAAAAAAACTCTTGATAATGATACACTTCATTTTAGTTTTCAATTTTAATGAAAGAAATATTCATTTAAAAATTAAAGCTGCGGACAGCGTTGAGCCTCCATCCAGTTACTCTAGGAATAAACTTTTAAATCTTGGAGGACTATATCAAACTCATTTATATCTGTTAAACCTCCTGCTGCCAGCTGGTGGCGCTCTGACTATACCTGAATATTGGCATGTAGATGTCTTCAGGCTTTTATCAAACTCAGAAGTAAGCATTAAATAGCCCGTCTTCAACAGGTGGTACCATGTTTATATTGGCCTTTAGATGTCTTCATGACAGGTCTCTTATCAAACATGTAAAGCTGGGTGCAGATTGGACAGTGAATGTTTAAGCTTGGGTACAAGAAGTCATTTCCTGTTTCCAGTACTATGATTATACTGGAATACTGGTATTTAAATTTGAACTTGTCAAGTTTGGGGCGGATCGGACATTTTATGTCTGAGATACAAAAACTTTGAAATTAGTGACACTGCCACGGCCTTTAACGAAAACACAAGATATTCACGATTTAACATCACAAAGGCCTTTAGATTAGACTGACCAAATATAATGTTAATGTCTTTATGTTAATCTTTACGAAGAGTTCGTTACAGCGTAAAGCATGTGGCTTCCTGTTGTCAGTAGGTGGCGCTATGAGTATAGCTGTTTATGAGTATTTGTTCAGGACACACATACTTCAAACCTGTGAAGTTTGAGGCAGATCAGCCATTGTATGCCTATATATATTGTATATTCAAGATCTTTAATATTTCACGTCACACAGGGCTTTGGACTTCGCCGGCCAAATTTGGTGTTGACCTATCTAAATCTCTAGGAGGATTTAGTTTAAATACAACTCCTAAAAATACTGAAAATATCTGACTTCCTGTTGGGTTTTGGACTTTGTACCTGGGGACGTTTTTGTAGGTGTTGCTGTGTTACATGTGTGTACCAAATTTCGTACATGTATGTGAAACATAGCTCAAGAGGTACTGTGCTGAAATTTTAACAGTGGACTGCGTGAAAATATTCTAGCATGTTCCATTCCTCAAAAATGCGATTCATTTTGAAGAAGAAGAATCTGAGAACTTCCAGTAGGGTCCTTGCACCACCAATGCTTGGGAGTTTTTGGATCATTTCCATTGAGCTACAGTGTTTTTCTAGATAATTCCATTCTATTTCCTTTTTATGGAAATCTTTTTATGTATAAGAATCGAAAGAGATTTTTTCATAGGGAAAACCAACAAACAGCTATCTAATAGAAAAGCAGACTAGCAAAAGAAATAGATCGTTATACACACATCCAACAGCCAAAGGTGGACTGAAGGTTAGGCACCTCTTTGCGATGATTATTAACTGGAAAAGAAAAAAACGGATTAATTCATGATTAACTTCCTGTCATTTTCTCTCGCTGTGTTTTGTTCGGTAGTGGTAGCGGCGCTCTCGTTATCGTTGCGAAGGCAGAAACGTGACACGCAGTCTCCTGTGGAGGATGATGAGATCAGGGAGAACATCATCACGTATGATGACGAGGGAGGCGGCGAGGCGGACACGGCCGCTTTCGATATTGCCACACTGAAGAGCGCCCCCCAGAGCATGCGCAGGGCACAGCGGCTTCAGGACAGCAATAATATGTGAGTGTGTTTACAGTGACTTTGATGCTCACAGAAATAGACATCTCATTTCATCATTTCAATCTCCCAGATTTATTGCTGGCACTATCTGATCTTTTAAATCACATGTCATTTCTTGACATTTGCCTTAGAAAATGCCATATTATATTAATAGCCCATGTGAATCATTCAGCTTGAATATAAGCTGACATTCACGGCAAACACAAACTCTTGTATCTCGGGTTACTCTGAATACGTTCAGTCAGTCTAAATGATGTTAAATGTATATCTGATTAATGAGGGCTCTGTACTCAGCAGTGTGCGTGTGCTTTAATGAGCCTTCACAATGCAAATCCGACAGCTGTTTCAGTTCAAAGGTCATCTGGTTAATATTTATGCCGTTCAAACCCACTCTGTGTTCTAGTCCTCTATCCATCATATTCCTGTTTGATGTCATTGTAATACTCCTGGGCAGATTGGTAAGATCCTTCACGCACAACTATTTTAAAGACACAATGACTGTTTTGGAATAGTTGCACTGGGAGTTTCCACTGGGAGCACAGCAAATCTGTTCATCAAGCAATTTCTTTTAACTTATAAATATCTAATTTATCAGGGTTTTGGTGCAAAAGTTGAAAGGAATGTGGTTTCTTTTCAGAAATGCTCAGATCTGCGCAGATCTATTTCCCAAATTTTGTAATTGATTGGAAGCCTGTTTCCTGCCACACACTTTACTATAGTAAATAATTATGACACACTGAACAAGAACAATCTAAATGATGAGAAATTCTAAATTATGAGCTGCTTAGACATATTTTTGAGATTAAAGTTTAAAAAAAGTTTTAGTTATGACATGTTAAATATATGGAATTGAGATATTAAGTCAGAATTATGAGGACATTTTTAAATCATGACATGCTTAATTAATAATTGAGGAAAAATGTGAAATGATGAGATGCCACGTCATAATTTTCAGAATAATATCATATCCTATGTAGGCCCAATGCAAGAGGAGAATGTTGAAATTATGATATACTAATTATGACCACAAGCTCCTCCAGAGGGCAGATACTCCATTTCCCATAACACCCCATGCCTAGGAACTGACTGCACACACCCCTGGTTCCTATCAGGAGGACTGTTTAAGTCACCACGCTGCCAAGTCTTGTATTCCCCTGGTCACATTCCTGAGCGCTTCCGTCTGTGTATTGTTCTCCTGTGTATGTTTCTGGACTGTTATCGATTGTTTGCTGCCTGCCCCGACGTCTGCCTGGTGCTGTTTATGATTCTGGATCGTCTGCGTTGGTCTGATTTTGTGTCTCTGATCCTCTGTCTCGTACTCGCCCCTGTCTCGTATGTTACAATTATCAAGATAACGGAGATGCAAAGTCATAATTATGAGATATCACAGTTTTCACAAAACACCAAATCAGCGTAAGGTCATAATTATGAGGCAGAAGCGAACCTTACAGTAAAAAGAAATAAGTCACAATTTTGAGCAACTATAAGACTTTGTATTAATTCTGAATAAAATATCACAATTAGGACATTTGATAATCATGTCACAAATATGATTTAAAAGTTTACATCTTCTCATAATTAAAAAATTGTATGTCATCATTTCGACTATGTTATAATCATAATTAACTATAGCATGATTTCTGTTCCTTCCGTACCATTGAACTAATTCATCCATTGTGGTTTTCTAATTTCTATTTTATTATAACAGCTATTCTCAGGATAACTTGGACAACATCAGAACCTTCAGTTGGAGTCAGAGTTTGGGTTTGGACCCACGCCGTCCTGTCTCTGCGCCCCTCTACGGACGGTACTGCTACAGTATCCAGACCCTCCCAGCTTCGAAAAACAGACTCGGTCCGTTCAACTCTAGGCTGGATCTCACCAAACTGGCGTACGTTCTTCCCGGCAACCAAGGCCAGGCCGGCGGCACTTTAGAATCTGGTTCTGTATTTATCGGCACGAGCAGGGGTGGGTCAGAACATAAAAGAGAAGACGGATCCACCGACAGCATTCCGAAAGAGAGCGAGACAGGAAGTGAGGTCATCTCTGAGAGCCACACACTCAGCCAGGATCAGGTATCCTTCCTGCCACAAACTATTTTCATTACAATCCTACAGAGTGGAAATTCTGGGATTTATAGTTCATATCTACGCAGACCTTCTAGGACCCCTGAAGTTAGTTAGCGATGAGATTCACTTCAACTTCATTTCCACCAAAAATCCACCAATCTCAGAGGCTGCTGTTGCTAAAGACTACATGAATATTGCACCCGAGCTCATGAGTGTCCAATAGTGAGGCAGTTTCCTATACTCTCAAACTATTTTCATCAAATTTTTGTAAGAAAATGTATTATAGTAAATAATATCTAAACACTGGCCACAAAATATTTTGTTCATAATAAATTGTGAAACATCTATTTATGTATTTACATCATGCTCATTGCTTCTTGATGAATTGATTTTAATGTTGTCAGCTGGTTAAGGCCTTCATTTAATATATTTAGTTTTAATTCCTGTTGAAGAAATGAATTAGAAAAATCTTTGCTCCCTTATCATCTGATTTTTAAACCTTCATGTTATGTTAAAATATTTATATTGTCCTTGGGTCTGATGACAGTGAAGTCATGTATAACGTTACAGACGATTTCTATCTCAGGTATCAAAGAATCCTGAAATCAACATTGACAATGAAACTGTCAGAAAATATCACTCTTTCTACAAAAAATATTTGGCAGCACCACTGTTTAATAATAGATTTGTCTTAAGCATCAAATCAGCATATTAAAATGATTTCTTAAGGACTGTATGCCATTGAAGACTGGAGTAATGCTGAAAACGTAACTTTGCATCACGGGAATAAATTAGATTTTAAAATATATTCCCATAGAAAACAGTTCTTTTAAATTGTAATAATATTACAATTATAGAGATGGCCTGATGGTGTTTCTGTTGTTTTCTCTCTCAGTCTGTGCATTCAGACCAGGTTTTGTTCATGAAGGCCTCCAGTCAAAGCGGTTCCTGCTCAGAGGCCTCCAGCACTTCTGTGAGCCATAAACCTGAGGCGTCCACTCACTGCTTGACCACACGAGCCTCCATTTCCACCATCACCACAGACGACTCCACCCCCACCTCGGTTTTGGACAAGAACGGGGACGTTCCGCTCATCAGCACCAGCCAGAGCTCAACCAGCCTGGGCACGACGGAGATGGCGTTCAGAACCATGGAAGGTACTTTGCTGAGAAGCAGCGGAGGAGGGATACCTTTGACTGGGCCGACGGTTCTTTACCCAGAAGCTGCCGGACTCATGGGCTTGTACGGGGTGGGTGGGCAGAACTGTGTGCCACACCTAGTGATGCCCCTCCCTGGAGGGGTAGGGCTATATGAAAGAGGGTGGGGCCTGGGGCATGGGAAGGTTGGCCAAGCGAACTCTGAAAAGGCAAACGCGGATTCGTTGACAAACCGCATGGGCGATTTCCTGCAGCACCGTCTAGCCCTGGTGACCTTTGACCCCATGCAGCCGCCGTACGACTCGCTGCAGACGTACGGATTGGAGGGAGGCGGCTCACCGGCCACGTCTCTCAGCTCGCTCGAAAGCGAGGCCGAAAAAGATACAGAGGGGCAGAAACACAGATTTGAGGAGTGGGGACCAAAGTTCGACAGGTTGCGTGATATTTTCAGGGAACGGGCGAAAGAAAAAGAGGATAGTGAAAAACACCAGGGTGAGCGTTTACAAGAAGAACATCTGGAGGAGGAAATGAACAAAACAGAAGACGAGAGTGAGGCAGGATCAAGAAAAGAGGATGAAAAAACTGATCTGTACGAGACACAGACCGAGGAGGAAAACACAGAAGAACTGGAAGCAATGCACTAAAGAGGAAATGGGATTAATGAGGGAGGATGTGATGTCACATCGTGAGCTTTCAAAAGCAATAAGTGCTGAAAGGACCCAATGAGCACAATCTGGACAAAGAGAATTTTATATGGACCTGCCAAAAGCCAGTATGTCAGTGTTTCAGAAGAGCAGAGAGACTTATGTAAGTCCAGCCACACACACTGCTTATGCTGTAAAATACAAACGTCATCTTTTACTTCTCAGATTTTCAGTGTGGTCCCAGACTTTTATACCCAGGATAAACAAGGTTATCAGATCACCAGTTTTTATATTCTCATGATGTGAAAAAGATTAGAGACATGGCTTTCTTACAATCTGCTTGACTGATTTAATCAACGGTATCTCATTTTTTATCAAAGGATTTTACAACTGGAATTTTAGTAGGCCATTATTGATATAATTTCATGTTCATTGAATTGAATTTAATAATCATTTATTTAAATTAAATTAATGTTTTTGCATTTTTTGGTTTTCAGCTTTTTTTTTATTTTAGTAAATTCTTTTTTATTTTAATTTTCCGATTTTGCCAATTTTACAAAATACAAAATAAAGTGTGTACATATGTATGTATGTACAGGTATGTATGTGTATTTATAGATTTAAATTGATTTATTTTTCAGATTAATTTACTTAAAACTTTTTCCTATATTAAGTTTTTCTTTTCCTATTTGATTTGATTTTAATAACAGAAAACAGTATTTAATTTTAAGTTTTAGTTAACACCTGGAATCTTGTTTCTTTCTTTTTAAATCTACTGACCCCTCTAGCTATCTGTTGATGGGTTAGTGGTGAAAAAATGATCTGAATTATCGATCAGTGTTTTTAAAATTTGACATGAGAAAAGTTTCAGTTTACACAGCCTGTAACATGTAAGTGATGATTTGACTGCATTTAGGGCCCGTCTTGTTCAGCTCACACATATTAGCAGCATGTGTCTCAGTCTTCACTTACACTTAATAATTCACCTCGCCTAAGTTATGAAACATCTCATTTCTGAAATATTGATTTCAGCCCTTACGAGCTCCATTGTTTGGTCTCATGAAATATGTACAATGGCTGACAAATTCATATTGATGCTTGTGTATTAATAAGGCAAAGCTCTTTTGACAGTGAGGAAGCTAAACGGTTCGATGAAAGGCAGGGTTTTTTTACTAGGTCACTGCAACCAGACACACACACGTCGATGCATAAAGATGATCTGCGCATGGCTTACTTCTGCCTGTCTTTAGATCGGTTTTCCTCTCTTCACTAGCCAGGATGCTTAGCCCGGTTTAAACCTCCTGAACCGCTCCACTTCTTTAACCCTTTTTTGTTTTTATGGAAGACCTATGCAACTGAAATTTTGAGACGGTGAACTTCTGAACTGAATGTGATCCTGTTTCATAGTTTTTTTTTGTCCTGTATATGCCGTCTGCGTTCTCATGTACAGATGTAAATATCATTGGAGAACTGACAAGCCCTTTGGACCAGAGAGTTTACGTATACAGTATCTGTTTATGTAAATGTTGAATTCAATCCTACTGTAAAACCACAGCTGGAAGATCCTGAGAATTTCCAACGTGTCGTATGATCTCTTGTCAAACTGACCGTCATCTGATGTTCAATAAATGGTGTACAGTGAACTCTGGTAAATGTGGATTCACAGACCTGCGTACATGTGACTGACTTTCTTCGGCAAAGCACAAATTAAATATTCTTTTTTTTTTTCACAAAATGAAAGTTTGCAGTGATCTGTCAAGCTCTCAAAAGGACAAAATGCACTATATGTGACCCTGGACCGCAAAACCAGTCATAAAGGGTCAGTTTTTACATCATCATCAATATCAATATCTTCCCATTGGTGTATGGTTTGTTATGGTAGGATCATATCTGACATGAGATACAGCTATTTGAGTCCAAAAATATCTAAATATTGAGAAAATGCATTTAAAGTTGTATACATGTTTTTAGCAGTGCATATGACTGAAATATATACGGTAGGACACTTACAAAATATCTTCATGGATCTTTATTTAATATGCTATTTTTGGCATAGAGGGAGAATCCATCATTTTGACCTCTAGAAACACACCTGTGCTATTTTTTTGGTTTGGTTTGTTTTTCTAGCCATGTGCTGTATTTGTGTCTCGTGAAAAACTGAAATGATAGGTTTGTGTGAGGAAGAGACTGAAATGCAAGTCATTATTGACTGAAAATGACTGAAATATAATTGGGTTTGGCACGAGTCTTCAATTGTTCTTACTTACTCTTAAGAAATGTTAACTGAAATCAAATTCAGCCAAACTTATTTTCAGATGCCAATGCAACATTTCCCAATTTAGTTTAACTTGATGCACTGAAATCACAAGTGAAATTAAAATATATACTAACTGCACTTATTTTACATAAATGTTTGCATAGTATTTATGTCATCTTCAGATGATAATTCATATATTGGTGTGAAGTTGGAATGCCACTAACAGTTTTCTGGGTTGGATGTTGGGAACTGCCTATAATTAGTGTGATCCACCTAGAGAAGGTAATAGTTGAATTATAAATAATTAGAGTTGACAGCGCAATTATATTTCAGTCATCATAGTAGCATGTCCTGTAGGTGTGCACATCAGTTTGAATGAGTGTTAATATGGCTAAAGAAATCCTTCAGTTTCAATCTGAGTCATGCTGTCCATTATTAGAAAACTGATCACTTAAACTGGAAGTCAGTGTCAAAACATTCAAACAAATATCAGTAACATATGAGAGTGTTAATATGAGAGTGATTATTATACAAAAGAATAATAAATATCTTTATACAATTATTTTTATTAGCCTTCATTAGGCCCCACTTTATATTAAGTGTATAGTAACTAGATCCATTCAAATGAATACCCAGTATAATGGCTCATAGCACCTTTTGAAACGTTCATCGGAGCTCACGCAAAAGCAGATTTGTTCCCTTTAGTGTTTCATTGAAAGCTTTAAATGTATGATAGAGTGTTGGCTCCAGTGCGTGACTATAATCCACGGCATCAATTTTTTAGCCACGTGGATTATTTAAAATCATTCTTCGCAGCACACGACCAGCACGCCGCGAAACTACAAAAAACATTAGCGTCTGGAGCTGACACGAAACGCTGTGATGTTCAGAGCGAGAATGCGCTTTTATAGCACTGTCACTTTGCTTTCTACGCCAGACGCCATCGAAACGCAGAAGAAGAAAGCGAGGTAGAAGCGCGCTTTAGGCTTTAGACCTCAGGATGAGATTTCCAGATCAAGTGCATCTTTCCGTCTGTCTCCTGAACTGTGTGATGTGCAGCACTTTCTGCTTTTATCTAAACAGGTTGTCAGCGAGACACAGAATCACTTATTCACAAGAAAGCGGGGATCTAGATGGCAAAGGCACGCCGCCATTAACGCCGTGAGCTGGAATAGCATTGAATTAGAAGGAAAGGAGGCCAGCGGGCTTTTAGACCTTTAGCCATGCTGCCCACTAACGCTAAATTATTCAGCAAAACACACAAAGATAAAGTGTTTTTTAGCAACTATACCTTCAAGACAGCGTGGTCTGCTATATGTAATTCACAGGCCGCCGGTCCCTGTAGCCGTTAGCGATCTCTTATTTAAAGCGGGAAATGCAGCTTTGCTAATGACACGAGTTATGAGGGTTAGGAGAGATCCTGCTGTCACCTGCTCGGAGATCATGTCCTCGGGCTGTTTGTGTGCTCGCTGCAGAAATGAAGGACTTTAATTAACATTTGTTTTCTCCCAAACTTCTTCAAGACCACTGTGAGGAGGACAGAGTTATTCCTCAGAAGAGCACTAGCTTTATAGTTTGAGGGTCAGTGAAATACTATATTATTCATATATATTCTGATTTTAAGTTAGTTACAGTTGTAGTAATTGGGTTATTTTTTTAATTAGGCTAGGCCTACCTCAGCTGAAATAAAATGAAGCAGAAAGCTTATTGAATTATTGTTTACCCTCAGTGAGGCCCTTTGCATTCAGCTAAAAATAACACGAACATCCATATTTAAAACTGTTATACTCTCCAATAATAGCATTATTACTCTGGTCTGCTCATGAGCCTTCAGAAATCACACTAAAATAGCTGAAGAAACATTTCGTTTTATTATCAACAGTTTAGCTTTTGAGAATTCTTTTATCAAAAATTAAATCATAAAAACTGCATTCATTTGAAATAGAAATCTACATTAGAAATGTCTCGTTGACACGTATCATCAATTCAATGCTATTCTAGATGAGGCCTTGCTTCTTTTAAACCCTGTCCGAGACGCCGCTGTAAACGCTATAAATATAATAAACTCATTTTTCAGTGCTCAAAAAACCCCAAACAATTACAGCATGACAAAACTGTTAAATGTGGGACAGTATGCAGGTAAAGCTATCAGTTAAAACTAGAATTTACCTGTATATCAAAAATAGCAGCAGTGAATTCAGAAAAATAATGGCATTTTAAAAAAAAAAAGAGACCAACCAAAAATGAAAGACACAGGTTTTATAAATGTAATAAATATAAAAGTATTTTCCACTGTACAGAGAAATCTGTCACATACCGTAACCATTAAAATACTGACCTTTTTGTTTTCAAATTAGTTCATTTAAAAGCTTTTATTAGATAAAATGTGCATTTCTATAAATAATCAACTAATTATTAAATGACCCATTTCATTTCATTCTTTGAATAAAATAAAAATCACAATTAAATTAAAGCATAATTATAAGTATTTATCTTTGTAAAGTCAAGTTAAAGTCGGTTGATTACAGAAATACACTCCTAGTCAGTTTGTTGCTCAGCACATGGATCCTTCTTCATTAGCAGCAGGACCAGACGCTTCACTGCTTCTTGCTGAACTGCTCAAGTGCTTTCTTGACTAGACCCCAGGTGATGGCGTTACGAACCAACACGCAGTGAACACCTAAAAGAGCGGGAAACAGCAGCGTAACTTTCCCTGTGCAGACCCAGACCTCTGTAGCAGATATAAAGGTGTGTGGAGGAGAGGAAACCGTGACTTACCCAGCCCGCCAACCTCCAAGATGTTCCTATCCTCATCATCAAAGAACATCATGTCAGAAAACTGGACGCCACTGTCAGCTTTCAGCCTGGAGACAGAACAGCAGTCAGACGGTACTGTAGACACACACACACACACACACACAGAACTGAAACTACACGTGCTTCTGAAAGGGGCTGCATTTATTTGAAACATCGTGAAATATTATTACAATTTAAAGTCGTTTTCTACTTGAATATATACGTTGAGTTATAATTCACTCCAGGCAAGAGAAGCTGAATGTTACTCCAGTCTTCAGGCTCATATTCTTCTGATTTCTGCTCAATCAGCATTTATTATATGTACAAACAGTTCAGCTGCTTCATGTTTTTATGGAAACTGATCATTGTTCTGTAACTTTATTAATGTCTTTTGATCCATTTAAAGTGTCCTTGTAGAACATAGATAACAACAACAATAACAACATGTTTCATTTTCTAAAAAAGAAAAGAACATTTAATCCAAATTTGGATTAATAATACATATTCTAAATACAGTTTTTCATATTCTAAAGAAGCTGGGAATGGCCCGTTGGTTTCATATGCTCACACAGTTTTGGGCGGATACCCTTTCTGTACCTTTTAAAATGCGTGACCTTTGAACCTGGGTAGATCTCCTTGAAGGAAATGTATTGGTCAAGTTTATAAAATGAGAGCAGTTGATTGGCTCCTTCTGTCTCACTGGTGCTTTAATGAACAGAAAGAGAACACAGCTTTGAGGGATATATATATATAAATACGTGATGCAGAACCTCATCTGGTCAATGTGTGCTCAATCTTACCGTGATGCAATGCCTATCTTGAACCCCTGACTGTGCAGCGAGCTCAGGATCTTTTCAGTGTCATGATAAACGGGAACCTTGGCAAAGCTTGAATCTCGCACCGTTCCGCTGGAGAAGCAGGAGACAGATCAGGACACTGGCTCCGAAGGGGAACAAACTATGAACTAACACTACAGCTGATTACAGCAAACCTGTCATCGATGTGAAAAGGAGCAGCGACGTGGGTGTCCACCCAGAACGGCCAGAGGGTGTAATCTGTGGCAATCCAAGACAGAGAAGACATACGTCATTGTGAATGCAGCTATATATTAGAGGCTTCCCCACACCGCGCTCTTGGTGATGTTTATAAAGAATGTCATATTGTTATCGTATGTTCATGTCGGGGTGTCAGTGTTGGTATGTGCCATAACCCTGATCTTTAAAAATGAACAGTTGACATGTATTAAAAAGACACAGAAATAATCCAGTGGCAGTAATCAGAGATGCTCTTGTTATTGAGAGACATCCTTCACAGTATTTCTGTACTAGATGGAGGGAAATTACTTCAAACCAGTTGCCATTAAGTGCCGCGTGGGTGGAAAACACCCAGAGACAGATTCATTATACGTTATAATACATACATATATATATATGTGTGTGTGTGTTTATATATATTAAACACACGCACACGGAGTATATTTGCGACAGTTACTACAATAATCTCGTATATGGTACCAGGCATCAGTGTCATCTAACATATTCTGTGGTCTCTACATTATGAATATATTTTAGGAAGTGCATTTATCTTCCCTTTTATTATAAACCCATAGAGTTATTCTAAAATAACGTTACATCTTTAAAAAGTGAAATCTTACCGAGGTCGAACACAATTAATTTCGGCTTTGCCATATTTGATTATCGACTGAAAACGGAGAAAACTAGACACAATTAAAATCACACTTTCGTTTAAGTTACCCACGAATAGGCTACTAGTTAACCGGTAATGCGGAAGTAGCGTCATGACGTCAACAACGCGTGACAGGTTACGTGGCTTTGACGTTTTGCAAACAAGCCGCAAAAACAAGAACAAGAATAACAACAAAAATAGTAACAATAATAATAATTGTAATTATAAAAGGTTTCTGCGTTGTTGTTCTTGTTATATTATTAAGCAGAAAAAATAAGCATATATATTTAGACTTAGTATTACGTTTTGGGTAATTGTTTATATCAACATTATATTTAGAAATATTGTGACACATTGTGTCTTATTAATAATCGAGGTTAATGATTAAATAAATATTTGTCAAGTATTACACTAGTCATAAAAATAGTCTCCATTACACTCTTTTTTTAAGAATATATGTTCAGTGGACAGAAACACAGTACTTCGTTAAGATATCTGCCCGATTGCCCTGTAGCTGTCGTTTTCAAGTTCAGCATTGAGGGACATCAGCTGCTCCAGGAAGCTCACGGAGGGCTGCGTCATACCTTTACAACTTGATCAATGATTCCTCCAACATTATGTCACGGTGCATCATCAGGTATGCCAGGAAAAGTGCAGGGGAGTGGCTGACACCATCACCGCAGTGAATTAACACATTATATGTAGAAATTAAAACAGAAACGTGGTCAAAACAGCTCATTCTGGAAAAAATAGGTCTTTCTCTTTTGGAATTCAGAACCCTTGGTTTCTTCTTCCCTGCCGCAGCGTTTAAGATGCATCTCTTTGAGTCTGATTCAGTCTCTCTACACAAGAACACAACAAACTCGATTAGTATTACAGTAAAGCAAATTTACATTGTAGAAGCAGAATTGTGTTCAATGCTCCTGCATTGCATTATTGCTTCCTCACGTGTTCTGTATTAATCTATATAAGTTGCAGACTTACTCATTTCCCAAGAAGATGTTGGTCCAGGACAGTCTCAGACAGTACATTTCTCCAAATAGTTTTTCAGCTGGGAAATGTTTTGAACAATGTAGTTCTCTCGGACTGAAAGCTCTGTCACTTGGTCTTGCTCTGGAACAGCTGGATTCTTCTGAGGCTGTGCATGTGACATGTTCGGAAATAGAAGAAGACAATATCTTATTTCTGACTTGCATGTCATTGTAATGTTGCAACTGTTGCAGATGCTCTGTTGCCCTTCACCTCAGAGATTTGAGATGAAGCATCCACGCCAGGGATCACTGCTGCTTTCTGCTTCTTTACCCAGTCTTGGGCTATAATCAGATCCCTATCCGGAAGAACTCACTAATGGTATTCTTTACTTCAGCAAAGTCTAAAACAGAAGGAAATCTATATTTTATTAGAAACATGTATTACCACAGATTACACATTGATAATTAAAGTGTGGTCATATTTACTGTTGCTTGGGCAAAAAAAAAAAGAACAGAAAAGCAAATCAGTGCAACGTTGCATTCAGCTGCTCTATTGATAAACCTATTGGGATGTCCTCCTCAGATATTTCATATGAAGCATCCGTGTCACCCTGACCGATCTCTCTGCTGCTTCCTGACTCCAAACACAGCGACTCGGAAACAGCCAGATCACTCTCAGACTTTGATGAAATCCCTCACTGATTGTCTTCCTCACTTTGGCAAATTCTGAAGAAGGACAGTATGTTATCATAAACATCTAATAACAGATTAAACAAGCCTAACTTTTAAAAAATAAAAAATTAATTGCTTTATTTTAATTACTGATTTGAGGTGGATTCCTAAGCACATTATTTTAGTGAAATTATTATTAATCATTCATTTTACTATAATTCCAATCTTTGATAAGGTCTTACTCAGTCAATATTAAAGATATCAAGGTTCCCTCTCAGTCAGTCATTAGGATGTGACGCGGGAGACCAATCTGCTGTGATCTTGAAAACAAGCCAGTCGGGATTGGCCGGTGGAGGCACGCCAGACACTCCTAGTGCATAAGATGAGCCCCACCCTTCAGCTTCAGAGTCGATCGCTTGCTGCATGATCGGATTTATCTGCTGAACATTTATCTGCTGTTTGAGATCTTCGATGGGAGTGTTCCTGCGTATCCTGTGGAGAAACTGGATCGCATGCGGTCCTCCCCTCAGCACTCCCGATCTAAAAGAGCAAATTTCTAAAAGCTGCACGGCCATTAGGTATGTCCTCCAGAATGTCTTTTTGACTGTGTGATTCTGGATGCGGGGGTTCCCCCACCCCTGACGATAGCCATGATCCCAGTGTCTCTTTTGATGCTCCATGTTCCTGTGGGCCATTGAAAGCACCGGGCTGGAGAGGGATTCCCCACTGTCCCCTGAGTCCTCAAGGTGGGACGATTGGGCTCTGAGCTCCGTGCATCACTCTCTGTTGCTCAGTTCTTGAGGAGCTTGTTTAAGACGTGGCAGCCCCCAGTCACGTCCGTAAACACATTTGAGCTCCTACCTTCTTGCTACTCTCCATGTGGAGAGGGCAAGAGACGCGCAGGGAATTCCACAGACAGAGTGTGCGATTGCGGTGCACTTGTGCCTGCAAAATCACCCACGTCTCCCGTCCAAGTCCTGTAGGCTCTCACTGACAAAGCTTACAGTGCTGCGGCCTGGCCAGCAATTCTCGGTAGTCCAGGGTCAGATGCATGAACCCTGCGTGATACTGAAGGAAACTGTACTTTGGGGTACTCCAACTCCTCACATCCTGAATGCACCGCAGGACCGAGCCACCTTTCTCCCCTCGGCTGCCATCGGGATTTTACAGTCCTTATTTCATCATACCAAAAAAGACGGTGGGTTATGCCCAATCCTGGATATGGGAGTTTTGAACCAATCCCTGCACAGGTGTCCATTCAGAATGTTACTGCAGAAACGCATTCTCTTGTGCGTGCAACCCCCTGGATTGGGTTAAGAATGCGGATTCCATCCCGGGATGATCCAGCTCATTAGGAGTCGATTCAGGGAAGCCCAGGTCGACCTATGCACTGGCACACATCTGGCCCAAGGGCCCTCTCAAATACACATTTCCCCCAGTGAGCCTTCTTGCACAGACCCTGTGCATGATCAGGGAGGACTGGGAGCAGGTTCTGTTGGTTGTGCCTCACTGGCCCACCCGAACCTGGACCTCGTGCTCCCGTCGACAGCCCC
>JAUYWG010000061.1:17402518-17419012 GCA_034779775.1 Enteromius afrohamiltoni
CGTGTTTTGTGTTTATTTATTTATAAAGTTGTTTCCTTGCATTGTTCATGTCTACATTTAAAAAAAAATAAAATAAAAAAAGACTGGTTCAGTGTACAAAATTATTTTTGAAGTTTAAATTAGATTTCATTCTTAGAAACTAACATACATTTCACTTTTAATTCAATTCAAGTTTTAACATTTATTAATTAATAACATTTATTTATAATTAAATGTGAAATTTACTCTTTTTTTTACACCAAATTAGAATTTTTTTCTTTACATTTATTTATTTATACGACACAAAGCAATTAGTTTTAATATTAAACAGCAAGCACACATTACACAAAAGAGGCAGCCCTTCTGATGCACTCAATGCCTGAATTCACTCGCTCATGTGAGCTACAGTATGTCCTCCATCTTTCATTTCCTGCTCAAATAAAATGACATGAAATATCATGACTTTTGTAGATGATATCCCTCTCTCGCTCTTCCCCTCTCTTTAGGCGCGTTTGATTAAACCCATCTTCTCTGCCTGAAGCCTGTGGTGATGAGGACAATGCCCATCAGAACCATCAGCCACAGGGAGGCTAAGAGGACCCGTTGCTAGGAAACCATCAAATTCCAGGCTCATCTTTGAAGAAGCTGTTTTTGATGCATTCCTGGGATAACTAGAGTAAACAGACATAAAAGTGAAGCACTAATGACAACCACAGATGTGTCGTGAGTAATTATTCACCAACGCCTATTCTCAATCAATCAAAGGTATAATATAACTGGTGAGTTGCCAGATTAGTGAAAGTCAGTGTTGCCATCACACCTTATTACAAGTTCAGTCCTCGTCGAGTAAGGGTTCAACCCTGTTGTATCGTTTGATACTCAAATTCAGAATATTATCATGATTCAAGTTCCCTTTTTATGGATTATGAAAGGTTCATATTTTGGTTTTGGGAATCTCTAAACAACGGGTTGACATGAATGCAAAGTCACAAAACACTTTTATTTTCTAATAATATCCTTATTTATCCAGCAACTCCCAAGCGATTCGTTCAATGATTCATTTATCCAAAATAGCCTGCTTTAATCTGGTTTATATTATCAAGTAAACACCTTTCATTGTAAGAACATCCAGCTTGTAATTGTGATGTGAAAATAATATATATATTGTGTGTTTTATATTATTTATTTTATATTAAAGATTTCTGGTCGTCTGCTATTTCCAGAGTGTGACAATTCGCCCACGCTGCAAGTGAGATGTTTAGCACGTATTGTAGTTCATTTATAATGGATTTTTTGCACCTCTCGCTTACTTAGAACAATCACAATGTCATGATGCTGTGTGCTGAAATGAACTGACACGAAATGCTTGACATAAAGACTGATTTATTACTGTCTGCACTTTAGTGCAGTGCTTGGAATTCACATTTGCTGTGCAATGTGTTCAAAATGACAATAAACCTCAATTTGAGTTTAAGTAATGGCCTAAAGATAAGAATTTTGTTGCAACACTTGCTCTGGCCTTTACAAAGGCTACCAGCCCGCGGGGTTCACCAATCAGCCGCCCAGTCTTTGCTGATGGTGAAGTGAGAGCATGAACTGGCAGGAACTCTTTTTTTTCTCTGTCTCAGACTCGAACAAAGGTATACAATGGAGCGATGCTCTGTAAGTGCATTACATTTGGGCCCTCTTATACTCACCTCGTGATAAGGTGCACCTGGCTGTAATTAAATGCACGCCAATATTCAATGGCCTTTTCTTAATAATCGAAGGCGATTGGTCTCTCATGAAAGTTCCCATATGTAACGTCAGAGTGACTCTGCTCCACAACAGTGCCAGAAGCCCCAGATACCAGCCAGACAAAAGCCAAAGCCACCAGCTTTGCCCCAGAATTCAGCCACAACTTTTCCAGAATCTCGGGAAGACCAATATTATGCCAAAACTAAACCAGAAATTACTCTAGCCTATATATAATTTATATATTGTGCATGGTATAGTAAAAGAACACCTTTGAAGAAATTCCTTCAGGGATATGCTTTGGTCCAAGCTCTTTTGAGGCTTCAGGCGCTGCATTAATACTAAGCTCAGTGTACCCTGCTAAAAAGAGCAGTTTTAACCAGCTGGGTGAATTGCTAGTTTAATCTGTGTCTTCAGTCTGATAAGACCACAAACACCCTGTAAGTTCAATATATATTTTATCAACCGCTCACCTTTTGACGTTCAATTTATTGTCACAGATAGTCACATGGAATATTCTGTGGCTCTTAACATAAAGGAAAAAAGGACAGAACGGTGTGTGTTTATAGCCTCCATACAAACATTTAAATCAGTGTTATTCTTTAGGGGAATACCTCACAATAAAGAATTTAAACTTTTTAAACTCTTTGTCACTTTTTTCCACAGCTGAATTGTACACGATGCCAGAAACAATTCAGCAGTTGTGCCCCTAAAACAGACCAACTGGTTCGAAAGAAAAGAAATGTCATAAGTTCAGCAACACTCTCTGCTCCGTGTCACGCCCAGCTGGAGCTGCCGGCTAGAAACTGATTATGGCACTCCAGCTCTAGGCCACTGTAGGACTTTTATGTTGAAACTGTTGTCACTGCCCTCCTTGTTTCCACTCGGACATCCTGTAGCATATAAGCCCTCACTTGTTTGTTGTTAGCACGGATCATTGTCGATGTACTGTATGTCCAATGTTTTACCGTCAACCTGAGCCTTATTCATTCGTGTTCCAGTGTTCATTGTGTTCTGTCTGTTGCCGATTTCTGCCTGTTTCCCAGATATTCTCACTGTCTCTTCCCCTGGACTGATTCACAGTATTTGACCACTGCTTTGTATACGTTCTGCCTCTGTATATGCCTCCATTGAATCTGTTTTCCAGCGATCTATTTAGCATGTTATGACTCTGAGCTTGCACTTGAACTGGAACGCCTCATGTCTCCTTCGTGACAACTGGACTTTCTACTTGACCTCCAGATCAACACAGTTGCTGGCCATAATTGCTACCTCCATCTGATTGGTGTGCAGTGGGAGGCACGAGTCTACAAGTAATTGAAGGTCATCAGCACTGGGTTGATGTATTGAATTTAATGACCAGCTTGATGATGTTGTATAGCTATGCACTGTAGCTGAGAGGTTAGAAATGCATTCCTACGCTCCTGATATTTTATTCATTAATACAGTTTAATGTTATAATTGCTTGACATCAGAAAACTCTCTATAATGGCATTATTTGTGCTTAATAAATTGCAGACCAGTGTGATTCAACAGGTGCCTCCTGTATTATGAAGGTCAAATTTTTGCTTTTATGAAAAGTATTTTATGAATAGAAGTTGTTTTAACAGGCCAAGATTTTCCATTTTTAAATCTGGAAATCTATCATAAAATATGAATTATTATACATTTTAAAATCTCTGTATTTATTATTTATTTTTTGGAAATTACATTTTGTGAAAATCTTATAATTGTTTATGCAAATTACAACATCAGTTTTGGACATTTTCACCAGAACCAAAGATTTTTCCTCTAATTTAAGTTTTTTTGGGAAAAAGTAAATAAAACAAATAGTGTAGTGGTTACTAAGGAGACAGCAGTGGAGCCTGAGAAGCAAAAGGAGAAAAGAAGAAAACCAAGGTAAATCTGGCTAGCAAACAGAACACATTATTCTGCGTCCTCACTCAAGCAGTACCTTTGTGAAATTATTCAAAGTGATAAAAATGCATTTAGAATACACAATGTGCTACCTATTCCAAACGGTGTTTCAAGTCATTTCAGCAGAAAAACTGTGAGTGTTCTTATGTTTATCAAAACATCAAAAGGTCCACAGAACCAAAACCGCCCTTCGATATGTTCCTTCTGAATGAATGACAGCAAAATGAGCATTAAAATCTTCAGACGGTATGGATCACTTTTACAAACTTGTCAAAACCGGCTGCTCATTTATTTCAGGCTTGAGATATGGATTGAGTTGAGGCTGAATAACAGGAAATTCACCCGCTGCTCGTCATAATGAAATCCTGGCACCATTGCAGGTTTAAACAAGTATACTTCATTCTCACATTGTGGATCTTCGCTAAGAGAATCTCTCTTTTCATTTCCATCTTTTTGTCATTCATTTCTCCTAAGTTCACTCTGACTTTCTCCATTTGATCTGTCAGACTGAGCTTTGCTGCATTTCACCCTGTTTCTCCATTACATCTTCTTTCTCTACGCTTTCACAGCAATTCCCAATTCTTACAGTCATTTCCCTCCGATGGATTCACCTGCTTCCGCTGAGATTTGATTGACAGGCTCTTAAGTTCAGATGCTCAGACTAAACGCCCCGTCCCTCGGCGAGCTTCGCTTTGAAGACATCTGCATCTGTAGAATATAGAAAGTACACAGACATTTAAAAGAACTCATTGCAAAGTTTTCTGGCACGGTGCAGGTTTATGTAACAGATTTGGGTACAAATCTAATTCACTCCCCCAACAGCACACAAAGAAACATTATCTGTTAATCTTCCTGCAGAGGAAAAACGTTAAAAGTGATTCTGAGGGCAAGCGGGCATCAATTTGAGAATTACATTTGTATTTTTTAGCCTAAAACAATGCAGCTGTGCGTCAATCTAATCAAGACACGGATCTCATTAATAATTCCCTCTTAACCAGACATCTCTGAGAATGGTTATTGTAACACTTATTGGACGAGTGCATCATTACGAGCCTTTATGGTCCTGCAGCAGGAATTAGTTTCATCCGTGTATATTCATATTCAAACTATAACCACAAATCCCTGCTGCAAAGAGAAATCACAAATGAGATCTCTTAATATTTCTGCAATCTGATCTTCAGTTTTGCTCTTGAGAAAAAACAATCCCAGTAATCTTAAATGTGTCTATAGGGGTTCAGAAAGTGATGTCTCAAATTGTAATAAATGTATCATCAATCTCTTTCGAGACCAAGGTTATATTAAAATACTAATTTTTCATATGTTGGCAGACACTGGTTATTTTTCAGAATTACTGAACAAAGTGTTTCACTGAATGACGTGATGATATACGGCTATACATACAGATAGTATTGTTGCCACCTGCCTAAATGATTATGTAATTCAGTATTACAGTATTTAAGGTTGGATTACCTCATTTTGATCGCTGCCAGTTTTTAGATCTTGATTAAGAAATGTGTCCCATTACTACTGTGACTGTTTGAAGAGATTACCAGGAAGAGTCATTTAGAAGTGAAAGTTAATATAGTTCATCTCTTTACATTTGTAGAGATTTTACATTATTTGTCTTAAAAAGCAGCATAGGACTAGAATTGGAGTGAATAACAGATGTTTTCATAGGCTAGTCTTAGATTGCTGAAAGACTGAAGGGGAGATAGAAGGAGATGAGATGTCCTTCACACAAAGCCTTAGTTATTTCTAAAGGTGGCAAAACAACACAGAGGCTGTTAAATCGCCAATTATTCCACTTGCTTCATTTATTTATTCAGTGTTTATCCATTTATCCTTTCAAAACAAGGATAGCGTCATTTTCACGGTTGCTAAGGGAAAAATCCAAACAAATAAGCATCTTGAAAATTGCAATTGACCTCAAAAGTCGTTCATTACGGCTTTTCTTAAATGAAGTATCCAAATAAAGTTTAGTCTTCTCCAGCTCAATTTTTTCTAAAACCCATCAATCTGCAACTAAACGTCAAGATTATCAGAAAAAGTTTAGGATAGCTATGATTGAATATGACTTGAAGTTTTCACAACAATCTAGTAAGATAAATGATCATCTGTTAATGATTTAAATAGTTATCTTGTGTCAGCTGGCAGCGAGGGGTCGGCAAGTCCACAACTAATTTTCATGATGGATGGTGGATTTCAATTACCCTTAATCTGTAATTAAAGTGAGAAGAGGCAGCCAATGGCTGTGATTTATTACATCAGAAATGTCCGAGACACAATCAGGATAGCAATCTATAATTGTATAATTGAGAAGAGTTGCTTGCCTCATCCGCCCCTAAACCTGGAAACCAGGAAGAACCAACTGAAACAAATTTGGAGTCCGAGATCCACAAAGAACTTTTAATGCTCTAGTCTTCGAGAAGGTATCTCGAATGAACCGTTTTCTTAAAGCAGCGGTATGTTTTTGTTTGTTTGTTTGGTTTTTTCATTATAAGGCGGGTGGCTTTGGTTTCTATCCCAAGCTTACGAAAGTACATTAGAAAACATGCACTCTCTGAGTAGGTGGGCTACTTCTTTCGAAGCTACTCAATGACTGTTAAAAAGTAGCGATATTTAAACATTGCATAGTGGAAATGTGCAACATTGAAACATTTCAAAATGACAGTAGGGGGCGATATACTGCGTGTTAACACATAGAAAAAGGAAGAGTTGCAAAACAAACTTCAGGGGCGTTTACATGATACCTAAAAGTAGACACAGTTTCTGCCGTTCATTCACACAGCAATGGCATTTTGGGTTTCTCACTGCTAAACCGTGAATTTGTTAAAAAAAAAAAAAAAAAAAGGTAAAGGAACTAAATGGTGTTCAGTCAGTAGCAGGGTTGCCAGGTTTTTCTCAGCAAAATATTTTCTTTTCCCGCACAATTACTTCTCAAAACTAGCCCAATCTTTTCTTTCTTTTTTTTTTTTCCTGAAAATATTGCGTTCCGGTGGGTTTTTTTTGGCAGGGTTCCCCTGATAAAAGTTGCATTCCAGGGGCTAAATACTACATTATTGGGTTCACTTCAAGCCTTATCGCATAAAAAAACACTGGATGGAAACTCTAAGATGTGCGTAAATTCTAAAAATGTGCACATTTGAGTAGCATAAACTATGATCTATCTAAGTATTTTTACATGACTGCATCCGCCTTCAAAAGCTTTGACCACATTTACTGTGTTTCGTCAGCTAACTCTGAGGCACAAGCAGGCTAATTTATAATTATGGATATTTAGTGCCACCGTTTTTACCAGAAAGGGAGGTTTTGGCTCTCTTTGACTCGTTGGATGGAGATGTGATGTTCCAGTACTGGTCTGGCATGTATAATGCTGAATTTTTATACATTGTCATGAATCCTTGTGAACCAGCCTGATCTCACTGCGATTATTTTACAAGGTCGCCGATTCGTATGACCTGCACCTAACGCCATCTCTAAACCTGCTCCTCCCTGGGGTTAGACAAAATTAGAGACAGTGTTGTGTGGACAGGGATTGCTTTCATCAATACGCTACGAACATGCAAGAAAAATGTTTTACTAAAACGTGCATGTGATTAGCATTTCATTCCCTTGATATGCTGAATTAATGAACTGATTAATTCCCTTGCTTTATAAATCTGTCATGCACCCATACCCTTAAATTGGCAGAAAGGGCAGGTCATCCTGAATTTGTGTATACTCTGTTCATATAGACTGTGTAGGCTATGGGATTTTGGAAGTAGTCCACGTGCATACTTTTATTGTAATATATTATAATGATGTTCTAATACTTGTATATGCCTATTATTATAATACTTAACTGTAGGGGGCTCAGAAAGCTCAAAAATACACCCATGTACCAACAATATAATCTGTAAAGGTTTTTGTTCTGCAAAACCTCATGAACTCAATGCAGTGAAAAATGAGGTTGCAACGAGTCATTATATAAGAGTGTGAAGCACATTTCACGAAGCTTCATGCCTTTGCATTTCTTTATTCAAATGTTCACACCGTACCAAACGACACGGAAGTTGAAGAATGAAGAATGTGGAGGTTTTTCAATACAGCGGCCAAATTTGGAACATTTCTAAGTGCACAAATACGATGTTTTGCCAGGTTTGGGATATCTAGCTCCCAGCAGGCACTGAAGATTTGCAGTGATGTCAAATGATGTCAAGCCACTGGCTTATTTCACCAAGGTGTTCTACCAAGTGCTACTGGGAATCTTTTCTGCCTGCTGTCATCAGACTGTACACCGCCTCCTCATCTTCCTCCTGCGCTGACTGTCCTCACAGCAGTCTGGGCTGCTTCTCCAGTCACGATTAATGACACTGTCTCTGCGCCGACTGTTTGTGCAGTTGAGGACTGAGCGCTTCGCAATCATGCTGCTGTTTATGCAAGAAATTTCCCCTTGGGGTTCAGTGAAGTTCAATTGAGTTCAATTTTGTTTGGGCATGAATTGATTCACTGAATGCTTTTTTGTACTGAATTTCTGTTTTACAGTTTTGACTGGATGGACTGAAGTCGGAAATTTGAGTGAATGGACAGTTAAACATCTCCAGTGAGGTCACAGCATTATTCAACATGTTCAGTATTCAGCAGTGGTGCGTTCAATTAATCAAGCTATTTATAGTGTTATTTTAAATAAACGCTATTCTTTTAAACCTTCTATTCATCAAAGAATCCTGAAAATAAAGGAAGCATTACTTTTGAGCCCAAACGTCTTGACGTTTTACAAATCATATAAATGTAGAGCAACTGCAGAAATGCTTTTCTTTTCTCTTGTATCTACAAAATATCTAAAAAAATCATTAAATAAAGAGGGGTTTTCTGGAGAATTATTTTCTTGAATCAGTTCAGTCTGAGTATTTGACTTTAATGCAATAAAACGTGACAACAAAAACAGTGATATTGTTTGTTGGAAAGCCAATGGTATTTTAATGCCATTCTAATGTAAACCAACAGCTAGAAACACAGCAACACCAGGCATCTAAAATAAAAACTAAAAGTATCACCACCACTCAATTTAAAATCATTGCAATACAGCTCCCATTAAACTTCATCAGCTTCTTGGGGAAATTAAAAAAATCATGAAACTATAAAATAACTGGCAGTATCTTGCAGCTAGAAATCTAGTTTATGAGAAAACAAAAGAGCGCTAGTGAATATAATGACTCTATAATGGCACTTTAATGACAATCAATACCATTGCCCAACATGACCCATTCATCTCAGAGGAGCGAGATGAGTCTGAGGAGACTCCTTCATTAGTTACACACAGTTAAAATACATTACAGCACTTACCTGTCCTTAATTAAACATCTGCAAGCGTTGTGTCATAATGCATCATATAACAAAATATATCACAACGTGATGCATTTGCATGGAGAAGATTAAAACGGTCAAATATTGGAATAATTAAGATTGTGTGTGTGTTTGCTATTCATTTCAAGGCTGTTTTTATGTAATCAAAAATGCAGTAATATTGTGAAATATGAATTGAATTCAAAATAATTGCTTTCTATTTTAATATATTTTAAAATATCATTTATTCCTGTGATCCAAAGCTCCATTCCAGTCCAGTCCACTCCAGTCAGTGTCACATAGTAGTGTATCACAGATTCCACTAAAATATTGATCAGCATAATTGTTTTCATCAGCATGCAGCATTATTTCTGAAGTATCATGTGACACCAAAACCTGAAGTGATGGTAATGCAAAATCTGCTTCGTTTCACAGTAATTAATTGCATTTTAACAACATATAGAAACAGTTGTTTGAAAGAGGAATCATAAAAACAAAACCAGTTTGACTGATGCCCTGTGAGACAGCTGACTCAAATATTTAGAGATTTGGAGCCATTTAAAAACATCTTGAGTTCCCTGAGCTCAAAGGCCAGTTATAATACCTTCTGATGGTCACATAATGCCGCATGTGTGCCATTACATCTATTTCAGCTCAATCCATTTACCCGGGCAGTGTTAAATGCCATGGTTTATCTGCTCATTTTATGTTTATGTGATGGCTCAAAATAGTAAAGATCTTCCCAAACTCATTTGCGTTTTAATGACTTCAGAACTTTGTCCCCTGCTGTTCTCGAGGTAAAACAATTGTGTACACGTGCTGTGACTGGCGTGCTCAGATTATAGCCATATTTCCAAATATCGTCTTTTTCACTGTGATTAATTCTAGAGCTGACTGTTTCCATGGAGATATTCAAATGACTTGACATCAATTTTCCTAACTTTTCTTTGATGCTGCATCATTAAAATCTCATGGTAACCTCTGTTACCTTTGAGATCTTACCGTGGGGCTGCTGTTGTTTCATGGCAAAATGATTTAACGGCAGGTTAATGCTTAACCAAGTTTAGCTCCCATCCCTGTGGAACTAATGTGTGTGCCATCATCTCTAAACGCAATCAAATCTTTAAAAAAGGTCGTGAGTAGACTGGAAAACTTTCCTATTGCTTTAATATAAGCACAAACATCATGTAAATTTGTATCTTGATTTGCTTTCTTTGTTTTGATAAGCTGTGTTTAATGTTGTAAATCACACTAAGCGAGTTTTGGCAAAATAATATGCTTGTTAAAACAGAGGTAAATGGTAATTTTACAGGTTATTGTTCTTCTAGTAAAAACAGAGGTGGAAATGTCAGACGCGTGCAGCTTTAGGCAGAGATACGCTTCATAGAGAAGATTAGGCGTTTAGATTAGACACAGTCAATTAAATGTACTTTAAATGCTATTAATGCAAATGCACAATCTTTCTGGCAGACGTACAATGGGAAGAATACATTCTTTATGGCTTTAAAAGGAAAACAATGGAAGGTTGTTATTCACTGGGATGCCAGAAAATTCTGTTCGCATGATTTTTAGTGTTTACAGCTTTATCAAAGAGAGCAAAAACAGGCATAAGCCTTGACAAGTCATTGCTGCTATGTATTGAAAGAGAAACAAAAAACACAGACATTGACAGGAAAGCATCGCGGTGTAAATACAAAGAAGGTGAATCACATCAAATAAAACCTAAAAAAAGGAATAGTTAACCCCAAAATGAAAACCTGTCGTCTCTCATCCTAGATGAGTTTAGCACTGGATCACTGGTTGTTGTTGCTTTAAGAAAACAAATACTAAAAGACTTTTAAATAACATGTACACTTTTACCCAGCAAATGAGCTCATTTCAGATTTGTTGCCTGCTACAGGTCTCCAAAAAGTCGGCATATGGGCAACAAAAAGCAAGTCATTTTGAGAACATCTACTCCTAAGTGAACTGACATCATGGGCTAACTAGAGAGGCAGAGTCTCTCAGAAGTAAAGATGGACAGATGTTCTCCAATCTGTGAAAGAGTGCGGAAAAACAATGGGTCTCGCTCACTAATAATTGCGTCATTTTTTGTATTTATACGCACATTTAAACTTCTCACTAAAACTTTCCGCCTAATTCACAACACCTGTGTGTACGCACATGAGTTTGTTCTTCTGTCACTTAGAAGTCTTCTGATTGAGCGCCAGTTTGCCGAAAACATGTCCAAACCAGCTCCATATAAAAGCTTTCCGCAAAGTGGCGCTCGTCCAGAGAAAGACAATTATGCCACCCAAACAAAAGACAAAGAAAAAGAGCGTTAATGATAAAGAATGTAAGGTTGTGCTGTCAGAGGTGGAAGCCAGAAAATCTGTGCTATTTAAAAGTGTATCCACTGAACTATACAGCAATTCGTCACTCTTCACAAACATATCTGTCCTCTCTAAAGATGCTTTTTTAATGTCTTGTTACTTTTCACCCACCCTGAGAATGACATATCTAATTATCCGTAGGGTGCATGCTTATAAGGCTCTGGGTGTACAAGATTATTGCATATGTGTGGTATGAGTTGTTTTTTCAAATAAATCATAGTACAAAAGCTTAAGTTGAATCGTTATTTATTTCACACAAAAACGTGTGTGTACGCTTGTTTAGTGAATGAGACCCAGTGTTCCTCGACATCAAATGGCACATCTCATCATCTGCAATGCAGAACATCATCAGAAGATTTAAAGAAAAAGGTAGAAGGCCTTCAGATGACACAGTCTCAGCCATCCGGAGGATTCTGTCACTGACATTAGTAAATGGGCCCAGGAATACTTCCAGAAACCTCTGTCGGTGAACACAATCCACCGAGTCATCTGCAGATGCCAACTATATCTCTTTCTTACAGAAAGTCCTCCGGGCTAAAGAGCAGGAGATCTTCCGGCGTGTTCGGCGCTCAATTCAAAAGTCAAATACACACATACAAAAAGATAAACGCAACACCTTTGTTTCTGCTCCGATTTCTCATGAGATGGACTTAAAGATCTACAATTCGTTCCAGATGCACAATATTACCATTTCTCTCAAACATATTTATGTTTTATATTTTTGTTGAGTGTAAAATGATTGAGGGAACAATATGGATAAAGGACTTTATAAAGAGACCAAAGCAGTAGTTTGAACATTAAAAAATGTCTTAATTATGTAGTGGATTCAGTTGAACATGAAGCTTTTCACTTTACAAGATATTCACTGATGAACTGGAGTGGTGTGGATTATTGTGATGTTTTTATCAGCTGTTTGGACGGCACCCATTCACTGCAGAGGATCCACTGGTGAGCAAGTGAAGTAATGCTACATATCTCCAAATCTGTTCTTGTAAAGAAACAAACTCATCTACATCTCGAGTGGTTTCAGAGTGAGTACATTTTCAACAAATCATTTTAGTATTTTTCTTTTTTTTGGTGAACTATTCCTTTAAGTCCCAGCAATGAACAGATGTTGTGTGTGCCAGTCGTTGGCTCTGATGGGAGTTTAATATTTTCTCTGCGCAGTCTGTTTTATCTCCTTTGCATTTGCTATTTTCCATGAGCTGCGCATTAAATGCATTTTTCTAAACTTTGGGAAAGTACAACACCAAAGCACTGACACATTCTAAAATGTAAATGTTTTGAACAATTTGAACAAAGTAGAGATGTAGAACAAAACACAAATGTTTAACATTAAAATGAGCTACTAGCAACCCCGAGGCTCAGTTTTCAGGGAATGCAGGAGATGATAAAAATGTTTGGTTTGCATGCGTTGTAAATAACTTTGGATGAAAGTATTTGGTAAATGCATAAAAACCCAGCAGCCTGAAACCTTTGACCTGAGAGAGCATCGCCACAGGTGACAGAGTTCGGTACGAACACATAGTGAGATTCTCATTTATCCATATGACGGAGAGACTTAGTCAGAGAAAGATCTTTTTCATGGTAAATTTCTTCGTAAATGAAATCCAGATGGGACGTGTAATTAAATTAAAGTCATTTGTACTCTTCGTATGGTGGAAGTTATTCATCATTAAAGCTGCAGTGTAAAATACAAGAGGAACACTCTATTCATGACAAAAGCAAGCTAGTGTGACCAGTCTAACCTTAGAAACAAACAAAAGAAGTCCAAATCGAATGAATTTATCTCATGATTTATTTGTGTTGTGGAGGTTAATCATCAGAACTGCACAAGTATAAAGTGAAAAAATAAACCAGTTTAACTAGTGCTAAATTTATTTGTCCAGGTCCGGCAGGGATTGTGGGTGGGGTTAGTGAATAATCAGCGCTCTCTCCACCTTCAACACCACGACTGAGGTGAGACCCTTGAGCAAGGCACCGTTCCCCCGACTGCTCCCCGGGCGCTGCAGCAATGGCTGCCCACTGCTCCGGGTGTGTGTTCACGGTGTGTGTGTGCGTGTGGTTGATCACTTCTCACTGCTGTGTGTGTGCCCTTGGATGGGTTAAATGCAGAGCACCAATTCCTAGTGTGGGAAACCATACCTGGCCACTAGTCCCATCCCTTAAATCAGTGCTCCATTTAAGTATAATTAATGAATAAATGAGACATCAGTGTTAGGACTGAATTGTTATTTTTATTATAATTAAGTTTAAAATCTAACACATTATTGTGATTAGTCTAACTCTAATAAAGAACAGAAAATAAATATTTTTAATACAAAATGAGAGATTTAGTTTACTAGCATTAAAAATGATCTAAATTGTTATTTTTATTATAATTAATTTGTAAGCTTCACAAGAGTTAAATATTAGCGAAGCACTGATTTCATGACTGAAGCAAATCATTGTGACCTTTAAAAAGTATGAAAAATGAGCACAGAAAAATTTTCTAAATGGTGAAGATTTACATTTAACCCTTTTTCTGAAGTTATATATGCAAGGTATTCATGTTTTGTTGTCAGTACAATAATGTTTTACGCAATGTTTGACTATGAGTTTGAACCTTGAACCTAAAGCAGCTGAGCTGGTTAACTAGCTCCTGAAGAACAGCAGCAGGTGTTGTATTCCTACAGGCCATCAATAAAATAATGAGCTGTCTTGTGATATTGGTCTGTTATTTCTGTGTGACTACAGCCCTGCGTGCGCTTCTGAAGACAGAGGATCAATTAGTGACAGATCGAGCCGTGCATCTCAGGATCTTAGAAGATCAACAGCTTATATTCCTCAGGGAGATCATCTCTTCATATTCCTCAATCTTCTTTCCCCCTCGGTGGAGGATCCAATCAATTAAAGCAGTTGAAGTGTGATGGGAGATCTCATAACGGGTAAAACGGAGAAAAAAAGCTAGTTTTTGACACTAGAAAATTGCCTAATCTGTTACTGTGTAGAAGCACTCCTCGTCTTCTCATAAATTATTGATTTCCTCTAATAATTAATTATGCATTGTTGCAGAATAAACAGGCACCTGAGAACATAATTCAGACGTCAGCATATGCTACAGATTACCCCCTAGCGTGAGATGGTTCTTTTCTGAGTTTAAGCAGGAAGATGGGGGCGGGGCATATCGAAGGGCTTTGTTATAAAGCTAAAAATTAACTACAAAAGACTTATTTTTTACTATTTTCGACAGTTTTTTTAACCTGATACATCGAGATAATATTCCAACTATAAGAGTTTTTCAGTTTACAGACATGCTGTGAAATGTGTCAAATATCTCCAGCCAATCAGAAGAGTGTGTGGCCGGGTCTCTCTCTCCGAGAACAAAACAGTGACAAAGAACATAAGTTCAGTTCATTTCTGTCAGGAAGTACAAATATTGAATAATATTAAGTTATAAATTGTATCGTGAGTCTGAACCTCTCAGATTCTCCAAGTTTTGATTCATCTCATCAGTGTGACGTGCTCGCTACTCAAAATGTACAAAATTGCACTCACCTTTTTTTCATATATTTGTTAATGTTATTATTTCAAAATACATACTTCATGGCTGAAAGTGTTTTTAAACACTGAGTTCACAGCTATAACATCAAAGTTTATGTTTAAAATAACATTTATTTTCAAGATCTGAGATAAAATCTCTATTGTCATTTCTAGACTATTCCAAGTTAATAAGAAGAAGAAGAAAGCATACGATATGCATCCGAGGATGAGATTATCATTGTCATATGTTGTTCTAGTCGCCAAATTTCTAAAAGAATTTCTCAAAAAATGTGTTTTCCACTTCTGAACCCGAATGCGTGTTATGGGCGTCACTGCACTGAATCATCTTTGATTAGGACATGCTTATAGCTTTCAAATAACTACATAATATATAAATGCTCAATCTTATTATCTTATTTTAGGACTTTAAAATCTGTGTTATACAGTTATGTGAAGCATGTTTTGGTTGAGTGGCTCTACTCCTCGGTGCCTAAAGCTTGGTGAAGCGGGTGTCATTTGAGAACGCTTGATTAATGGCGCCTTCTCTCCCGCCAAGACTTGAAAGTGCGGTTCCGTTCTCTTTAACTATTTCTTCATCCTCTTCTGAAAGTCCAGCAGCTTTTTCTTTGGCTCTGTGGTGAATAAAGCATCATACACAGGTCAGATCAGATCAGGTCTGTGTCCAAGAACATTACTGGGGTAGCCACTTTCAAACTGCTACTCGAAGTTACAAGCCACTTAAGCCCACAGCCTAAAGCCAAAAATTCACGTTTGGTGTAAGTGACTTTCTTCTTTCAGACAAATCCAATCAGAGTAATGTAAAAGATTGTCCAGACCCCTCCAAGCCTTTGAATAGGCTTAAATGGGTGATAGCTGTATTGAGTTCAGAAGACGAGAAATAACGTGCGCGGATTCGTAACAGAAGGTAAATAAAGTCCTCCTGTAGTGAATCCATGCATTTTTGTACGATAAATATCCATGTTTCAACCTTCATCCCTGGGCACAAACCCATTCAAAGGTTTGGAGAGGCCAGGACCACTTTTATTATAACTTCGATTGGATTACTCTTAAAGAAGAAAGTCACATACACCTTCGCATTTTTACTGAATTAAATAAATTTTGTTTTGGTGCCTCAATAGGTCAAAACAGCAATGAACATCCTGAAATAATTCAAGAGAAGTTCAATAAAATGTAAATCAGAGCCGTATGTGAGCCATCTCATTGGAATGATGAAGACAATTGAACACTTCTTCTGATCAAGACACTGAAATCACATTCAGAGTTACTAAAAATATATGTGACTACATTAAATGGTAATGCATGTCAGACAACAACAAAGTACCGCCCACTCATCTGTCAGTCAAACACTGCTCTAAAACAAGGGTTTCAAACTAGCTCCAGAAACAAAGCCTAGTCTAATACGAAGAAGGAAAAGCTTGTACATATATGACATCAGAAATCAAATCTTATCATATGACATGCACACACAAAAAAAACGGTACAAAAGCGGTCACTGAGGAAGTGGCTTTTTCAGAAAGTACACTTTTGTACCTTTTAGGTACACTACAGGTGTCACACGCACCGGATCACGTGAGGTCACGAGGACCCGGAAGTAACCTCACGCAGGTATTTAAGCAGGAAGCAG
>JAUYWG010000061.1:17419112-17433327 GCA_034779775.1 Enteromius afrohamiltoni
TTCTCCGCGTCTGAGTATTCCGTCACGCTACACTGGGACTAACCTCGATCAGTCATCTCTTGTCTGCCTCCGTGACAACAGGTACTGATATGAGCCCTCGGGATTCCTACACGGACCATTTAAGTAAAAAAGGTACAGATCCAGTGACAGCTTGTTTTTTCGGAGAGATGCTTGGTTAAACCTTTCAGATTATCTGAGATATGGAGCACTTTAAATGGATTTTTGTCTTTTGTACAAATATCGATCATTCTTATAGATACAGATTCTTTTTCTTGTTTTAAGCATGAAGACATTTAATTTTGATAGATTTCTCAGAAAACTGATTTGGCTTCTAGTAAACTTCATTTGCTTTTTTTAAGTATCTTGTATCTTGATATATATATATATATATATATTTTAAACTGATACTGGAAAACCAAACAAAAATATTTATTGAATTTATAAATTTTGATTTTCTGCTGAAATGTTAAAGAGCCCCTATTATCCCTGCTTAAAAATGTAAAATAAACAGCTGGTTAACCAGCCTGGTCTCAGCTGGTTTCACGAATTCGCACTTCTTCGTTAAATAAAATAAGCAAATCTGGCGTGCTGTCCGGGGAGCGAGCCGGGAGCTCGGCGGACCCCGAGCCCTGCTGATAGTAGCCCTAGCGAGGGCAGAGCTCGGTCCCGTTCGCCCCCCTTGAAGGTGCGAAGGAAAAAGGCGGGATCATGCGTAACTAGATGCAGAGAAGAGTGAGACGATGGTATTTATGCCGAGGCGGATAAATGAAATAAGGGATAATTAATAGCTAGTGGTCGATAATACTAATGAGCGTCGATGGGTGCTCTTCCCGAGACTATGTTAAAACATCCCTTAATGTGGTCAGCAGGCTGGTTTTGGAGCGGTTTTGGCCACTTCCCAGCTGTCCAGACTGGTCTTAGTTGGTCAGGCTGGGAGACCAGCTGGTTTCAGCTGGGTTTTTTTTTTTTTTTTTAATTTAGCAGTGATGTGCTAAGGTCCATATTTTGGTTTTTGGAGTCCCAAACAAGAGGTTGATACGCATGCAAGGTCACAAAATACTCACATATTATGCATTTATTTAAATGACTCTCAAATGATTCATTCAATGATTCAATTCAATTTCATTTGTTTGTGAGCTTTTTTTTTGGTGAAGCGGGTGTCATTTGAGAACGCTTGATTAATGGCGCCTTCTCTCCCGCCAAGACTTGAAAGTGCGGTTCCGTTCTCTTTAACTATTTCTTCAGCTTAGCTTTAATGCCCCTAAAGCGGCACCTAGTGGCAAAGAATGAATTTGCATTTTCTTTCAGACCAACAGGAAAAACCCAACATGTTTTATGTTAACGTCAACATAAACTGGTTTGGGACCCTGGGAATGAAAGGTCATTTTCAAAAATAAAACTAGATGCATTACTGAAAAGGTTTAACACTTATTTGAATGGATTGTCAAAAGAGCATTTTACTCACCGTCGTCTTTTGCTCACTGTGGACATCAGTACAGCCACGATCCCCACGGCCACAGCACCAATGACCACCCCAAACACGATGAGCCAGGGTTCGGTGTCGTATGTGATCGGGGGCGCCAGCGTCGGCGGGATTCCCATGAACTCCAGGGTCATGTCCGACAGCAGGAACGCGTTGTTTATGCGATGCTTACTCTTCCTGGAATAATAAATAATGTGTTGGGCTCTAGCATGCTAAAGGGAAAACGGTAGTATCACAGACCTAGATGCTCAGTATCTTTCATAATAAAAAAAAGTTTCTGAGTTTTAGGCCTAACCATCAAACCTCAAAGCTGTGCTCCTTGTGCAAAGGCAAACAGGTAGCAAAATTAGGCAAGGTATCTTGTTTTTGATTCCAATCTATAATTAGCGTGTGCATCATAAATGCTTTGTGTAAAAACACAGAAAATGTTAGCTCAAACTGGCAAACAATGAAATTGAGAATACATTAGATTTTATGAATTACTGAAAAGTATGAAAACAATACTCTTTTGTGCACACTTAAATCTCAAATCACATGTTGTAATCACACTCCTGTGCAAACTATGTATTTTGCATACTATTAAATGTTGCCTATTACTTCATGTTATTTTTTCAAAACCTCAGACATAAGTTTTGTTTTCTTTAGTGAACATACAACACTTCACATGTGTTTTATTAATAAATGTGTATTTCAGCATATTTAAAATGCATTTTAAAACCGTTAATTTGACGTTAAAAGTGCCCTAACAATTGCTTGTACTCTCTTTAAATACACATAAGTGTCCTTTTATTGAATTATTTCATTACTAAAACTCTAAAACTTTGAAGTAGCTGCATGTAGTTGGCATTCAAGAAAGCCAGCTCACTTGGATCTGAAACAGAGCCATAGGTTTTAGCAATACTGTCACATTGCTGCCCATGTGCTGTGTACCGTCTAGTAAGCCATCAGCACCTTCAGTACAGAGCGCTGACTCACCTCACTGCTTTCACTACTTCTTCTTTGGGAATCAGTTGGTTTGGATCATCTGGTGATGTCACCACGAACACGAACGACACTCTTTGTGTATCATTGCACACCAGTATGTTTGCAATGCTGAAAAAGATCAATTTTGGAGACAGATGATGGTTTTCCCCATTTTTTGTAGAGAAAAGCCACACACATACAGCCAACACAGCATAAAAAACATACTTTTTAATCAATACTTTTTCGAGTATGAGAAGCAAAATCGTGTGGGATAATGTTTTTTTCTCTTCTCAATGAACATATATCCTTTTTTTTAACTCATTTGCAAATTGCTTTTTTTTCTTTTAAAACCTATTTTTCTCCTTTAAGCCACGGTGTACTCTTAAATGTTGACTAATTTTGTCATCACAAAAGGAAAAATCTTTTATTAATACTTGTATTTAGCATTAAGTTCATTAAACTGATCAAGAATGGCAGTAAAGAAACCAAAGAATCCGGAAAAATCAGAACTGTTTTTTTAAGTAATAACTTTTATAATAATTGAAGTCAGAATATTAAAATGATTTTTGAAGAAAAACTGAAAACTGGAGTAATGGTGCTGAAAATTCAGTTCTGATTTACAGGAATAAATGATATTATAAATGTATTGAAATAGAAAACATATATTAGAATTGCTTGACAAAATCAGTGTTTTTAATCTTATAAATGAGGCATTGTTGAGAGATTATGACAAAAACATTAAAAGACTTCTACCAGCCCCAAAATCTTGAACTTTGAATTTTATGCTTCCCAAGTGATTGTAAAGATCTTTGTTTTAAAGATGCTTACATATTCATTTTTTAAAAAATGCTATGCAAATTCACATAATGCCAGTAGATTAATGCCAAGGATTGTCAATACTGGAAGCAGCCAATAAGAATCAAACACAGAGTCTGATCAATGTAACATGATGCTGCAAAAGAAGCTCACGCTCCCGATCCAGCACACCGGCGTCAATCAATACTGCGGTTCTCTCACAAACCAGCCTGGAGCATCCCTGCAACACTTCAGCTGTGAGATTTCACAATCGTTAGGGACCGATATCTGGCTGGGAAAGGTTAACCACAATTGATTTCCCTTGACCCGTTAGCGTCTATATGGGCCCGTAATTACACCGGTTAAATTAATCAGTCGAGCTTTCTCTACATCCGAGAGCAGCTCAATTGCACGAATAAAATTTAGGAGTAAAACACTGATTAAAAAATACATTTTTAATCCATTAAATCAGGTCAGGCCTAAGCGGTCATCATGCATTTCTCTTTTCACCTGTAGAAGATCACTGTTATTATTAAATGTGTAAAATGACTGCTTTGATAATAATCCGTCATTAGCTAGACAAAATGATATCTAGTCATTGCTGATCGCAGCTCATTTGAAGAAGAGACTGTTAGATGCAGCGGTTATACCTGATATGTGGCATTTAGTCTCTGCCAGGTTTCATTTTAAATGTGCAATTTATCTCATGCAAGTAGATCCTTAATTTGAACGTTTCTTTAGATTATCTGTCAAATGAATAATGGGTGATATGAATAATTCTGTCAAATGTTCACGCTGTGAATGCGACACTTCATTTCATTAAAGTCTCTAAATGATAGCTTTGTGAAGCCTTATGAAAACAGATTCTCCCCCACATTTTACATTTGTAAGGTGAAAGTTTGAGAACTTAAAGTGTGAGCACACCATCCGTAATAAAACCAGGCGCGTTATTTAAAAAGGTTGAACCCTTATTTGTCAAAAGAGCATTATACTCACCGTCGTCTTTTGCTCACTGCGTAAAGCCACGATGCCCACGGCCACAGCACCAAACATTTCACATTTGTACGGTGACAATCATAAGTCTGAGAACTTGTATGTAAGTATGAGCACACAGGCGTTATCCTTAAAGCAAATGGAGTTGAACTGAGATACACGCTAAAAATTTGCTACTTATGGTTATGAGTTTGTTTGAATTCCTAACTCTAAAAGAAAAAAAGACAAGAAACTGAAAGAATACTACAAGAACGTCAAGAAGATAATAAAGGCAGTGGAAATGCTGCTCTGGCCTGAGAGCTGATATAGATTTGCGTGTCAGCAGCGTAGCAATGGAATCTGAGACTGTGCCTTCAAATTATTTGCCGAAGGAGAGGCATATAAATTGGAAAGAGGATAGGGCCGTGATTGGAGCCTTGGGGGACACAACGCGTTATACTGGAACAATACATGATCTATGTTCCTCAATAGATACAAATTACTGCCTTGCGCTAAGAAATGATGTTAGCCAGAGGAAAACTCTGCCAGTGATGCCAAGGGCTGATAAGCGGTGGGTAGAATATTATGGCAGACGATTCCCAAAACTGCTGGATATTAAGATTTAATGCATTCAATTGTAAACCCGTCTGTTATTTTTAAGGCGTGATATAATGTAACTCAAACCATCGCAATGGCAAAGCAGAGCAAAATAGTGTTACAGTCTTAGTTTATGTTAAACTGTTAACCCATTTGTCATGTAATATATACACACACACACACACACACACACAGTATACAGCAACAACACAGTAAGCAAAGTAATGGAACGCAAGACAATGCAATGCAGAGCAATGTGACCTAATATGATCTTGGTTTATCTGAAATTAATCTCTCAAAGCAATTCAATGCAGAATAACATAATCTTGGTTTCATTGCAATTGTTAACCTCTGTCATGTTTGCTTGTAAAGCGCTTTGAAAAAGCAACTTTTAAAGGCACTATATAAAGTAAATGTAATATTATTAGTAGTATGTAACATAATACAAAGAGCAATGCTGCAACATGTAAGGAACAGGCATTTGTCCGGTTTTAAACGCTATCTTGAATAGGATTATTTCCTCCGCATCTCTTCCAAAGCCTCTGTTGCTGATTCTAATACATCATTTTAGACCTGGTAACAGAGGCCTGATAGCAGACTAACGTTCGTGCAGTTAAAACGAAGTGATTTGTGTGTGTGTGTGTGTGTGTGTGTCAAAAGGGTTCGGCTAACTATTAGTGAAACTTAAAGTTAATTTTCTTCACTAGCAGCGCCGTTTTAACCTGTTTTGTTTTCAAGTTGATGTGAAAGTCGTCAGAGAAGCGCTAGCAGCATTAGTGTGTATGTTCATGTGTGTGTGTGTCTCTGAGGGAGAGAAATGAGCTGTTGTTTTATATTTGTTTGTTTGGCCAGCGTCGTTGTGGGTTTTGGTTGTTTTGTTGTTGTAAGTGATAAGGAAGTGTCTGTGACGCGGTCAAAGAGCTGCCAGGAACTACGTTCTCCGTGTGCTTCGCCTTAGAACGTTCGTCAGCCAGCCAATCAGATTCAAGCGTTCAACAGCCCCGTAGTATAAACAAGTAATAAAAAAGCATCACAATGAATGCGACATAACAAAGACAACATAAAAATTAAATACAGCACAAATATAACACAAAGCAATGCGGCACAAAAGAACGCAACTCAAAGCAATGAAATAACAAATGTGAAGCGTGCAGTGCCAACAGGCTATAACTGAATATAATCTTGCCTCCTAATGGAATAGAATTGGAAATGTTCATCTATTGTTTTTTATTATTATTCTACTTGTTTTAGAATGTTACGAGAAAATTCAAATTATAAAGTGGAATGATCCCTTCACGTTCACATAACCATGAAAAGACAGACAGAAAGAAAGAAAGAAAGAAAAACTGGATGTCTTGAACATTCAGAAATAATGTCTGCATAATTTAATAGGAGCATCAGCAAAATGTTCTTAAAAATATTTCGTTAGTTGGGTAAGGCAAGATAATGGAACCCAAAACAAAAGAGCAACAAAGCAAGCAGAGCAATACAAAGAGCCCAAAGCGGAGCAATGCTGAGTAATATAACATAATATAATCTTGGTTTATCTGAAATCATGTATTTTAACATAATCCAGGATAATAAAGCACAAAGCTATGCTCTGAAGAAACACCAAGCAATATAATGGACCCTTATATTATCTTTGTTTCACGTTTAGTCATGTTATAATACTTCACATGTTACACTTGTAAACCTTGGGTAGGTTAGGTTAACGTTCTCATGTGAATACAGCATGCAACAAGCAGGCCGGGATTAAATAACTGCTTTTCCTTCTAGAAATGTTGGCAGGTAATTCTCTTTACTTGTCTGAAGTTTTCCGAAACGTAGCACCTGTTTCCCTCAGGTACGAAAACTGGGAAATAAACCCAGCACTTGAAAGTATATCTACGACTGTAGAAGCACATGAATAAATAAAGAAGCGAGCACAGAGGAAGCTTACGATTGGCTGTCTGTAGTTTAAAAAAGGCATGGTGCAGAACCCCTATGTTTCACACCATCGCAACCCTATAGCCGTACCATAACAAAACCTGACCCACGCATGAAGAACTCAGCAGCTGTGGTCAAATCTTTCTGCTACCGTTTTCAATCACAATCGCGAAAACAACCTTGGACGATGTGCTTTTGATTATCCTGTGTAAAGTGTGTCACCTGCTCGTGGGAGGAACGAGTTACTCACTTATATGTGCTTTGATTACGGTGCATCCTCATCGCATACGCCAGAGCAGATCTGAAGAGAAACTTCTCGCTCTCGTTCCACTCGTACTGAGATACACAGAAAAATGATTTAACAGGGAGCACAATATGTCTGAGTAAAATTACGAATATGGACATCAAACCAATGAGAAGAGATGTAAACCACAGCCTACAGCAGAATCTCCGAGGGCCGTTTTAATGCTGAGTCTGACTTTAAATCCATCTTGACTGTCTACACAGAGAGAAAGAGAGTCATTTATTTACAGAAATCATTGCTTGCTGTTGTTGTGTTGATCTGTTACGTCTTGTTCTTTTTGGGCCGATAAGGCTTGTGCTGAGTCTGTCCATCCTTGAAAAGGGTTCTCATTAGGGAACTGATGTGTCACTTTATTTCTCCGTGATTTCTCAAGATACAGGACTGAATGAGATCAGATTAGATGCCAAACAAGAAAGTAAGTGTGGAAGAATCCGGTTTAGGATGTTTAGATGCTTCAGCGATGATTTTGTCCTTATTTAAACCCTCTTGAAGTTTCGGTTCACTGTAATTTCACACTCCCTCTGAACATTTTCACTTTCTCCTTTCCTTTAAATGTATCCTGACTATCGTCAATTGAGTTCCCTTTTCCCCGGCAGGCGAACCTCTCTTTCTCTCTCTCTCTCTCAAAAAAAAAGAAAAAGATAATCAAGCCTAAAAACCCCCCAAAAACTAAAGCTGTAAAAAAATATATTTGGAAACAAAATAAACCAAAATAAAATACAAAAACCTAAAACTTACTAACATAAGTACTACAACTAATGAATAAACATTTAGATACTAAAAAAAAACTATTTTAGGCAATTAAAATCAAAGCAGAGAATACAAATTAAAATATTATTTCAGTGCTACTGAACAACATGACAAATGACTTGTTCATTTCTTACTCTAATTCTCATCACAGATGTTTCACTTCTTATGTATTTATTTAAAATGTGTCTTTGGTATCTATATAAATAGACGATGTATACCCTAGTAAAAAAGTAGGTTAATATATTTATTTCATACGAAGTATAGTTCAAATCTAACATATTTACTGACAGATAACTCCAAACCTACAGAATTATTACAGAGTATCCCTTGTGAACAATGCATATAAGCCTTAAATAAACCTTTATGTCACTTTTAATGAGTATTGTGTAATATTGTCCTTTAAGTGCTAAATATTTCAAGTGTACCTAAAGTATACTTGCAATAGTTCCACTTTCAAACACAATCAAATATACAGAGTATGCTTTTATTGGAATTCAGGACTATTTCCTAGAACTAATTAAAGTGCAAAAAATGAGTTGTTCCAATTCAGCAGACTTCAGTTCAACTGCATGCCACTTTTATTAAGTGCATAAATATGAGTGTATTTGTAGTGTACTAAGCATGAAATAAATCTAATTCAGGTATATTTATTTTTCACTTGGAGAGAGACTGAGAGAGAAAGTTCTCATGTCCTGAACATCTTTTCTTAATTTCAATCCATTGGATTTATTGACTGAACTGAAAAAGATCTGCAAATGCTCAATTCTATCCGATCGAACACATTTTCTACTGCATTCATTCATCTTTAACACTATAATTCATCCTCTCAGATGACTCAAAGGCTGTGTTTCCTCTGTGAAACCCAGCTGTGACATTAAAAATGACTGCAGCTCCTCTAAACTCAGAACAAATGAGCAACTCTCCGCAGGTGCAAAGATCGGAGGAAACTATTTCACTCAAGCAGACACCAGTTCGCACAAGATCCTGATCCGGAAATCTGAGATGCTTTACCTTTACAAAGATCCTCTGCAACCAGGGGAGGCAGGAATATCAGAAGAAGAACTCCAGCAAGCATCTCTCTCTGGATGAGCTACTTTATCTCATGTGTTGCTGAATGCAGCGGTCAGAGATTATAAACCGGTCAGATACAAAGGGCTGGACGGAGCTGTTTAATGGTTAAGCGATGACTAGACCTGCCTCCAGAGAGAGAGAGAGAAACTGTCGTTGTTTCTGCCGTGTCTCTCCAGCGTATGATTTCTCTTCATCATAACAACAGATGTGGCTACGCTGACCTGCTCTGGATCGTTCTTTGCTTCTGTCAGTATGTAAACACAGCGAACACCGGGTGTTTACAGCTGTACGGTGTGTGATATCAACATCAACCTGAACGCCATTTTGACTGCTGCCTTTATGCTGTTGTTTAAAGTTGTATTTTTCTTATTTTTAATGATGTGTTTTCTGAATATGTTGTCGGTAACATCACTTCAAAGTGTCAGACACGGGTTATTTCTGAAAAATACAAGGGAAACCAGATCACAGATGAAGGCTGCGCTTCCTGTGAACCCCTGACGATTGAAGCAAACCGCTTTCACTTGAGATTAAAGCTTTTCCTGCAAGACCAGAAAAAGACAAATCAGACAAGAAAGTGTGATGGTTAACCAACTTCTGACACTGCAAGATGAGAAAGCGGTTAATTTGTTACCTAATAACAAAAAAACAGGTTTACTCAGTCATTGTTGTACTCTACGTGTATTTTAGTATCAGTCAATTTATTCAGTACTGTCAAAAGCGACAGTAAAGTTATTTGAACGGCACAAAAGATTCATACAATAAACGTTTTTGCATCAAAGAATCCTGAAAAAACGTGTATCATGGTTTCCATGGTTACTGTAAGATTGTGTGACTGGATAACGATCACAGAAATAAATTACATTTCAAAATATTTTAATATGGATAACAGCTATTTTGGATTTTTTTTTTTTTTTTTAATCAAATAAATGCAGCCCCGGTGAGTATTAGAGATTGCCGTTCTCTGTATAAAAATATTAAATATTAGATATTTTGTAAAAGCCAATATTATAACTTTCTGTAAGAACGCAACAAACAAAATGAAAAAAACAACATAATTTTAACCCCATAAATAAACACCCCTACAGAAAGATAAATGTGTTTGAGAAGCAAGGCAGCATCAGATATGAAGTTTTCAGAGGATATATTGTGAATTACGTGTTTGCTCTCAGCCATTTCCTAACCCTACCCTTCGCTAAATTCTGTTGAATTTATGCTTAAAGCAAGAAAAATCTATCCTCTGAGTATCTTTCACAGTTTTGCTGTGTGTCTTGTTTTCAACAGGTTTAATAAGATGTTTTGCAAAAAACTAATTTTCCAAATGCTACGCTTATAGCATTTTAGTGCTGTTTCATCTACTTTTTCCACATCAGTAAATTCCACACAGGATATAAAGTCATGTGAGACGCTGTTAGATAAGTGTCTGTCACATATAAATGTCATAAAATGCCACGCTTTGCTACCCGAGTGAACTATTGTTCACATGACACAGACAACACCCAAGACCTACAGTACTTCATCAACTCGTCACTTATAGAGGGACAGATTCATTTTCCTGAAGAGTTTTTTTTTTCACTGTAATGTTGGAGCCAAGCCAAACCTGCCCGAGAAATATGTGAGTTATTAGAAATCAAATGCGGCTGATAGGGCAGTCACTGTCAATGTGTGCCTCACAATGAAGACGGCCACCTTCGTCTTACCAGAGCAGATGTTTAACCAGGAAATCACATCTCCCCACAAAACAAGAGTTCATTTGCCCGACACAAGATGGCAGTAAAGATCTAGTGTATTCTCTTTCAAACTCTAAGAGAAATCATTAATAGTCTTCAGTTAGTGTTCTCCATATCAGTGATCTGTTCATTATCGATTGTGATAAACATTAATACACTCTCTTTTTCAAGTTTTAAACATAAATAAACAAGAGTCTTGTTTCATTCTTTTTTCCCTATATTTAATTTCAAATGAGCGTTTCCGAATTAAGCGCAAATCCCGAGTCTTTAAATCTTAAACAAAGTGTAAATATAAATATTAATATAAAGGTACATTTTTAAACCCAAAGGTAAATGTTCAGTCTTTCAATTTTAAACATAAAATGTATTCTGATTGATGAAAAGTAATGTTTTATGTTCAGACGTGGAACATAAAATGTAAATATATATTTAATATATGTAGTCATTACTAAATGTAATGATTTAAATGGAATGCAAATGTTATGCCTTTAAATAAATATCAATTAAATATTTATTTAGGCTACACTTAAAGTCAAAATGTCTTTTAATGTCAAAAATTGAAACAAAAAGGTAAATATTTAATCAAAAAGCAAATTTTAGCTCTGAATATTCAGCCTGTCGTTCGCGTTGGGAGTTTGTGTGGTTTTGTGACGCCCCCCTGCGGTCGGATTTGGTACTGAGTCAGAATCAGCCAATCTTCGGCCGAGTTGATTGTGTGTGTGTGTGTGTGTGTGTGTGTGTGCTGGAGCACCGCAGAGCGGACGCGCCTCCCTCCCTCCCTCCCTCCCTCCGCCACAGGGCCACGGAGAGGCCGTACGTCTGCGGCTCGCGCTCGGGGATGGATCAGGGATGCGCCGCGGGCACCGGAGGGACCTTCCTTTCCCTGAGCGACACTGAGCAGAGATGCTACTCGGGGCTGTACGCGCTCTGTCAGCCCGACAGCAGCGGCAAACTGGCTGCGGGGAAAGTGGCGGAGCTGTTCCGGGCGTCGCAGCTGCCGGCCGAGACGCTGCACCAGGTGAGTTATATATATCCGCTCGCGATACAGTGTGTCTGCTGTGTCTGGATATACAGGCAGCATGCGGCGGTGTGGTCAGCACAGAGTAAAGTTGAGGGACCTGCTTGTGCCTTTGAAGGCGTTCATGGTCCAGTGATGACATTAAATGGTAATACTGTAGTACTCTGACATACAGTCATTTAACGAGTATCATATCCATACTCTATTGACAAGACGCATAAAACATGTCCAGAAACACACAAGAGTCCTTTTTGGCAGTTGAAATGAAGTGCATTGCATATTGCATTATGTCAGGGTTTATTAAATGAATGAGTGAAATAAATTATTTACTGTGTACTGTAGAAGTATAGGGCTACTTTCCAAATTTAACAGCTTGTTTTGATGGTGCCATACGGTTATAGCATTTACTACAGTATTGAATTATTGAATAATTGCTGAATTGCTAATATTTGACTGCATTGTTATTGCTGTGGCACCATGCCCATAGCCAGGATACACTTATTTAGTAATGATAGTGTGTGTGTATATATATATGATAGTATATTCTGACTTGATATTGATTGGACTCTTCATAGTAAAATGCTGAATCTTGTTTTGAGGTTTAAAAACACATTTTAAGATCATTTGAAGCGAAACCTCAGCATTAGCAGTGAAGGTGTGCTGATGTAGGCATTTCTCTTCAGTAGTAAACACTAGGATGCGTCATGTGTCGTCCCACACGTCATATGAGTCAGGTAGAGGGTGTTCACTGTGTTCAGGCGCTCCTGGTGCTTTGTGGGTGGTGTTGAAATAGACTGTTGTGTGTTGTTTCTGCTGTGAATTTGGGATGACAGGAAGGGTGCTGCCTCGTTCACACACAGATAACACTGGGCCGGACGGGCTCACAGGACTGCTTGTTATAGGCGGGATACAAATAATACCTCAAATGCTTCACTAATCCTTGAAAAGGTTCGCCCAAGCTGTATGAATAAACCAGCAAGACGTTTACATTGACAACATTAGTTTTATTTCAGTCTTGCGTTCAACCACATTTATATCAGGAACATTTATTTTCATGTTATTGATACACAATTACAACCGTTCGCATCCTCTTGAATGTTTTGAATTAAAGGGGCCATTTCTTTGCACCTGTACCTTTAAGACTTAAAGGGAAATAGCCTGTTTTGCGCGTGCTTTGCCTTAGCTTTGCTGGTTTCACATCAGCGGTTACTCACTGAGTTATTCAGGATCTGTCTGTGCTGCTTATTACCTCACTGTGACTGGGTCACGTTTCTGAACACCCGGCTGGCGTTGGTGACGTCTAAAATCTGATGTCAGATGTTTTTGCAGCTTCGTTTTAATAAAAAGTCTTTTTCCACTAGGGAAGCTTTAAAACTGTTTTCATTGTCTAGTATACACTTGTATTATTGTTATTAATATTATTATTTTAAAAGCTAGAAATACGTTTCCTTGTGGTATACACCACCGTGCAAAAGTTTAGGCTCAGTAATAATTCGAATAATAATCATAATTGACTAATCGTTTTTGATTTCAAATGTTTTGATAAATAAAAAACTGGTTAGCATTAAAGACATCTTTCAAAACATCTTCCAGACTCTTAAAGAGTTATTATGTGTGATCTCTTAACGTGTAGAAGATGATTTGCTGTCTGGCTCATATTTCGTGGACTTGTGTGAACACAAACAAACTCAGGCGATTAGATGCAGTGTGTCTCAGCAGGCTTTGGCAGGGAGCACTGTGTGCTGGGAGAACCATCTCATTGTGTTCCCGCGCAGACAGGAAGTCCAGCGTGTCCTTCTGCTCTGTTTCCTGTCCGTTTGCCCTGGCTTGGCCACCTACACTGACTTAACCCATAAAAGACGGGCAAACACACAACCACATGAACAAAACAGTCGGGAAGGCCTCGTTGGCAGGAAGCTCCACACACAGCCGTAAACCTTTTCTTTGTGTTTGTTTCTCGCGGATCATTTAGTCATTAGAGGGATTTTTGGAGTGATGTCACTGTTTGTGGTTGCTCTGGCAACAACAAATAAAGTTTGTCCCTTTAAAACAACACAAGTTTTGTTGCCGTCCTAGTGTTTATATTACTGAGAGAAATATAATCAGAGGCATGCGTGATTGGCTCTCGTCGTTTTGAATATATATTTTATTTGATCTTACTATAATATTCTGTCATTTGAATTTTTTTGTTTTTTGTATTTATTTACAAAAGTTCGTTTTAAATGTCTATGTAGTTTTTATTATAAATATATATTTTTTGTATTCATTTATTTAGTTTTAGTTTAGTTATAAAGTAATGTTACTTTGTGATTTAAAAAAAAAAAAAAAAAAATATATATATATATATATATATACATATACACATATGAAAATGTATTCAAAATAAGAATAACAACTATAATAGTATCCCAAATATACTAAGATAACACTTCAAGTTAAACAAGAAGCAGAAATCAGTTTCTATGTTTTATATTTTATTTAAAACGTGCCTCCCCGTTGACCAGAGGATGCCAGATAAGCTGCGGGATCCAGGAACGACGAGTCACCGTTTTCATTTCCCAAACAGTTTATTACATTTTCAATTGGATGACCCACCTCCTGCGTATGCG
>JAUYWG010000061.1:17451511-17510585 GCA_034779775.1 Enteromius afrohamiltoni
TCGCTGATAGTCTCTGGTTGTAAAAAATAAATAAATAAATAATACTATTTAAAATGTCACATGAATACATTTTATATATATATATATATATATATATATATATACAGTACACGCACACATGTATTTTTTTAGATACACACACACTGAGGATGTCTGTTTGTCTGAAGGCAGAGGGTGCTGACGAGTCTCATATGAGATCTGATCTAGTCCAGCCCTTATATCAGAGTGAACCTCTAAATGCTCTTAGATCAGACATTTTCTTGTTCTTTTTTCCCAAGCAGGAAATGGGTTCTGTTGACCTGCAGGTGACCCCTTGGCCAGGTGTGACTGCTAAACAGGACGTGAGAGATGAAAGCAGGAAACCTGGTAAATGACTTTAGAGACAGACGTCAATAAGCATGATTAAAGGAAAAAATATATCTGATGGGTTTTTTTTATACCCTAACCCTAACAATAATAATACCTTACCTTATAATACCTGATTTATATCCAGGCACATTTGTGAAGGACACCTTACACCAAAAGTTAATCAGCAAAAATACAATCAATACAAAGCAAAGGCATCTGATATTTTGTATCTTATGTAAATGTGGTTGTATTAAGTACGTACAAATGTAACAAATGAAGTGTTTTTTAATTGAATGCAATGATAGATGATGTTCTTCTGTGTTTTATTGCTGTGTCAGCAGAATTCAGCCCAAAGAGAATTCCAGAGCCACACGAAAAGCCAATACAGCGTGTCAGCACTTTAAAAGCAGGTGAGTCACTGTCCTCAGGCACAGCACACGCCCCTGACCCGCACCGCATCAACCCAAGCCTCTCATTTACCTGTGCTGTTCAGGAAACAATGAAACCTGTGGTCGTTTCCTCACTCTGTATGACTCTTCTTCTGTGTAACTGATGCGTGACGTTTAGCAGAATGTTCCAGGTGCTCTTTTCATACAAGTGCAAGTGAATGGATGCCGTCGAGCTCAAAAAAAGGACAAAAATGCATTATAAATGATGCAGTAAGGCAGTTTATGTCAAAAACCAAAAGACCAAAATCTTCTGTACCTCCTGAAGCACAAATCTGTTTCCAACTTAGAAATAGATAAGCTGTACCAGGTTTGAATCAATCACAGGTTTTTTTCTCATGTTACTAACATTGCGCAGTATTTTGAGTAAACGAAAAGAGAAATGACAAATGTTGTTGAGTTTTTTTGGTTAGATTTTTCTCCCATACTTTCAAATGCAATGTAAAAATATTTTTAGATAGAGAAATGTTAATACAGCAATTCAAACAAACTAATAAAGGAGCTTGATTTAGTATTACATGTGTTATATATTGTTGTGTGTATATATTGTTATAACATGTATTCATATTTAAAAATATACATTTTTGTTTTAGTTTAAAGTTAACGTATTATTAATATTTCTATTCACATGCAATTTATTTGATTTTATTTATCCTTAAAGGAATAATTCACCCACATTTAGCTAAAAATGTACTTGCCCTCAGTCCATGCGAGATGTAGAGGAGTGTGTTTCTTCATCACTTGCTCAAAACCTCGAAATAAACATAATGAAAACATCACAATAATCCAACAATCCATCAATTCATTGAATCAATTCAATCACTGAAAAGCTGTGTTTTTGTAAGAAACAAATCCATCAGGCATTCTGACTTAAACCCCTGCGGTCTATAATCTATAATAATGCCTCTTATACGTCAATAACATGAATACTGTCCAAAAAATATCACCTGTAACTGGACAGAGGAAATAGCTTATTATATCTCTTATTTGTATGTCTGCTGAATGAATATATTTGATAACTACAGAGAGAATCTGCATCACATAACTAAGTATGTAGGTCATATGAGCCCGAGAGTGTTTATTCCCCTGTACTTCCTCTCTATGGATAAGGGCAGCATGAACAAATTTGTGTCCCACAGAAAAAAAGCCATTAGTATTTGCCACAACATGACACGACTTCTCACTTCTGGGTGAATGATCCCTTTAAGTAACTCGCGAGGAGATGAATCAAAATACGGACCAATCACTGCTCTCTCTTGCCAAATCATCTCTTGTGATCAAGCCACATATAGGCAGTGTATCAATCTAGCAGTCCTGTTTGTTATTTTCACTCATGATGGGTGTGATGTTGTGAAGTAAAACCTCTCAGTGCCTCTGGGTGTGGACACAAAGCCCGTTATATCCACAGCGCTGACCTTTTGTTCTAATATTTCATGCAGTCTGCTCTGATCCAATAACAGCTCATATTTATTGAAGTGCCCAGATCCCTGGGCGTTCACAAATAATTCTGTGCTTTATTACTTCAGTTTGAACGCAACATTGCTTCCAATACGGTTCTTATGAAATGCATTTTCCTCAGCGTTGGTAGAAACGAGAATCCAAGTTGAAACTGAGTTTTCTTCAGTCCCCCGGTGCATGATGGGATAGCAGACAGAGGCCCGTTTGAGGTTTTTAGGGGAGCTGTAGGTGTTCAAGGCCTGTTGTTTGGATAGTATCGATGCTCTTGAATGTGTGTTTGGTGTTTTAGTGTTACAATTCATGCAGTGTTTCTGATGTGAAGTGGGATCTGTTAACTAGAGAGAGCAGTTCAGTTTAGGACCGGCTTAAATCTTTGCGCTCGTGACTTTGTCCTCTTGTTGATGAGAGGTAAACTAAAAAAAGAATGCTTGTTTCATTTTTTGAGTGTTCTTAGTGAAGAACGATGCCTGCGTTTGGCTTTTAATTTAAATAAATAAGATTTCTCTCAAGAGCTTTACTGAAGAAATAATACTTTTACCATGTAACTGTATAATAACAATAACATGTTTTACAGATTCTCCACAAGAGCTTGATGCGAACATGAAGTCAAGAACACGGCCCAGGTAAAACCTTTTTAAACTCATAAAGGTGCGTGTGGGTTTTTTTCTCTATAAATTCATACTTTTATTCAACCCGGACACATACAATTTTAACAAAAGATTGATTTTTAAACCACTTCTGAAGGATCGTATGACACTGAAGACTGGAGTAATGATACTTAGAGTTCAGCAAAGGAATAAAAAGAAAAAAATTCATATGTTTAATTAGAAGCAGTTCTTTAAAATTTTTCTTTAAAAATTTTACTTTTACTTTTAAACAGTAGTTTATGTATTTTATGAATTGTAGTAATTATGAATTAGTACTAATTAACATTCAACTACAAGATTCAGGGTTTATTTAAATGTACATTTTTTAAATAAATGTATTATTATTATTATAAAATGTATACCGTAATTATTATTATTGTTGTTGTTGTTATTCATTGTTTTATAAATAAAACAAAAGCAATAATATTTTTCTTATGACTATAAAAAAGTATTATTCTTATATTTATACAGCCTAGGTATTAACAGGATTTTTCAGATTATGTGGTTTGTTGTGCCACTGCATTTTAGTATCATCAAAAACGTCTAGGTTACGAACCTAACCCACGTTCCCTGAAGGAGGGAATGGAGACGTTACATATGGGAACAATATGGGAGCTTCAGTGGTGCTGAAGCCAGTGGTTGATGGCAGAGCACAAGAATAACACAAATTTTTAAATGTGGAATAAAAAATACAATATATCGATAATATTATGGATATAATTGAAGGCAAACACAGCCTTCTGGTAGACCGTGGATATGTTTTATAGCCAAACCTCTGGCGAAGGAGACCAGAGGAAGCACAGCTGGAGCTACCCCGCTCTAGGTCCGACTGTGGGACAGGGAGGACTCAGATTACGCGCAATTAAGGGAACACTGAGAGAAAATACCGCACAGATCCCGTAGGAGTGGCGCAGCAAGCTAGCACCAGCCGGTCCTCTCGCTCACCTGCTGTCCTTCTGAGGACTTGAGAAAACACAGCCTCTATGCAGAGGTCTTTTTCTGTAAAACCTAGCGATGGTGACGGTGTCGCCCAGCCTGCAGCTCTAAACTATGCTAAGTCCACGTCCGTATAGGACGAAGCAGAACTCTCTGAGTGAGCTCCCAGTCCTAAGGCAAGGCTTCCCTGGTATAAAGGGAATGGCTTTAGCCACCCAATGAGCCAACCTCTGTTTGGAGAGAGCATTCCCTTTCTGCTGTCTGCAGTAGCACAATCTGAGCTGCTGGAGCATTCTGACGCTCCGAGTGCAGTCAGTGTAGCGGCGCTTTCTCAAAGTGCGTACAGGACAAGCAACCTCTCCCGGGGCAGAGCTAGCGGGTTCCTACCTAATCGCAAAGACACAGAAGGAACCCTGGGCACATCTGGCTGGGCTTTCAGCCGGACCAAGCTCAAGGCACTCTATGTAGACAGAGACAGTTTGTGGGTCTCCTATCCTCTTTAGTAGAGACCAGCGCACTGAAAGGCGCTGTCCTTCAGCACCAGATATTTTTGTTCTATTTCTGCTTCCTGAAGGGGCTCAAAGGGAGCGTGCTGCAGGCCATGTAGGGCGACAGCAAGATCCCAAGAGGGTGAGAGATGTGGTCTCGGGGATATTTCTTTTTTCATCAACCTGACGCGCACCTGTAGGAAACCGAACGATGAGTAGGTGCTTACCGAGGGGCATGGCCTCCACTGCATTGTGAAATGTGGCTGTGACAGCGACATACACTTTGAGAGAAGAAGGGGACAGCCTGCGCTTGCTGGGGGTGGAGGCGCTATTCTCCAGGAAGGGTGGACTGTCGTGAGCTGTGGCTACACGGCTGAGAGCCATGGCATATGAACAACGCGAAACATTTTTATGTTATATGCCAAAACAGTTGGATGCCTGTCTGCTTGCCCGTTGTATACAGCACCCGGCCCGTGGACGAGGCACAAGTGTCCTTGACTACAGCCTGCCTGGCCATGGCCAATAGGTGGCTACACTGCGGCACAACACCAGTCCGGAGTGTGCCATGGTTCTGCCCATCTAAGGACCCAATCGTGTAACCAGCGCTGAGCGGTCTCATATGAATCAGCCCAGTGGCATGTTTGCATGCGGCCATGCTGTCAAATACCCCAGGAGCCTCTTTTGAGAGGGACCGTTGTCTTGTGCCTGATGTATCTAAGCAGTTCAGCGTGGCCTGCGCGCTCGCTGGCGAGGCGAGCAGAGCGATCGAGTCCAGCTCAATACCGAGAAAAATGAGATCCTCTCCTCTTTTATTTTTCAGGGAGAGTTTACTCTTTACTCGGTCGACCTGAAGACCCTGAAGGCTGAAGTGCCCCAGCACTATGTCCCTGCGCATCCTTGTACAACAAATCCCACGAGTGAGCCATTATCAGCCAGTCGCCGAGACAGCTGTTAGGATGCGGATGTCCCTCTGCTGCTTCAGCGGGGAGAGAACATCCTTTGAGAGGGACAGGCCACAGGGTGTTGTACTGATATGCTCGATCCTCGAACGAAAACAGCTTTATTAAAAGGGGTGCGGCGAGGCAAATCGAGGCATAAAAGCACGCGTCCTTAGGCCGGTGGCTGCGGACCAACCCTGGCTCCAGCTGCATGCTTAGCGCACACTTCGGAGCGAGGATGGGTCTTAACTCACCTCTCTTTCTGGGCACGATGGAGTGAGGGCTGTAAAACCCTGACCACAACTCAGCTGGAGGGACAGGCTCGATTGTGTCCTTCGCCAGTAGGACAACAACCTCCGCACGAGAACAGCTGCATCACTGTTTGGACTGACTGAGTGTAGCGAATACTGTGGTGTGGGCGCCTGGTGAACTGAATCGAATTGCCGAGTCATACCGTCCATATCAACCACCGCGAGGGGCTGAGAAGCGCTATGTGTGCTTCCCGCCAAGTCGCTGGGGAATCAAGGGACGTTGACCGCCGTGCCAGCATTGGGGCAGCCTGCAGGGGGACAGGGGCAGGGACTGTGAGTCTGGCCGCATTGAGCAGCGCTTACCTGCCTCCCTGGATCCAGCGCTGGCGAAGCAGTGCCCTAGGTCTGCATCTGAGGAGACAAAAAAAACATTTGGGTCAGATGGGAACCTCTGGGCACTGTGCCCGGAGGTGATGAGTTTTTTTTTTTTGACTTTCCGTATACACAGAAGCTCCCATCCCTCCTTTGAGATTTGGGGACGGAGATGCCATCGACATCGCCCAAAGAGTAGTCCTTATCACCTCCGGGCTACCTGTGTCAGAAACGCTCCCCGCCCCTCCGGGTGTTATAGACCAGTCCCTGAGCAGCAGGTGGTGCCCCTCGCCCGCGGCCAGCTCAACGATGGGTTGCCGGTTGGGCATCTGGTGCTTCGGCAGGGGTCGGAGCAGGATTACTGGATGCCACGGGGGGACGCCCTCTGCGACGAGCAGACGGAGACTGTGTACTCGGAAACGGGCTGATGTGAGACATCGCTTTGGTTTGCTCCTGAACTGTGGAGAACTCCTGGTCCAAGTCCCTATCAGTGTTGCCGAATAGGCTGACCTGGAAGGTGGAGGCATGAAAGAAAGCGAGCTCTCCAGTCTCTCCTGACCAAGGGCACGTGCTGCAACCTTCATCGCTCGGAGAGCGAGGTCAGTCGCAGTACGGAGTTCCTGCATAGCCCCCTGGTCCGGCCCACTCTCCTGCAGGAGCTGCAACACTTAGCCTGGTAGACCTGGAGTGTTGCCAACACGTGCACGGCGGTGGAGGCCTGCCCAGTGGCATAGTAAGCCTCGCCCGTCAGAGCAGAAGACGACTCACAATGCCTCGGACGGGAGACGACTCTCCTCAACCTCACCTTCAGACTTACCCTCTGATGCTGCCGAAGATGTCTCATCCTCTCGGGGCACCCCAAAGGACACACTCAGCCCTGTTACGGGGGGAGCGGTCTTTTCCAGGAGGGCCATGGGTCTATGTGGTGCAACAGAAGTCTGCACGGCTGTTACCCCGGACGGAACATTCTGAAAGCTCACCTGGAAGTCCAACAGGCACCTCGCCGCAACGCGGGAATGACGCAAGGGAAGCCGTCTTGTGAACGAGAGGCGGTACTTCAATGTAGCCATGGTCATACGCTCGCAATGAACGCATTGACCATCCACAAAAGCTGTCTCAGAGTGCACTCGGCCCAAACATGCGAGACAACGATCATGTCCGTCCAAGAGGTGAGGAAACTCCGGCTCCGGAAACTCCGGAAATGCACGGCTGGTTTGACGTTCTGAAGAACGCTTCACCAACTCTTTCTCACGGTTGCCCAGGGAAGGCCTAACGTGGCAACTCCGTGCACTCAGAGGTCTTTTGCTCTCTAGATATGCAAGATGACTGGCACACAAGCCTTTAAAAAGGCTAAAATCCAGCCCGCAGGATTCGCTGACAGCCGCCCAGATCAAATGCTATCAGAGGAGAGAGCAGGAAAACAGGAACTCTTAAAATCAGGACTCTTCCTTGATCGTTCTCCAGAATTCGCAGAGGGGGTCTCCTGTAGCCTCTCAGACAGCAAAGGCTCTGAAGTGAAAATCTGCATGTGCACTGTGCACGTGCCCTCTTATACTCACACAGTGATTGAGTGCACCTGAGCTCAATCAGTGCACGCCGATGTTCATTGGCATTTAGTAAAAACATTGGTCTTTCTGGCGAGTTTCTATATGTAACGTTGAAGTGATTTGACTGAAAAGGGTAACTTACCTTCTGGACAAAAAAAAAAGAAGAAAAAAAAAGTTTAAAAAAAATTCACCATTAACAAGTAAACAACCACACAGTAACAGTGTGGCACCCTAAATTCATGAGTTTTGCATGAACTATCAATGTAGAATCTGTTACGGTATCTGTACTGTAATAAACAGTATACATTTCCCATCATATAAATACCATTTCTTGGGGGATTTTACCATGGTGGTTCCATGAAGGTTTTTGAAGTACCTAAAGCCTGGAATACACTACCCAGCCTTAAAGTACCATGACTCTACCGTATATACCAAAGTACCATCAGAATCCCACTATCTATTTATTTCTCTGTGTACAGTGAAAAATGGGTCTGTGTGTGTGTTTTACCCACAGGTCGTTCTCCAGCACCTCTATAGATGATGCCATGAAGAAGGTGGAGGAACCGCCCACTCCTCCTCCTCGACCCCAGAAGACTCACTCCCGCGCCTCCTCTCTCGACCTCAACAAGCTCTTCCAACAGAGTGGTCAAGGTTCTCGCCCATCCCAACATTCCTTGAGTATTTAACCATTTACACATACAAGCTTTCATATGCTGAGAATACAAAGTACAGACATTGAAATAACTTACATTCATTACAATCATTTTAGTTTAAGTAAATATTTGACTTGAGTTTCAACGCGGTATTGGCTTTTCTCAAGGTTTTGCGCCTTTGGCAGCGAAGCACCGCTAACTCTGTGGATACTTTGACTGTTGCTTTTGCAAATCTAGTAAGAGGATTCTCTGAGAAAATATTGAAAGTTTATTCTCAAAATGTATGAAGCCGCAAGTTCACAAAGTAAGAATAATTCGCTACCATACCAATTTTTGAGAAGCGCTTTAATAAGATGATTTGATTGTGTTTGTAGCTGTCTCTTTTCTAATGTCAAATAAAGTTCTGGTCCCAGTTGTGAAAAACCATGCAAGAAAGTTTTTATTATTAAAAGGACAATATTACTAAGGGTTTCCTTACTATATTTGTGAAAGGTTTGTTGCAACTGTCTGTATCTTTGAAAGTTTAAAGGTGTTTACAGGTGAGGATTTGAGACACATAAACAAAAGTCTAGTCTAAACCATATAAATGTTTAAAAGAATAAAATATTCATAAATCAATGTTTCACTGAAGCTATTACCACAGAGTCCATTTCTGAATTCCCATCATACTTTAAATTCTTAGTGAGTTTCATGGCAGGCAAACTAAAAAAAAAAAATGGCTTGATTGATAGTACGTTAAACTCGCAGGCTGCGTTTATGTTCATTTATAATATTTTAGTAATATTTCGATGGTCTGTGCTTAATATTTTAGTGCAAAAGGTGATATATAGATGATTATATAGCAGTTGTGGTATTAAATTGCATTGATTCATGTTGTTGTGCTGAATTTAATCAGCCTTACTAGTAGTAGTGGTTTCAGAGTGACAGGGAAGGTTTCTGAATATGTTTTCTTCTCTCAGGTGCTAAAAGTGGCTGGTTGCCTCCTCCTCCAGCTCTCCCTCCACGACCACCAGCTACACAGGTGACCCACTCAGCATCTGCTCATCCACAGTGTTTCCTGATGCCTGGGATTTGTGTTTTCAATCACGATAGCTGGTTTCTAGCTCGTCATTAGCTGTTTGACCTGTTTTCATCTTCCGAAACCCAACTTGATTTTATGTTGGTTTGTGACTGGTCACTGATCTATTTTTCGTGCAATAATATACTGTAGAATTTCTTACAACACGGCTTCTTCAATCAGATTATAGGTTTGTTTCATGCGTTGGTTAATGGTTTTGGTACTTTACTCTTTTGTTACTGTGTTGTACAATAACTCGTGTCTTAATTCAATGTCTCAGATCTTCAGCTTCCTCCCTGGTTCAGAGAAGAGTTCCCAGAAGGCCGTTCAGCAGCCAAACTTTGCAGATTTCAGCAGGTTTAGGGAGGAGGTGAGTATGTTCACGTTGATCCTACTTACAAGTACGGCATTACTAGCACTCCTAAAAAAACATACAATTGATTACATTCACATGTTGGATCACTAATATTGGATCAGCATGAATCGAGTGGAAGTGGAATAATGTAGAGTGGGACTTTATTTTGCAATTAAAAAAAATAATAACAATTAATTAAAAAGCAATGCATTAATAAAAGAATATAGATGTGTGCTTTTTTCTTATTTTGCTTAAATGTCTTTTTATTATTCTTATTCTTATTATTATTTAGTACTACTTTTCTACGTTTTCCAGAAGACAAAATATGTAAAAAGTGTAAATAAATGTAACCTGATCTTTAAATTCAAAAGCTCGTAATGCATGTTTTTCCTTCTGGAGTGTCAGAGAGCATTTGAACCGTCTGTAATGATGAGTCCCTCAGTTGTCCTCGGTGTGAAAAGATGGATCTCATAATCATACAGTCATTTTTGGAGAGGGTTCAAATATAAAGAATTTTTAGGACCTGAAAAACAGTATAAAGAATCAAGGGAATGTAAACTTTTTGATTAATTGAACTATTATTTTGTTAAGGTCTATGTGATGCAAAGTGCAGTTGTCTCACTTTCCTGACAAATAATTCCTCACACGCGTGAAATGTGAAAAAATAATTAACGTCGTTAACGCGTCATTTTTGGCAGCCCTAAATTAAATATGTTTAATTGGAAGCATTTCTTTAAAATTTGGCAATTTTACTGTATTCTGATCAAAAAACCATCATGAGCATAAGACATAAGTTCTTTTACTTTTAAACAGTAGTTTATGAATATTTTATGAATTGTAGTAATTATGAATTAGTACTAATTAACATATTCATCTACAAGATTCTGTGTTTATTTAAGTGTAAATTTTTAAAATAAATGTATTATTATTATTATAAAATGTATACAGGTAATTATTATTATTATTCATTGTGTTATAAATCTAAACATTCAATAATAATTATTGATATTTATTAGTAGTATTATTAAATTGTATTATTGTTACTATAAAAAAGTGTTATGAGTATTATTATATTATATTATATTATATTATTATACCCAGGGATTTTAATTTTATAAAAGCAAAAAGCATAAACATCAGAAAATAGATAATAATAAATTAACAAAACAAAAGAAAAAAAACCTGCAACAAGTAGCAATTTCAGAAAGCCCGCCTCCTATTTGTTTCCTTTATTTACTTTTTGGCAGAATTGATCATTCTAATTAACTTAATTATCTTCTGGATTTTCAATCGCCGTCTCTTAACACAAAAAAATGAATCCCATGTAAATGCAGGAAATGAAATTAAAATCAAACCCCCCAACAACTATGAACAGTTTAAGAAGGTTAGGCACACTGAAGCTGTGCACACACACTCTTCCTGTATCCTCTTTAAAGAGTCTGAACTTCCTCTTTTCGGCGTGTGTGAACACGTCTGCAGCTCTTCAGCCATGTTACTGTCCATGATGTGTGTGTTCTCATGTTTCTGTGGCTGCAGGCAGTTTCCCACAGTTTAATGAGAGTATCAAGCCGCAGGAGCCCAGTGAAAACACACACACTCGCTCACTGCTGCGGGCCGTTCTTACCTCAGCTTACGTTACACACACATTGTTTTGACAGCACAGGCACCTGCACAATATCCTGCTCAAGCCCCATCTATGGAAGCTTACACTTGCATAAGATATGATATGAATATATGAAGGGATTCTGCTCTGAAGTCCCTAAAAGCCTGTTTAACCGTCTCGTACGACAAGCTTTCCTTCAACTTTATAGCCTTTTTACCCCCTGTGCTTTTAACTTTTGGCTCCTGTAGAGCGCTGAGAGGAAACGTGATCGCTGTGTGAGATTCATTTGTTCTAGTCGTGTGAGTTATGGCTTTCATGAGGTCATTATTGGACAGAGAAGCGTGTTTCTGAAATCCAGCAAGTCACCTTTCTAGACCAGATTATGAAGGCATAAGAGATGTGTTCTCTAATCTCTAATAAACCCCCAGTATCTCAATCATTGATTTTGTGTAGATTTTCATGCATTTCTAAATGAAAAATACAAGAGAACAATAGCAACAGAGTATATGGTAGTAATAATGTTATCATAATTGACTTGTTTTATCTTCAAATGAATGTATGCTTTTATACTTATTAAAATGCATCATTATTATTATTATTATTATTTATTTTTATATTTTTTTGCCGTTATTAACATAAATCTAAGACTGAGAGAATAATATAAAAATTATTCTTTTAATTTATTGCATTCTAATTATAAGAGCATTATTATTATTATTATTATTATATATTTATATTATAATGAATCAAATTAAAAATGATAAATAAATGTAAAATAGTTTTACCTTCAATCTTCTGTATGTTTTGTAATTTTATCCTTTTGGCATTTTTGAATTAACACACTTTATTGGAATCAAATATCAAAGGTGTCTACTTCTTTCTGTGACATTATTCATCATTCTTCGTCGCGGTTGCTCACCTCCACCTGCATGACTTCACCCACCATCTGATGACGCTTAACATTTCATCCTACCACTAGCCTGACAGTCTGTGAGTAATTACATCTGGGTTGTTCATTTTCATGTCCCTTGTTGAATAATGACAACACAGCGGCCCCGAGGTGTTCGTTACCGAGCTTCATCCCGAGCTCAGAAAACAGCCTCCATCACTTACTCTCCGCTCGTTTACATCTCAGATCTCTCCGTTTCCTTCAGGGGAAGAACTCAAGCTTAATTAAACTCTGAGCTGAAATGTTTCTAAGCGGGAATCAAGAGATTTGTGTTTGACCTTGAATCCCATCATCCCACGCTATCATCATCATCATCATCATCCTCTCTCCTGAGAGCATATTAATGCAGTATTCAGTATTATGACACAAGAACAAGTACAGTCATGAACCACTGTCATTATAGAAACACTTGATTATCATTTATTCATTTGTTATGATACTGGTTACATGCTCACTGTGGCTTGATGCGGTTTTTTCTGTTCCCATCCACTATAGAGAGATTAATGTTGATTCTGTCCTGTCTCAGATTTGCCAGAAATCAGATTTTTTTTTGCACTTTATATTATTAGGTTTTGTTTAATGTAATTGAAATCTAAATTATCATTTTTATTTTAAGTACAATAATTAATTATAATACTGTTTTAAAGTTAGTAAAATACGATTGTTAGAATAAAATAGTACAAGTTTTTGTTTTCAGTTAAATATTGTGAATGACTTTATATATAAAATGAAAAGTATTTAAAAATAAGTCTAAATCTAAAAAAATTAGTTTAACCTTCAGTTTTCTGTATGTTTTTGTAGTTTTTAAAGTATTGTGTCGTTAACGTAGCAAAATCAACAGAATGAATGAATTATGTCTCCTTACATTTTAATGTAATTATAATATATATATATATGTGTGTGTGTGAAATCAGTTGATTATTTATTAAAACAACATAAAGACCAGTGCAATAAACAGCTGCAGGAAAGGAAGGGGGTTTTTTGCAGTCCTGTATACATTAGATTAGTAAATAAAACTAACTCTGCACAATCCTAACCCTCTATTCTCTATATTTTTTGTTGTATTATTCTGTGAAATGAATTCATTACATTAAACAAACAACGGGTGGCGCTATTGTAAAGGGACAGCACTGACCAGTGTAGACTGTGTGACCCTGTCCAACCAACCAAACTTCATTTTTCCTATTTAGCCATGCTTTAGTACATGCTATCACATTTTTCCTAAGTTTTGTACAGTTCGAAGGCACACTTGTTTTTATGTAATGCTCCTCTGCCACGTAATAGTCCTTCTGAGTTTTATAGGCGACGATGGGCACCGTTACCTTCACGCGGCTGTATTACGCTCGTAACTCTTGCGTGTTTTCCAAGGGTACGGCTGGCTGAGTGAAATAACTCCTTGCGTGCCGCAGCAAATCAAACCGCTTTATGACTTTTCAGACAAATTTATAGCCTCACAATCGTCCTGTTTCTGCTATTACTTTTCATTGTGCCATAAAGAACAGATTCCCTGTGCCACATCGACCACAGTCCCGGACGCCAGGCGCTTTCTGACCAACGCATTACATGTGTTACGAAGTGATTGAATGTTGGCACAACACGGTCACGTGTGCTTACGCACAGTAGTCAGATTTGTGTGAAATACAGCAGCGTGAGCGGGAGAGTCTCTGCTGAGAAAGTGGAGATGGATGTTATGCCCTCGGTGGTCCGTGAGGGAGAGCTGTGTAATTCACTTTAAAGACTTCACTGCTGCATCTCTGCTCGTTCTTTGCCCGCTTCCTCTTTGTGAAAGGCTTTTGGAAAGAGATGACTAAGGGGGAATACAGACTTAAAGGGGTAGTTTGTCCAAAAATCATTTTCTCGCCCTAAAGTTGTTCCAAACCTGTATGAGCTTCTTTCTTCAGTTGAACACAGAATAAGAATATGGGGGTAACCAAACAGTTTCTGGTCACCGTTGACTTCCAGTGTATTTGTTTCTGCATTATGGAAGTCAGTGGGGACAGCAAATGTTGGGACTTTTTTTTTTTTTATGTGAATAAAACAAAAGCTAAATCACTTTTCTCCACGGTTAATAAAAATGAGGGATCATTGAAGCCCCTCATGGTGAAACATGCTCACAAATGTGTTGATATCTTGGTTGATGTTAAAAAATTGCTTTGGGGTTTCCAACTAAGTTTCTGATCTCAAACTCCTCATCCTCTTACAGCAGGAGAACAGCCTGAGAGGAGGTCTGAGCGCAGAGGACCTGGTGCCTCCCAAATCAGTAAGAACTGACCCCGTCCCATTAACAAACACCCAACACCTTACCTGAGGCCTTGTAAAAGGAGCGCCTATGTCACGGATGCTCAGCCTCATCATCAGCTTGAGAATCTTCTACTCATCTTTAATGTACTTTAACATTTAATCATCTTCTTAGGATTCTACAGTGATACATCAAGGCCACGCCCCTCAGAAGCCAGTGCGAAGAAAGCTCCACCCTGAAAGCCAGAGTGCCACGCCCCCCTTGTCCACGCCCTACTCTGCTGCAACACTGACCAAATCTACACAGAGGTCCGTATATTTGTATTAATTTTTTCTGTTATGGCAGTCATTGCAATAGTATTTTATAGCTTAAAAATCACTTACAAAAAATTGTTACAAGATGTGTATATATTAGAAAATGTAGAAAATATTAAAATATATTAGAAAATGCAATATTAGTAGTTCCCCTATAACATGTATATATAATTTAAAATGACAAATATATGTTCAATGTAAAATATATGGGAATGATATTTTCAAGTATTGACAAAACTAGTTGAATTCTAGTTTAAGATAGAAAATGATCATGATAATAATAATAAAGAAATATGTATATTATACATTTTCAACAACAATATAAACAAACGTTGCTGCGCATATGTTCGCTGCGCAAATCAGATAGATTTATTAAAAATGCAGACTCGTTCTCTGCCAGCAGGAGGTGTACCAGAAAGGAGAGGTTTCCACGGTAACGGCTGTAGACAAAGCAGCTCTGAGCTTACAAACACTGCCTTACATGCAGGACCCAGAGAAAATCACATTTCTTCCTTTAGAAATACAGTGATATCGAAATGTATTCAATCTATAATATAATATTAAGAATGGAAGTGTTTTCAGTGAAATTCGACAATAACATTTGCTTTAAATCAAATTTATTAATTAGAAAGAAACGAAGATCCAATATTAATAATACTAGTCGCACAGTGTACTGTAACTATTTACAGAAAGCATTCTATAGCTATAGAGACTACTTAGAAATAGAATATAGAATGAAAAGGCAAGCAAGTACTTCAATGTGAAAAAGGAAACTAAAACAATGTGTTACATTTCTAATGTTAAAATATGCAAGAATGGCAGTGTTTATAATAACTATAACATATAGATTTACGATTACTTCATCAAATCAAATCGAGAAGCAATTTAGGAAATATGAAGATGCAATATTAATAATAGTAATAACAACATTTATTATATGTAATACTCTATGTAATAAATAATATAGCATAATACATTTAAGAAATATGAATACTGCATTTAAATCCTAAAGTTGATATATCAGCAAACACGGCGCTCAGTGTCTCAGTGGTTTATGAATGCTAAACATCATGAACACATCTACACATGAATACACAGGTGACGGTTATCCGCTCTTGTGTTCCAGGCCTCCACCCAAACAGAAGAGAGAGATCCAGATGGCCATAAGGAAGAACCGAGAAACCAACGCAGTCCTGACGCGGCTCAACAGTGAACTACAGCAACAGCTAAAGGTGCCCATTCATTCTGAGTATCCTGTCATCGTTTGCTCAACCTTCTTTGCGTTCCATGGAAGATAGAAAGTCATACGGGTTTGCCATGCGGGTGCGTTCATGATGACTCTCTCTTCAGTTGCTCTGCTCTTACACATGGTTATTCAAAGAAGCCACTGTCCACTGATGCCTAAAATGTTAGCAGTCTCATTTGATCAGATCTGGAGATTGAAGCTGTCGGTTCACACATGGTTAGTTTTCTAGATGGGCAGCAAATACTATTTCCGACTTCTCTAGCCAGACCGGTCCGATATCTCTCTTAGTCTGGTATTGGATGCATGCCACTCTTATATATAAACACAGGCAGCTAGTGTTTCCCTGAAGAGTTATTGAGTGACTGGAGATGGTCTAGAGTTGCGGGCCTCAAATCATTCAGAGAACTGTTTAGCGAACACACACACACACACACACACACACACAAGCAGTTGTCTTCTTTAAAATAGTGCATCCTGCAGCAGCTGTCGTGTTTGAAATGAGACTGAAATGTCTCTTGTGCGCATCAGAATGTGCTTGGAAATGCATTCTACCACCGACAGTGAGAGCAGAAAAAGAGTTAGTAAGGGAAAAGTGAAAGAAGCTTGACTGCTGCTCGTAAACGCCCATGTGCAGATCAGCTTGCACTGCATGCTGGGAACTGTTAACCTGTGAACCATTGTACGCAATGTCACGACTCTCACATCATGAAGTGTTGGTTTTTGAAGGTCCTTTGCACACTGAGTCTGAAATTTTTGCACGTTAAAAAATAAATATAACACGTTTACACACTGCTTCCGAAGTGTTTGTCCATGATCAAAGAAATACATTTTTGATACAGTTTACTTTATTTACTTTATTCATTTTATGAGAGAGATGTTTTGCATCTTGTAAGATGTAATTGCTGTTAAAGTTCACAAATTCGCATTAAATTTGATACATTTTTTTAAATCAATAAAAAATGAAAACCGCTCGATCAGTTGTTTTAATGCTCCAAGTCAATTTAAGCCTTAGAAAACGATCACTAACAGTATAAAGCATGCATATTGATTTTGAGATTTGCTAAAGAGTACATATAACGATGTTCATTACATTAGTATTGTTTTAAATATGAACATTACATGGGGAATATAAACGTAAAAACAGGAGATAATGAGCATGCACAATAGAATATCCAGCATTGCCTGTAACTCTCATAGTGGAAAAGAAATCTAGTGAGATGGAATATCAGATTAAACGATAAAGCAAGAGTCTGACATATATTTCAAAGTGCAGTCAGACGAGGGCAGATATTTGAGAAGATGCTCCTGATGGGTGTCAGATCAGACTGTGTGTCTGTGTCTGTCTGGATTGTTCCAGAAGATATGTGATACACAGGACTTTAGTGACAAATGAGGACAGGTAGCAGTAAATGTTCCAGAAACATCAGTGAGCGCCAGACCAGTCACTGTCATCTGAAGGTTATGACCTCAGGTCATTCAGACCAGCAGTCAGTGGCATTCCTCATATGACAGATGTCTGTGTGCACCGAACGTTTTTCAAATGAGGATCAGCTTATTAGAGCTAAACCAACAAACGCTTAAACTATTGCTCGTATTTGAGATTTGCAGCCACTCAAAGTACACCAGCGGGCTCACGGCAACACAAAATTCACTGAGAAAACCTTAGCAACTGCATAGCAACACATTAAACTCACCTTAGCAACTGCACAGTACATTTACACAGAACACTCTAGCAACCATATAGCAAAATACTGAAACCGCTCAGAACATCCTAGCAACTGCATAGCAACATGCAACACACAAAATCAACTTAGAGCACCTTAGCTACCATATAGCAACACCATAATCTCACTTAGAACATCTTAGCAACCTTATAGCAACACCCTAAACCCATTCAGAACACTCTAGCAACCACCCAATAAACACACTCAGAGCACTCCACTGTAAATATCGTAGTAACCGCATAGAAACACACACATAGCACACACTAGCAACCACATAGCAACATTTATTTCACTTAGAGTGCCCTAGCAACCACTTAAAAACACACATACACTGCTAGCCTAGCAAGCACATAGAAACAAAGATCCATCCAAAGCACCCTAGCACCTGCATAACAACACCCTAAACCCGTCAATAACACTACAGCAATCGCATAGCAACACATTCAATCCACTGTAAATATTGTATTAACCTCATAGAAACACACACATCCGCTCAAAAAAGCATAGCAACCTCATAGTAACACCCCGAACCCACTCAGAACACCCTAGCAACCACATAGCAACACATTTAATCCACTCTGAATACATTTGGAACTGCGTAGCAACACACTAAACCCACTCAAAACACCATAGCAACCTCATAGCAACACCCTAAACCCATTCAGAACACCCTAGCAACCACATAGCAACACCCCGAGCCCATTCAAAACACCCTAGCTACAACATAGAAACCACAAATCCACCCAGAACACCCGAGGAACCACATAGCAACACACTAAACCGACTCAGAACACTCTAGCAACCGCATAGCAACACTAAAACCACCCGAAAAATCTTAGGACAGCATAACAACCTCACAATGAGCGTATCTTGTCATGGTGACGGAGAGTTCTGTATGTGCACACAACACTCAAATCATGCAAATATCAAGTTTAGCTTGAGGACATATGGACTTGGATGAAGGTTGATTGCTTTAGGTCTTTCACTGTGAGAGAGCGGAAGATATCATACAGGCCTGAAGGAAATCATAAAATGAAGTCAAGTTTAATTGAATAGAGTCGGCTTAGCTTATCTCAGATCTTCTTTATCTTCTTTTTGAAGGTTGTGCATCGGGAGCGAGTTACTCTGGAATCCCAGCTGGAGTTACTGCGGCCCGTGACATCCACCTGACCCCACACGCGCTCGCTGTCCCTCTCTTTCTGTCTCTGAAGCATCTAATACTGTGAACTGGGACAGGATATGCACTTTAAGTGACCAAACACTTGGGACGCCACAGACACTGTGTCAGAAGCACAGGAAGAGGATTTTACCTGCAAGGAATAACGTGAAGAATTCTAGGAAGTGTGTTCAGTCAAAAACCTCTTTGTTTTGTTGGATTTGGGGTTGTGTTTGTGTGTTACAGCAGAACCAGGAAATGTGCTTTATGCAATGGATCTGGATCTATAACTGCACAAATACAATGATTGAAACTATTTTTTCTCGCCGTAATTTAAAAAACATGAATTTGTGTGAGGCTAATCCTGTTCTACTGAGAATAAGCTTGTAAGGTTGAATAACATGAAAAAGTCAAGACACCCTAAAATCAAAAGGAAAAAAACAGAATTAGAATAACAGCATCACACTAAGTATGGAAGAACGTATGTGTGTGTGTATATATACATACACACACACATTTTGTACACTATTTATGTCTCTGTGTGTACTGTATGTAACAGATAACTCTATTTTTTATGGAAGCCCGTCTCCGCCACTGAATAAAACATAAGAAAGGTTATTGCAACCATTTCAGAATTGCGAGATATAAAGTGGGAATATACACAGTTGTGAGTTAATATATCACACAATTCTGAAGAAAACGTCATAATTGTGATTCGTAAAGTCAGAATTGTGAGATGTGAAGTCTTTAATTCGGTGTGTGTATGTGTGTATATACTGAAATGAAAACCTCATAACATAATAAAAAACATTTTTAAAAACTCTCTCACACACAAATGATGTTTTAAAGTATTATAATATATAGCACAGCCAGTTTAGAGTTGTCTTTTGACAATTAAATCCATTTTAATCTAACATCACAACAAATAATAACCTGATTATAATAATATGTAATAATTTTTTTACATTACAGTAGTTATTAATAATGCGATTTAGGATTTTAAGAAATATCATTTATTCTTTCATGATTTCTGTATTTTCTTCTTTTGGTTTTGGGGTAAAATAAAAGTGAGAAGTGTCCCTTGACAGTTTTTGTGTGATTCTCCCGTGACGAGAGCACTGTTCATGTACGATTAATCGTGCTGGGACGTGTTGATGCATGAAGATGAACGCTTACAGTGAAGAGGCGTTTATTTTTACACGGCATGTTGTATGTGAGTAGTTTGACAGTACAGGACTGTTTATGACTGGAATATAAAAAAGATGTAGACGTACCTCTTGAATGCCACATGAACCTCACATCACTGAGGGGCGATCCGTTGACTGTGCTTGTACTGTATTACTAAACCATTCAACCTTTTTTGTTTTTAGTTGTTCTTTTATTGCTTGCCATATCTTAACTATCATTTCGGACTTTTTCGTCATTTCTTAAGCATTTACTAGTGTCCTAAAAATCATGTCTGGGGGTAATTACAGTAATTATGAAATGTCAAAAAGGTTGATTGTTAAAAAAAAATGCTTCAAATGAAAACCAGCGACTGCAAAAAAAACCCGAAGTATAAATGTCTGTATTTTTTGTTCAAAAGTGTGCTAAATACTTTCCTATGCAAATCATGTGGGTGATTTTGCGGGCCGAGCTTGTTGTGGGCCATGTGGTGTGTTTTTGATACTGATTGAATTTGTTCTGATGCAGGAGTGTTCAGGAATGTGTGTCAATAAAACTGTGGAATTATGGGAGCTCGGGATGGATGTGGTGTGTCTTGGGTTGGTTTGGGGGTTTTTTCATGGTGCATGTATGTAATTGTTTGTTTTTGCAAATTGTTGAAATTATGCTGAAGGAATGCATATTATAGAGTTTACCCGAATGGAGTCTTTTCCCGTCAGTTCATCTCTCTGGATTTCTCATTTGTTACTTGAGCATGAGGACCGTAGAGAATCAATTGTCCAGGTGTGGTAAGTGAAGTGTTGGGTCGTGACCTCAGATGACCCTCCTGTGTTTGCCTTGCTCACGCTGACGGATACAGGATTGTAATCTTGAGACAGCGGAGATAGCCAGCGATGAAGTGTCTTTACAAAGGTAAATTAAGGAATTATATTTGCCTAATTATTGAATAAATCAATATGTGATTGTAAAAATGATTACTTGTTCATCACTGTGCCAGTGTTGCATTCGCATGAGCAACACGGTAACGAAACACGCTCAGTTTGTCCTTAAAGGGATTCTGTACAAACCTTTTGTACAGTTTATGGTACAAACACCATGGTGGCTTCTATGTAAGGGGACCTGCGGTGTACGTAGATATGAAGGGTTAGTTCTCCCAAAAATTAGTCGCAAAACTGAAGTTGATCCACTGATGTTTCTGGATCTGGGATCATTTCAGTTGTGTTGCTGTCTATGGAGGGTCAGATCCCTCTCTGATATCTTTTGAATATATTACAGTGACCAAAAAAAAAACCCTCTATTAAGAGGGTAGGGGATCTATAAGCCTTCTCTGTCGATGAAGAGGGATTCTCACGTTATCCTGAGACCCCGGCCCGGCTACGTGCCCAAGGTTCCCACCACGCCTTTCCGTGACCAGATGGTGAACCTGCAAGCGACGTTACACTTTCACCTGCCACGACCTTCCGCTCGTGCCCTCTTATACTCACGCAGTGATGAGGTGCACCTGAGCGCAATCAAGTACACGCCGATATTCACTGGCCTTTAGTTTGAAGCTCAAAGGCAATCGGTCTCTCTGGCGAGTTCCCATGTGTAACGTCTCCGTTCCCTCCTTCAGGGAACGTGGGTTACGTTCGTAACCTAGACGTTACCGATCCAAGCACAGGAGGGTCTGACCTCACTGACTGATAGTGCATCATTGTTCTGTCCGTCACGAGCCGCAGTAGATGGGCTGTGGAATGAAGGCCCAACAACAGCACAATAGAGACTGACATGCTTGTACAAACATATGACACAAAGCACGTCCTGCCGGTCTGGAACAGAGTATCTGAAACTTAAATCACTTCATGGGTCAATATCATTGCATTAGAAGGGAATGACAATGAACGAATGAATACATATTATTAATAATATAAATATTATATATGATTATATTTTTAAACATAAAAACGTGATCCCATATTAATAAATACAAAATAACACTATATTTGACCTCCCCCAAAAATATATATCTTGTAAATAAACATTACTAGATTAGTCGCTGAAGAATAAAACTAAATAAATATTGTATTATTAAAAAATAAATATTAAAATATATGATTAACAAAATAAACAATGTGTGTGTGTATGAACATCATTCCATTTTATTCCAATAAAAAATATGAAAGATATTAAAATATCAATATATTAAAAATATTAATGAATATATAAATAAATAAATACATGCATAGATAAAAACCACAACAATAAATTAACAATGCACCATAATGTATTTATAGATTAAAATGACCCTAAATTTGTAAATATAGCATATAATAAAATATTTATAATTAATATAATAATAAATACAAAAACATAAATAATACAACTAAATGAACAATGAACAATAATATATTTTTAAGTATATCTATAAATTAACATGATCCAAGATTAATACATTCTGTAAAAAATATTTGAATATTTTATGCAAAAAAATATTATTTGTAGATTATTGTGAAGTCTGACCCTCGTTCCTGCTCCTAGTTCTGGATGTGCTTCAAATGTTCTCTTAGATAAAAACCTTGTGTTATAACATGACAGTAAAAGATCTCATGACATTTATTCTAAGGAATAAGGAAAGTGATGTCTTGTGAGCTGTTGGATTACTCCTGTGACTGAACACCTGCGTGAACTTCATACAGCCATGTGAGAGAGAGCCAGGAAGACGGTTATTTTGGGCACATGGAGAGAGTGGGAGTCTCATCTTGACCTCTGACCTCCACGCTGCTTGTGTCTTTGTGAGAGCGACGCAGCTGCCACCAGCGAGTGTGTTCTATATCCGTCTGGTGGCGTGTGTGAGAGTCCATGTGTATGTTTGTCTAAATATGTCTCTCCGCTAAAAACACATCTCATCTGTGACTGCTGGAGACGCCAGAAAACTCATTCAGATACGTCCAGCAGGCCTTGTTAACACTGTTCACAGAGAAAAGAGCATCAGTAACAAGTGATGAAAACAGGCAGGGAGAAAATACAGAGACTCAGAGCTGAAATGCCTCAAAATGGATTTATATTCTGACGGACTGAAGCCGAACAGTCACGTGACCCAGACCTGTCTGCATTGATGCGTGTGTTCGTTTGTTACGGCTGATGACGGGCCTCTGCATCGTTAGATATTTAGTATGAATGCATAATTCAGAAAAAAATGAGCTGAAGTTGACCTTCATGACCCTTAAATGTATTTAGATGCGAAGGAAATATCAAAGCAACTGCACTGAAGTACTGCAAAGGGTCGTCTCACATTTAATCAATGGCTTTAAATTAGCTGGTGTTTTGAAGAAGTATGTGCTGGCTTTTAATGCTACATCTATTCTATTAGCATTTCTTTTTTCTTTTCTTTTTTTAATTGTACTTGTGCCAATTTTTAATAAAAGGTCTAACGAATAATAAATACAACTGTGTTACAAATGAATGAATAGTTAGTGAATTAAACAGTGATAATAAAATACAGAATTTATGATGATATATTTAGATTATATTATATGCAATATTTTAATTCATGTCATTTAGATTTTTTTTAATCTACCGAGGTGGGTTTTAAATTTGCACCGCTGCTTTTTGTTTTAATATTACTGTTATAAAATAAGAAAGCTGTTTACAAAAAGATTACATTCAATTTAGTGCCGTCAAACGTTTATGGGAGATTAATAGCAAAAAAGTTTTATTTTACACAATATATGTGTGTGTATATTTATTATGTATATATAAATACACATGCAACATATATTTTGAAATTATTTGCATGTACATATCATTGTATATATTCCACCTATTCAAATGACGTAATATATAAATATATTTAATATACGCATGCACATTTGTGTGTTTATAAATACACAAAATAAATATTCACAGTACGTACACATGCATTATAGAAACAAAAGGTTTTCATTTGGATGCACTTGCACTCAACATTAATTAATAGGTTCACTTTTTATTTCTATGTGTACATGTACATACATACGCATAAAAAATATATATAGTTTTGATCAGCAATTAATGCTGAATTTTGTGGTTGAGGTAACTTTATGAAACAAATGGAGAATTAAAAACACAGCCAAATTGCCTCTGCACTGTATTTTTAATGAAGTTATCCTGATCTTGGATGCGTCGTATGTTCTCTCTGTCCCGAGCAGAAGGCTGTGATGGAGCTCCTCACCTGCACGCTGCCGATCACTGTCAGCTCTGTGATACTACCCAATAAACTCACTACATTCACTCTGATTTCACTGATTTTGACTCTGCAGTGCTCTCACTCTGTGTGTGTGTGTGTGTGTGTGAGCGGCGCAGTAGGAAGGGCTTTAGGGACACGAGCTCTCTGGCTCTTATCAGGCTTTAGTGAAATCCTCACTCAGCAAATGTGAATGAGACTCTCTCAGTGACGTGTCCCCACAGGAATCTCACACACACACACACGGACTGAAGTGTGGAAACACATTATTAATGTTTCACATACACACAGTCTGCAAAGAGCAGCATTAGTGCACTAAAAGGTCAGTTATTGTTTGCTATGTTGTAGATTTAGGTTTCCACGAGCATCAGAATGCGTTCTATTCTACTCTGCTGTGTCTGTAGGGTAACTGGACAAGTTGTCAAGTCGGGGCACGTTGTCACATCTTTTAGAATCTTTTATTATTATTATTATTATTATTTATTTACAGCTTCTGTGCACCAAAACAGTGATTTGATATATTTATTATCTTTTATATTTTTGCTTTCACAGATTTGCATTATAGTTTTGTTTAATAGTTTGTTAGTTATTCATGTTTATTTTTCTGTTTAAAATTTGAAGATTAAAAATCAGAAATAAACTGAAATAAAGCTTAAATGAAATCAAATATTAATAAAAATCTTAAAAATAGCAAAACAATAATATTTCATATTGATGCTTGTTCTAGTATCACATACGAATTATAACAATATAAAAAATACAAATCCATGTTTATGAGAATGAAGTCATGGGAATCTGAGAAAAAAGTTGTAATATTTGTTAAACTTATGTATATATTGTAAGACTTTTTACGACTGTAGTTTCAAAATGCTATGACTTTTATTGACTTTATTTATTTATTGACTTTGCCCATGCCTCTAAAGCACACTGAACAGAAAAAATAAAGTTATATAAAAATATGAAAAGCCAGAACTAATCAAAATGATGCCACATGTAATTAAACTAAAATTAAAGCGGATAAAATAAATAAAACTTAATTCAACACATGAATAAATGCTTCAATAGTAAATAAAATAACACTGTTTATTATATATAATTCACACTGAACTTTTATTAAAATCCGTTTCTCTGTCCAACATTTCCAGTAACATCCGTGTGTCTCGTGAAGGGATCGAGGTCGCTCCGGATCCAGTCGCCGCCGCGCTCCGCTCCAGGTTTTCGCTTCGCTTTTCCTTAAAAGCATTCGGAGTTTAAAGCGCAGAAAAACACGCCAGTGAGTGGAAGAGGGATCAGAGCGGCAGAGGCGGATTTCAGTGCGGTACAGCGTGCGCGCGCGTGTGTGTGTGTGTGTCCGGCGGAGGATGGAGGACGAGCCGCGAGAGACCCTGGACTAACGCAGGAGGAGGGGGACTTGCTTTTTACATGGAACCTGTTTGCGTGTTCCTCCAAAGGTGGATTTTATACTGAAACACTACATGACAAAATGCCATTTGCCAAGCGGATCGTGGAGCCCCAGTGGCTGTGCAGACGCGCGGACGCGGACGAGGAGGGTCTCCTGCTCCAGGACCTGTGCGCCTTCAGTAATGGGGCTCTGTCCCGGACCCTGCGCCAGCTGTCGGATCTGGCCAAACACGCCTGCTCGCTCTTCCAGGAGCTGGAGCACGAGCTGCTCGCCACGAACCGGCGCGTCTGTGCGCTCCGGGAGAAGATGAGCAGGATCCAGGAGACCACTGGAGCGCTCGACCCCAAACAGGAGGCAGTGCGTGAGTACCAACTCGCTCCACGAGTGTCTTTTCTATCCATAAAAGTCAGGAAGAGTTCATCTCAAGGTTTAGTCGTGCGTGATAGTGATCGATCGCACTTGCGGTCTTTGGGTCACCAGTCCAGATGTTTGTTGTACACATCATACTAACAGTCCTTAAAGAGTTATGTAATATTACAAATACTTGTTTACTGGTCTGGTGTTTAAAGATCTGGACTTGTGACCAAAAACCTGAACCCGATATGAAGTGATTCATCCACTGGATAAACTCTCTTGCTACTCCAGAGGGGGAACCTGTGGTTGTTTGGCTTTAAGCTAGACCATCTTGTTTTTAGATATCATTGTAGCTAATTACCATCCTAGACTAGCTGGTAAACCCGCAGATATGTTCCAAAAGGCAGCTACTAGCAGGCAGCTAGTTGGTTCATCTAGTGGAGGACAGCAGGGGTGTGTTCTCCTCACAGCACATGACTTTGGGAAAACATGACTGAAAACATCCTTTACCGTGTTGCATAAGAACAGATTCCTGCACATGTGGAAGTGAAACAAGCCTTGTGTCTGTGATCCATGATAGATCCAGGCAGAGCATCTGTTGATGTTGGATGTTTGTGTGGCGTGATGAGTTCAGGAAGCTTAGATTGTTTGGTGTATTGTCTGATTTGCATCACATGAGTAATGCAGCCCAAACGTGAAAGAGCTTTTTCTCTCTCCAGTTTTGAGTGGGGGTTTTTCTTTAATAATAAGTGTTTTCATAATACTTAATATTAATTATATATATATATGCACATTTGAATAAATCAAAATGTGTTCTCATCATTATATCTAGCTTGTTTCATGTCATTTTTGCAGTTTGTATATTTCGTTTACTGATTGTTTTTCTATATTAGTAATAGTACCAACAACAACAATGACATCTAATGTATTTAATGTGTTGTTTTATATTTTGTATTATTTATTTTCTTTTATTGTAATCGTTTCATTTAATAGTTCTATAAAAAACAAATAAATAATAATAACTCTTATAATTACTTTGTAAAATATTAAAACTGTATCAAAAAAAACCCCAAAACCATTGTACATGTAAAAAATGTTACGGTGGTCAAAAGGCTTGCAGAAGAGCCCAAACCGTTCTCTTTAAGAAGACCTGGAGGTGGCATTTCTGATCATTCATGTAAACCGATGATCAGCAGACAGGGTGGAAAGCAGGATTTTAGAAGAGCTGTGATATTCTATTCATTGGTTTGTCAGGACGCTCTGTCTCTTCACGCTGTCTGAATCTCCAGATCTTCAGGGTGGTTTTGGGAGAATGTGGTGTTTATGGAATAACACCGACCTGGCGTGTCCTTCCAGCCCTCCTTCCCTCCCCGTCCCATCTCTCTTTAGCCACTGAGACTTTGTTTCTCTGATTCAGACACTTCCCTCATAAAGTTTGTCTCTGAGTGTGACCCATTCAGTCTGAGAGGATCCTGGGTAAAGTTCATAACACGTAGTCTTTTGTATAACCCAGCTCTGTTAGATCTGCTTCAGCAACTAAGCCAGTGCATGGGGTTTTTTAGCCTCTCATTCATGTTTAACCTGTCGTTTGGGGGTCAAAGGTCACTAATGCACTTCATCCAGCACTAGTCGCCAGTACCTGTGGGTCATTACGGGTCAGACAGATGGATTTCGTCATTTATCAAATAGATTGGGCTCTTTTGTTTGTGTCAGGCTGCTTTAAACATCATAACTTTGGTCATTCGTCAAACCCCACCCCATAAACTCTTTCTTTTAGTCATTTTAAAAGGGTCTTGAAGTGCCACCAATTCCAGCAGACCTGGCTGGAGACGATACAGAACCATGCAGAAGTTTTAGTTTTTCATTTTTCATGCATTATCAGTTCAAGCTGTAATCAAAAACAAACATGGCTAACAAAAATAACTCTATATAAGGACTCTCTCCTTATATTTCTCAAAATAAACCTGTAAATATCACTGAATATTGTAATTACAAAAATAGAAAATATCATTATTGTCGTTGTTTTTAGATTAAAAGATTTTATTTTACAGTGCAGTATTACAATCATATTTTTCAACTATTATTATTATTATTTTTATATAGCCTTATTGGTATATTGATTCATACTCACAAACTAATCTCACAAAATCTAAATTTTATTAAAAAAAAAAATAAAGAATACAAAAACAGAAACACTTGGTGCAAGGTGCGTGTGTATGTTTGCATGGCTTTTCTAATTCCTGGGTTAGAGCTGTGTTCTTCAGCTTCGGTGTGTAACTTGAGTCTGTTAGCAGCCGCCTGGAGCGCCCTAAAAACACTAAATCCCTCTGAACACCGTAGCAACCGCTTAGCAACGCCCTGCGATGCATCCAAACAGTCACGTTGTGGCACACTTTTTATCTTCGACAAAAAACATGGAACTGATTTCTGAGCTGGTATCATCGGGAGTATGCTGTTGGAGGAACTTTTGAAGTCTGTGTTATTGTTGTGGTAATGATATATTCAATAGATTTGTGTACACCCTCCCCCCGCACCGTAATTACTCTCCATCAGCCTTTCATAGTGATTGTCTCTTGTGCGCTTTAACAACAGAGCAGCTAATATGAATCTGAATTAGTGCAAATGTGAGTGTGTGTGTGTGCCTTTGGAAGGGCCTGTGGTACCAGAATCTGCATGGCCACATTAGGATCTGTTTACGCTGCTTCTGCTGCACATGGTGTGTGTGTGTGTGTGTGTGTGTGTGCTCATCTCTGTGATATCAGGCACGATGCTGACACAATTAGGTCAAACAGTGTAAACAGTGTTCTGCACATGCTCTCTAAGCCTCATCTCTGTTTAACACTCTCTCATATAAACTTGCCCTCATGTTTGTCCCTTATATATTATCGAAACGCTAACAGTGGTCCAGTTTTTTTCAAATATCATCGGGATTAACATGAAACAAACCTTTACCATGAGTTTATCCTCTCTTAAAAGACTAAATATTCACATGAGAATAGGGCTTCATTCATGAGAAAGAAATAAGAAGAAGTAGGCTATTTTATTACTATTTTGATATTTGTCTGTACTTCGAGAGGTGGAGATTATTTGACAAACATAGTGTGTGGTTTTTATTTTATTTTGCATGACATATAGTTAAGAATTAAAATCCTGTGTTCACGGTCTGTCTGTGGTTCTAAAGCCTCAGAGCAAGTTTCTTGGGGGGGTGGAGTGGCTGTAAATGCTGGAGCGTGTGAGTGTTTGTTAGCGTAATAGAAGAACGCATGACTGTGAGGCACTGAAGTGTGTCTGGCTCTTTCAGATTAGCATTTCCGTGGTAACGAGACAAAAACTCTGAATGAGGCGGCTCACCCATGACTGTTCCCTTCTCGGTTCACTAAAACCTCCTCAGGACAGCTTGAACTCCTCATCATTTTGATTTCAAGGTTGGATGTTAACAGGGTGCATATCGTTAACCCTCACTTCCAGTTTGGGGTCTGACAGAAGACCTTGCTGAGAGCCGGGCAGCACTCCATACTTTGTTTATAGTGTATTTTATAAAAGGGTTAGTTATGTTAGATCATTATTGTTTTTATGTATATTATAGTGGTTGAAATACTTTTTTTTTTAAAACCTAAATGTTTATTTTATTTTATTTAATTTTTATCCTTGAGATCAGCCGTAATACATACATTATGTATTTTAACGAAAGTTTTAGTTTAATGCAGTCTGTTTTGAAGTCATGTATAAATAAATATTTCTGTTTTTTGATTCTTGTGATTTAAGACAGAATGGAAGTAAAGTCAGTCTCAGCACAACACATGGGTCAGACCTGAGCTCAGACTAGTTTCTCACGCTGTCCTGTTGATTCAGGCTTCTGGGTTTACTTTGATAAGATATGACTATCATTTTTTCACGCATGCGCATTCTTAAACTTGTCCTTTTTCACTGATCAGAGCGAGTGTTGGGAGTAATGATAGCTAGAGACGAGTGAAAGTATGAAGAGAGGCAGAAAGTGCATTCTGCTTTAAAAGTAGTATACAGTATGCAGACGCAGTATTTATTCTAGTGTTCCAGTCTTCCCAACATATGCTCTGTCTGCTGCTACAGTAGAGGACTATTAAAGGTGCCGAGAAGAGGCCTGGTCTTTGGCTGCAGTCTGGGAACACACGTGCTTGGCCGTGAGCCACGTTCCAGTCCTGCCTGTCATGTTTGTGTATTTCTCTCCAGTGGAGTTTAATGGCTTGTGAAGTTCTCAAGAAAGCCTGTTCTAGGAAAAGAGTCTCTTACACTTGCACACAGTCGGTAAAGTTGCTCCCTGAGGACCCGGCTCTGGGACGTTCACGCTTCCTAGCGCTGCAGGTGTGTTGGTGGTAGACTGCAGGGGTGTCAATGAGACTGTAATTACTGGACGGTGAGCTCTAGGCCGTTCTCCCTGGGATCTCTCACCGAGATTGACACTGAGAGGAAGTCAACGTCCTGTCAAGTGAATGTGAAGGGTGGAGCAGTGTGCAGGTGGAGGATGTCTTTGATATCGAGAAGGACAGGGTGTGTTGGAAATATGAGACGGCGGATTAATTTGGAGACGGGTGTGAGCTGCTCTGATCTGTTCATGATCCAATCATTGATTCAAATCTTTTGGATCTTTTGAATGAATCACTTGATTCTGTTCACAAAACAGAATGGCTTTTATCTTACTTTTTATCTATATCGATCGATCTATCGATCTATCTATCTGCTTTGTTTGTACAGTCTGTACACAGACCGATATTTATCATCTGTGTATCCGTCTTATCTATCCATCTATTCCTCTGTCCATCTTTCTGTCAATCTTCATATCTATATTTTTATTCAAAGGACAGATTTCTAGATAGACACCTTCATTTTTTTTCATAGATTTTAGATGTAAATGATCTCTTAATCGGACTTCTGTTTCAGTCTATATGCAGTGTATATCGTCTGTCAGCCTCTATCTATATGTACTGTCTGTCTATCTATCAGACTCTGTCAGACCGACAGAGAAGATGAACTTTTGGTCTGTTTGTCCATCCCCTTTCGTTTGTCGATCCCAATTCCCCTGTCATCATTACCCACTCTACCTGTCAATGAACGTCAACATGATGTTTTCAGTGAAAAATAGATGTACTGAACCTAGAAGTCTATTCCCCTTTCAGCGCTCTTGCAGTGATGTCTCAGTGTTTTGTTGAATTATACACGACAGCGTGAGGCTGAAGCCCGTGGCGGTTCAATGCAGTCCTCTTGTAGGGTGTGACGGAGACTCCGCGTTCTGTATGGCATGCCAGAGTTTCCCCGATCTCACACGAACCCGGTGAACTGTTTTTCAGGGGGAAGGATGACAACAAACACCTCGTTCTGCCTCCGTTTGCATCATTCTGTTTTGTCTTTGTCTCATCCAGCTGTTATTGGTCCTCCACTCTTTTCGGTGGAGGTGGAGGGTGGGAGGCAGCGTTCCTTGTGTTGTCACGCGTCTCCGGGCTAACAAGCTAAACAAGGAACGCAGCGAGCACATTTGTTATGCAACATTCAGAGTAGGCCAGCGGGCTGCAGGCAACTTTCTCTCTCACTCTCTCTCTCTACCGCAAAGTCTGCATAGTAACAGCCCAGAGGTGAAACTCGTCTAACCTTCTCAGTGAGGACTCAGACTGCAGCTGTACTTGTCTCCATCCACTGCATCTTTCTTCTGCACCTCGTCTTCTACACACTTTACTCCTCATCAAATGCACAAAGAGAAGTTAAAAGGGTCAATATTTGCTTCCAAAACCTTAAATCCATCCATCCATCCATCGTCTATCTCTCCCTGTCTATATGTCGGAAATGAATCATATATGTCAACATAACACATTTGTTCATCTTTGAGTCAGATCTTAGTGAATCAAAGTTTTTGGATGGACTTTCCTAGGAAGGAAGGGTTTGGTACTGGTCAGATCTGGGTTGGCTGGGTCACAGCTCTTATTTATTGACTGATTAATGTGCATAATTATTCTTGAGTAGTCTCACGGTTGTTTCTTTTGAGGCTGTCAAGATCTGACTGAGCGTTTGATAGACAGGAACGCTCCCTTGCTATGTTATAAAAACGAGTCAGGTCAGTGAATTGGATTTCAAAAGGCTCAGCTGAAGCTGTCGTTCAGTAAATGTAGCAAAAGACATTGGTCACGCTGTCCCAATGTCCCTGCGATGCACCATTCCCTTAGAAGTCCATTTGCAGCTTTCTTCTAACATGAAGCACTACTAAACAGCCCCAGCCATGATTTGACTCTGTCCAGACGGTATATTGTTATCAAGCCTCTTACCATGAAATATCAACTCAGAACTCTAATGCACTCTCTATCAGTGTCTCTTTATCTTTCTGTTAAAAGCCTCATGCAGGTCTGGATGACTGTGAGCTGATAAAATATGGTTGTTAATTATAGCTGGATATCAAAGGCCCGTCTTTTTTATGAGTATGAGTATGTGTCTGCAAACAGGCTCGAAACACCGCTGCAAGCCCATCTCTCGGGTTTGAGGTCATAAAGCTGAGTTCAGGGCCCTGGGGCCACAGGAGACACCTCCAATTTTCAGCTAAAAGCAGGTGTCAGAAAGACACTTTATGTCTGCTTCAGGTGGGAATGTGCGTGAAAGGGATTAGTACAGCTTGTTTTCTCTTTAGTTGTTTTAATTGCGCTGAAACTAGGTAGTGAAATTAATTCTTTCAAAGGTACTTTGGTAAGAGATGTATCATAGGCTGGCGGTTATTGGCTTTGTCTCACACTCACACACTGCAGGTGAACCCAAAGTCAGCGGCGGTCTCCGGTAGGATGATTTTGGTCTTTTAAGGGAAGCGTCTGTCTGTTTGATGTGGTTTCAGTGGGTTGCTCAGTCATATCAAGCATTTTAAATCCAGCTGACTTACAGGAAAACACTTTTTACACCTCAGGGAGGCTGAGTCCATTTCCAAACCTAGAGTGACGAGTGGCATGATGGGGAAAGAGGAAGAGGTCAAAGGTTAAAGGGAGGATTTGGGAGTGTTTACACTTTGAGAGTTTTTCAAGCTTGAACAAAGTTTGTGTGTGTGTGTGTGTGTGTGTGTGTGTCGTAACTTAGAAATACTTAGGGTTTATACTTCAGAAATGTTTAGAAATAGTTTAGTAGGGTTGGGAGATTTTCTGCTTGTTTTCTCTCAGATATTGAACTTTCTTTCCTATCAGTGTTGCAGTCAATAAATCTTTCCCCAATAAATGTAAATGTCATTAAATGTAATTATTTGCATAAATTTGCAGTTTTGAGAATGTATGAGAAAGTTGAGTTGGCATTTTTGTGGTGGAGTGTGAAAGGGAGTGAAAGCTTTTGAAAGACGAGACGACACTTCAGAAAAGGTCATGCCCTCTCAGGCTAGTCCATGATTTGTTTGGAGTTGGTGTTTGTTTGTCTGTGTAAAGTAGATGTGTATTCCCATAGGACAGTCAAAGATTAGAACTCTTTATTTACACTGATCTGTGATCTCTTGATAATTCTCCCTCAAGAACTGATTATTTATTAACTGTTTTTCTATGAAAATTACCCATGAAATCCCACGACACCAGCTCTCAGCTAGAGTTGGTTTTTTGTATGTGTATGTTTGCCCCCGTAAGGAATCAGGTCACCCGTGATCTGTTTTACAGCACACACACACACACACCTCCAGACAGGCAGATCTCAATCCTAATCCCATAATCTATATAATTGCAGACCTCCATAAGTAATAAACACTTGCACCTCCCTCCTGTGTATGAATGCTCTGCCTTACAGTGAACCCAAGGATGAACACCCTCTTCCTGTGAGATCCAACATTGTGATGCGGAAACTCAACACCTGTTTGTTGTGTTTCTTAATGCAATGGAGGTCACCCAGGTGCCCGTGAAAGCCTTGCCTTCCTCTCCTCACACACACACTTAGACTGCTGGTGCTGAAATGTCTTAAAGGCACAATTCACCGAAAAAAATACAAGTGCTGTCATCATTTACTCACCCTCATTTCAAACCCGCACCACCCGCTTTCTTCTGTAAAGCACGAAAGACGTTTTAAGGGATGCTCCGGGTGCTCAGGCTTCAGAAAGGGAGAAAAGCACTGAGAAACAGTCCACATAACTTGTCCAGTATATTGATAGCTGCTCTGGTTGCTCGGGTGTATTGAGTGTCTGTTAGCATGCAGACATTGAGGTCTTCTGAGCGTCTGTTAGCATTCGCCTATATTATATGTTTTAAGTAGTCGTAAGCATGTTGCTGCGTAGCTAAGCAGTTCTTATAATATTGTAAGTGGTCATGGCTTGCTGCTGTGTGTGCTGTCGCTAGGGAGTGTTTGTTAGTGCAGTGTGTCACATTACAATTATAGAGTTAAAAAGCAGTTCTGGGCTATCGTTAGCATCTTTCTATATGCTTAAACGGTTCCTGGGATGTTTTAGTAGTTGTTAGCATGCGCTGTACAGTTATGTGATTGGAGTAGGGAGTTTTCAGTGTTTGTAAACACACCACGCGTGGTTATCCAGTGAGGGTTTCTAGATGATTTGAGTTGCTGTTAGCATGATGCTGTGGTTGTAAGGGAGTTTCGAATTATCCAGACTGCAGAAATGTCCTTATTGGTTTTTAAGCATGTTTCTATATGGTTGTGTTTTCTATAATAGTTGATACAGTTACTTGGATGCTAGAGAGTCCGTTTCTTAGCACGTCACTGTACAGTTCTGAACTTTGCTTTGGTTTTTAGCATGTATCTATACTGTATAACCCAGCATATGCTGGGTAGGTATGTTTTTATGCTGGGATATGGTTTAACCTGGTTCTTTGCTGGTTTAAGCTGTTCATTTGCTGACAAAGGACCAGCATAATCCATTTAAACCAGCACCCCAGCTTCAAAACATACTTAACCAACATATTCTGTGTTTGTTTTAGCAGGGTTAAGGGTTTCCTGAGTCATTGTTGGCATATTACTTCAGTTTGTGAATGTATGCCATTGTACATTTAAGCAGCTGCTAGGGTTTTATTTAACATTTTTGTGTAGCCTATGGTTAAATAGTTGCTTAAGTGTTTTATATGGTTGTTAGCATGTCTTGATGAGTTACATGCTAGTCCTTGAGGTGGCTAATACTTAGTTAATACTTAAAGGTTTATTGGAATAAATCACTCTAAGTATAGAAAATCACTTTTGCAAGTAATGTGATCCATGAGTGTTGCAATCTTTCCTCAGAATTTGTGTGCATTGTTGAGATCCCGCTCCAGCCTGTAGCATGCGAGTGTGAAATGTCTGAGGATTAGGAGTGACACTGCTGGTTCTGGAATGCCTTTCGTTGCTGTCAGGTATTTTTGTCGCTCTGTCTTCTCCTTTTTTGTTGCTTTCGTGTGTGCTTTGTGATGATGACAGCTCATCTCCTGGCGGTTGAGCTCTCCAAGCCTTCGTTAACGTAGAAAGCCGCTGCTCGGACTGACTTCATGCTGTTGTTCAGGGTTGATGTTGACGAAGCCCCTGTGTAATTTTCCCTCTGAAAAATGGCTGTTATGACTTTGGCCTGCATACTCTACCCATGACATCAAAGACATTCCTCCGTCTTACCGTGCTGTTAGATCTGGCCGCCCAGCACACACACACACACACACACACACACACACACACGTGCTCTTCTCTGTGATTAGATTGATGAAAATGAGGGGTGAGTCCTCAGACGTGTCATTACGAACGCTGTAGCTCATAACTCAGACCGGCTCGTCTGTCTCTGTGAGACCTCCAGCAAACCTCTAATTACTCTACATGTGTTTAATGTCTTCACAGCAGGACTCTCTCCTCTCAATACAGTTTGGTGGGATTTCAGACTTTTAAAGGGGCCATGGCCTACACCAGGGATGCTTGGTTCAATTTCTACCTGCAAAGTTCGATCAGTTCCAACCCTGCTCTAACATCTATATTACTAGAATACTAGAATTGTGTTAGTACTAATGCCTTTTTTACATTCCTAATCCTATCCAATAACCTAAACTTAACAATTACCTTGCTAACTAGTAATACGCAGCAAATTAGGAAGTTATTGAAGGAAAAATGATAGTTAATAGGGAATAGTGACCTTGTCTTTCTCCCCAGTTAGCCTCGTCTCATCTTCCTCTCTCCTTCCCCTCTTTATCCACATCTCGTCCTTTCCTTTTGATTCCTCTTGCCTCGTTTCATCTCTCATCTAAAGTCTTCTTCTTTGATTTTCTCAGATCTTTTCTGCTCCTTATAGTTACAGTCCTAACTTGGCGTAAATCTCTTTCAGTTCTCACAAGGTCTTCTAAATGTCCAGTGTCTCATGCTGTAAGCGATCTCTGTGGTCGTACTCACAGTGGAGCCTGTCTCTCCATGGCAGCGCTGAGAAACGTCTAAAGCAGATTATTCCCATAAAAGCCCTCAGACTCTCCTGGCCTCCTCGCACCCCTGGAGCCAGCCCACCTGCCCTCGTCTTCTTCTTTATCGTCTCATCTTCAAAGGCCCATCAAACAGCGCCGTGACTCCGGCCCAAACCAGATGAGAATCGAACGGCTCCTCCCTGAAGTTTGGCTTTGTCCCCTTCTTTCAATCCTCCCATAACTGCGAGAGACGTTATGTAACCGTATTACACAGACAAAACTCAGCTAGTCATAACCCTGCCCTGCTCGCTGGTTACAGTCAGAAGTGAAGACACTTTAAAAGCTGAAACACTCCCATAATGCCACAGTAAAACTTTCCATTTTACATTTCCTCGGAATAAGTGCTGGAGAGCAGAGCCAGAGAGGCCTGTCATCAGGAAGCGGAGAGCAGGGAAGAGGGAGGGATGGATTTAAGAGCTACAAGGAATTCCAATTTCCAGAGTGCTTGTGAGGGAGACCAACCGATCGGCCCGCCAGCACTGGCAGATAAGTGTGTGTTAGTGATGCGTCTGATAGAACACACACACTTCCTGCCCGTAACATCTCTCTGATGTCATCACTTGATAAATGAGCTCTTGAACTAATGGCACGGCAGCCCTGTGTTTACTGTGTACTGACTGTTTGAATCTAAATAACCTGTTAGTTCTACATCAGATGGAATAAAAACAAGCCTAAGCTGCTCTTCAGGTGAATTTTAAGCACTCAAATATTATGTTGGTCATGCTAGGAGGAAAGCTAGACCACTTTAGACCCGCTAAAACATTAAAAACCACCCTGGATGACCAACTAAACCATCTGAAGACCACAAAGGAGACAACAAACCAGGCTGGTCTAACCTGTTTTTTGCCAAGAAATGCATCATGATGAACTCTTTTAGTTTTTTTTGGAGCAAGAAACCTCGACTATCATTATGAGTGGGCTTAAAACTATAAAACGCTACAAAAGTGTGGAGTATGTCCCCTTTAAAAGTCTGAAATCCCACTAAACCAGGTGGGCCCTCACTACCCGTAAGCCAGCCGTGGTGCCAGTAAGTGGGTCTCTGGAATAATGCAAACTCTCTTTCTTTTATCTGACTTAAAAGCTTGTCTTCATAAATCATTTTTATGAGCAAACCAGTGCCGAGGTCGAAAAACAACACCTGTGGAAGTGAGGAGAGAAAAAGAGGGAGGCAGAAAGCACTCAGTTGAAGCTTCTTTTCAGAGTTTCAGTGAGTCTTTAAGACCCCAAACCCTCATATCTCATTTATCTTAGCCAGATGTTTTTACACTGTAGATACATATATATATATATAATTTATCTTTTTTACACAGACAGACAGATGCAGAGTCCCTAAACTGACAAAAGTAAAAAAACATTTTCATAATGATTAATATGGTATTATATATGGCATCTAAGTCTTTCTCCTGCTGCGATATAAAAGATACAAATCTATCTATAAAAACAACTGTGCATGAGATCACAGATTGTGGGCGGAGCCTCATCTTGTGGTTCACAGAAGGGCCTCGTTTGATTTGTGGGCAGCACCCCAGCAGATCAGCGACTGGTCAGTCTGCGGTCAGTCACGGCTTTGACAGGCGGTGTCAATTCTTGACCATGCTGTCTTACGGCTGGGGACTGAACGCCTGCTCTCAGGAATCAGTCCATATGAATAAACGCTGGCTGCCTGTTAGTCTGAGCCACAATAACATTCCTGTTTTTCTCTCTCTTTCAGTCTTTCCTCTGTTGTCGGGTTATCTGCAGAGCTGTTTGTTCAGCCTATGAGATCTGACACGCTTTCTCTCACCTCTTGACCCTGTGTGTTGAGTGCATGCATGTCTGCGGGTCCATTTTTCCTGTCTAGGGTGAATTTAACTCTTTCCTGATTGAATGTGACTCTGGGCCTGGTGCTGTTGTTGGTTTTATGTCTGTAATCGGTCCGAAGGCTAAATGTGTGTCTCAAAAGCTCCTGATGTCTGAGATCCTTCCAGACGATTCCACAGCTATGAGGTTCAAACTGACTTGTTTCCACTCAAACAGATGCCAGACCACACGAGTGGATTGGCCTTTCCACACACACACACACACACACACACACACACACGTGTGCTTAGATTACCGTTATGGCCCGTAAATCATTGTAGGGTGAGTCTCACGACGCTTTTAAAATATGAAGCCTATTTTAGAGTATTGCGATTTTTTGCATTGTGCTATTATATTAATGTCAAGCACAGTTCATGTTGATGCTACTGTTGTGATGTTCTTCATTTCATTTTATTATGATTTCTTAAAATTAAAATAACCAAAAAAGCAAGTTTTGTATCAGATACAGCTTATTATTATTATAAACAAAAATAGTAATATTAGTAGAAGTAGTTGTTGTTGTTGTTGTTTTATAATAAAATCATTCTTATCAGTGTTATTAAAGCATTTTGAATATCACAATGCTTATTATTACTAATACGCATTATTGTGGGAATATTCATATATGATTGTTCCTCATGTTATTACTAGTAACAGTAATTATTGTTTAAAACTTGTATTATTACTGTATTATTATATTATAATATCACATATAATATTATATAATTGTTGTATATAATATGATATAATATACTATAATGGTATTTATAACAATAATAGTAATAGTTGCGGTAATTATTATTATAATTTATAATATTTTTTTATGTCTCTATTCCTTATGATAATAATAATTTTCATGATTATAATTAAATACAAATAAAAATAAATTCTATATTAAAAGCTCCAATTTCATAAAAATAATGTCACACTCCAGCAAATAAATAAATATACAAATAAAGTGTTTTTTGAAAATATATTTTTTAAATATTTCAATTTTGGGTTGAAATATGACCTATTTCTGGAGCCTTCCCTGTATAATAATCTCTGATTTTAGACACACAGGCTTTGTCCTTCTGTAAGCGAGTCCACAGATGAGCGTCTGTTATCAGCAGAACCCTCTTCACGTTATCTATGGCCTGAACGACAGTGTCAAGTGTAGAACTACAGTCAAGAGGAGGAGGATTTTCTACTTGAGAAACAGAGAAAGTGAAAGACAAGCCAATCAAGTCCAGGACCAGCGTTCGTCAAAAAGTGTTGCTACTTTGCCTTTAAGACAAGTACAAGCATAGTTCAGGTTTCATTTAACTTTTCACCACGAGCTATTACAACTCCTTTCACACAGATCTACATGCTTAAACTTCAGATAAAAGTCCAGTTATTGGTGCATTCTCAGAAACATTTACTCGCTCCTTAGCTTTACATTCAACTCTCCGTTTCTCTTTTTCCGATTCTGTCATTCCTTCTGAGCTCGTGGCACCAGAATAACCACTTATTATAAATGCATTAGCCTCGGCTCTGTCTGTATGTCCACTTCCTTCTCCTGATGATGTGCTGTGCAGGGGTGTGACCAGACACTTATCCCACGAGATGAGACACTGGGTTCACGAGAACGAGGTGAGATTTTTAGACTTTTTAAAATAAATCCTCAATGATAAAATATATTGGGAAAAGTAGTCTTTTATTCAACAAAAACATTCCAAAAATGCGGTGCATTCTATAATCAGCTTTTTGAAATGAAACTATGTTGATGAATTACATGCAGCAATAAACGACACAAAATTGAAAACCAGCATAAATAAATAAAGCCAAATAACACAAAGTGATTGTTTTGCTAGTAACATAATTTCGAGAGGATCAAATTTTTCCCGAATTAATCCCGCACGGCTGGCAGCCCTTCATCTAATCATCTCCTCGTTAATTCACACCCAATCAAATCTTTTCCCCTTCACTATAAATATCCCAGCTTCCCTTCTCCCACATCTCGCTTTCGTGCCCCTTCGCCGCCTTTTTTCCACTTTGATTCACGCTTTCCTGGGGGCAGACGGGGATTGAGCTGAACCCCGAACTCTTGCCCTCGCGGTTCAGAGTTCACTGTTCTCCCGGCTCGCTCCCCAGACAGCTCACCAAATTCGCTAAATTCATTCACTATGAGGAAAGCGTGAACTTAAAAAAAAAAGAGTTAAAAAAAAAAGCTGCTCCAGCTTAAAGGCCAAAGTATACTTCAGCCATCTGCATTACGCCATCTTCGTCATCAGGAGGCGTGCAGGACATTTTTCAAGTCTGCGTACAACAGTGTTTGCGAGAGAAGAATGCTAAAAGAGTGCAGATAGCATTGTGCATGTGTCGAGCTCATCCGTCCGCACTAATCCGTGGCTGTGCAGGAGATGGGAAGGAACATGGAAAGTGAAGTACACCCTGACCCTAATAAGTCTGAATTTGTGTCAGCACTTCATAAATAGAACGCGGCGGCAATTTTCTGTTGGAGATTTGTTGCGCCGCATCATGCCACAATCGCGAGGATATCGCCAAGTTCTCGCGAGACCACAAGATCTCGTCACACCCCTAGTTAAGTGCAATACGATACAGCACAGAATCAGGGCTACACGCTTGGGCCACTTTGTGAAATCACACATGCACCTATTCAGCTTAATCCGTTGATTCATGCAGTGATATGTTGGATCTTTGAATATGAAACCGGAGAACGGTCATGCAGTGATTCCCGTATGCTCTATAAAACGCATATACAAATACATCTGTGTGCTGTAATCATATGGGAACTTCCCGAGATATCCGAGACACAGATCATCCATGAAACTAAACTGGGGATTTCTGTCTCTCTATATCTGGCTCATTCACTTTCACACCCTTCTGGAGCTGTTGGTGAATTTAGTGGGCAATGAGGCGTCGCTCTCACACACAAACATACACACAGTCTTATTCTGTTTCTTGTTGCTTTATTTGGTCTCATTTTGGCCAATGTGATGACATGCTGTAACTTCCCAAAGTTCCCCTCGAGGCCTCAGAGTTTCCCACAACAAAAGCATCTGGCGTCCCGCTGAAGTTCACTTTCTCATTGGTTTATCTTCAGTTAAATTTGGAATTAAAGGAATAGTTAAGCCAAAATTAATTCTGTCATCAATTTCTGCTACTCGTGTCTGTTCAGAACTTCCCTTTCTTCTGTAGAACACACAAAAAAAGATCATTTGAAGCATGTTCTAGCTACTCTTTTTTAATACAATTTTAATCTTGTTTTCTGCCAGTGGAGTAAAAAAAAATGTAGCCCATTGCTATATATTTATTTATTTATTATTATTATTCCACAGAATGTGATTAACAAAACTGGTTCTGTTTACTTCCTTGGAATTCATATGAAATCCACTTGAAGTCATTTGTATAATTTATGCCACCTTTATTCTGAATATGTAATCATATATCAATACTTGTTCCTGTATGTTGATGAGCGCATGATTGGCATACACTTTTGCAGTTTAGTTTCCATTGATCATTAGACGAAAAACTAAATTGTGCGTGTTTTGGGGAAAATAAACATGACCACAAATACCAGTAACTTCAGTGGAATCCTATTTGTTCATTGGAAAGAAATAATTTTCAATTGTGTTCTACTATATTATGCATATTACATCTTTGAGTCTGTTGTGTTTGTTTTTGCGTGTCCCAGGCCCCCAGGACTCCGGCAGTATTGAGTCAACTCTTTCTCACGATTAGGAAAACAGTAAAGATCAAAGGTAAAGGAGAAGAGGGGAGAAAAAAACAGAACGACTACAACCACCATGTAGTCCTTTTTATTCCAGACCATTAATACTCTATTAGAGTCATCAAATGTGGTTGTACTGCACTCCAGGGAGTTTGTCCACTAAACATGACGTTAACAGGCTTTTTGCTTGGTTTCTCAAGCTTAGGCACACATACTTTGGAATGTAAATTGGAAGCCAAAATTCATACATAAAGGACAGTGTAAACACAACTAAAATAGTTACTTGTGTTGTGTGTGTGTATTTATAGTGTGCGATGGACAGAAACAGGCCACTGTCATAATCCAATATGAAGGAAGATGCAGAGCTTCGTTTAATTTGATTGGGCAGACATGTGGACTCTATTTCATCCGAGTGGAGGAGGACAGCTGGATATCAGTTGTTAATATATAGAATGCTTTGAGATGAGTTAGATCATCTGTGTTTTTAATCTTGTTAATTCGCTTTCTCTCGTGGGACAGGAGGGAGCTGTTATGGACCGTCTAGGAAATGTCTTGGATTCAAGGCTCATGTCGACTCGGGTCCTTGCTCAGGTTGAGCACATTCTCAATTTCATGAACCCAGTCACCGTATCCGTAAGATCACAATGCATAACGTGACTTAAGGTGTCACATTCTCAGATTTGCCGAGCTAAATGCAGCGGGCGTTAACATAAACTGTCAGTTTTGTCTTTCAAGTCAACTATTGTCATGAATGAGCAACATTTTGAAGAAAGTTCTGAATGCTAACATATCTGGTTTAAAGTTATACCTAACCCACAATTTCACTGACATTTTTTTCAAGATGCAAATGTGTTCGTTTCTTTTATATCTTTTGAAGTGAAAAGCTCTGTCTTTCTAAGAAACATATCTTCAAGCCATTGCCAAAATACAATCCTTTATCCCTAATCTTGCTTTCTAAAAAAAAAATATTTGTATTTTTATGTGTAAATGATGATAGAATTTTCGTCTTTGGGTGATCTATCACTTTAAGTACGTACAAAATTACGTTGAAAATGATTCTTCAAAAGCAGCACAGAGGCAGAAAAATCACTCACTGGCATTGTAGCTGTCCGCACATTGTTCAGAATGACTCCCCTGAGCCAGTTTGGCATGAGAAGCAAGACTCTGGGCTCCACTGAGGATCAGAGCTCTCTCTCTCTCACACACACACAAACACACACACACACACACACACACACAAGCACAATGCGGTTATGAATACATAACTAAGTCTTGGTTTTGGCTCGGCTGAGCTAGTGTTCATTCCCAGTATGTCCTTGCTTTTGGATCTACAGTACATCTTGTCTGGAGAGTGATTACAGAAATGACTAAAACTTTGAGGCATTATTTACCATTCATAGTAGCTTCTGCTCAGCAGTGGGCAGATAATGGAAGTGTTTTTAGACTGTTTCTAAACAAAAAATCACCTAAAGCTGTGCACCATTAAATTTTGATTTGCAGGCATTAGATTTGCACTTTTATGTTTGTACTAAGATACTATATACTGTAGAAGAAAAGAAAAGGTAGCTACATAACTTTCAAAGGTTTGGAAAATGAAAATGTTTTGATAGATGGATGCATGGATGGATGGATGGATGGACGGATGGATGGATGGATGGATGGATGGACGGATGGATGGATGGATGGACGGATGGATGGATGGATGGATGGATGGATGGATGGATGGATGGACAAATGACGGATTGTTGGACAGGTTGGATGGATGGTTGGATGTATGTAGGTATGGATGGCTAGATGGATGGACGGGTGTAGAAACAGATGCATGGTTGAAGGTATGGATGGATGGATAGATGGACGAGTAAAGAAACAAATGGATGGTTGGAGGTATGTATGGATGGATGGATGGGTGTAGAATCAGATGGATGGTCAGAGGTATGAAGGTATGGATGGATGGACAAATGAAAGGTTGACAGGTCTACAAATAAATGGATGGATGAATGATGGACAGATGGATGGATGGACAAACAGATGGATGGAAGAATGAACAATTAGGTGGATGGATAGACAGACAGACAAACGGATGGATGGATGGATGGATAGATGGTTAGGCATAAATAAAAGTATGTATGGATGGTTAAATGCATGGATGGATGGACAAACAAATGGTTGGATGTATAGACAGATGGATGGATGGGTGGACGGATAAATGAATGGATGGTTATATGTACAGTATGTAAGGATAGATGGATAAATGGATGGATGGAAAGATGTTTAAGCCTAAATAAAAATATGGATGGATCTTTAAATGCATGTAAGGATGGATAAATGGATGGATGGATGGATAGATAGATGGTTAGGCCTAAATCAGAGTATGGATGGATGGACAAAAAGATGAATGAATGGATTGTCAGATGGATGACAAACAGATGGATGGATGGATGCATGGATAGACAGACAAACGTATGGATCTACGGATGGATGGGTGGACAAACAGATGTATGTAAGGTTAGATGTATGGACTATTATTTGTACAAATGGGTGGATGGATGAACAGATGGATTGTTAAAAGTTTGTATGGATGGATGGAGATAGATTTTTTCATTCTGTTTTCCTGGCCAGTTCGTGTGGGGTTTGGTCAACTCAGTTCACACTAAGTTCACTTCTTTATTTTGAATAATAAAGAATAAAATAAAAGAATAAAAATTCTTTATTCTAAAGATTTAGATGGACATCTTTTAAAAGACAAATTGTTTGTGGACGTCCATTGAATGTGCTTTACAGTAAACACATTTTTAACACAAACACAAACGAGTCAAATAATTTTCCTAAAGTGACACTTTAGTGTTTAGGTTGTATTTAACCCAGGACTGTTCCTGGCAAATGTGTTTAGTGTTTAGCTTTATGCTGATAACTTATATAGACCGAGGCAAACCGGTCAGAGGAGAATGACGTAACGCTTACAGCTGCACGCTATTCATGAGCACGGCCACAAAAGAGACGGAAATGAACTAAAAGTTCATCACTAGTCATGCAAAGGTGCGGGTTGGTTGTTATGTAGGGATTAGGTTCACTCAGAAGCCATGAATAGTGTGGAAACAATAATGTGGGGGCGGCCGGTAACATACATTGCAAAAGCATTGACATGCACCGACAGTAATGCTATTTTCATTGTGGATAGCAGCATTTTGGCGGCACTTGGCCAAGACTAACAGTGTTACCACAGTCAGATAAACAGATGAACATACATATGCGTCTGCGAGAGAGCCGGCAGTGATAGCAACCCAGCTGAATGTGTCTAGCTTGGCTGAGCATCAGAGAGAAATCTCAATTCCTGCTGGAATGTTGGATAAAAACACGGTCACGGTACACCCAGACGTACCACCAAAAATTCTCATTTTCCTTGCATTATTGCACAAGACATGTTGTCCTTTACACGCAGTTACACCCGGTCTGAGCTGCCAGTGCTTGGACTCTGTTTTGTGGCTTCTGCTGCCTTTGTTTCAGGGCTCTGATATTGTTCTTGGAAACAGTGAAACCCTGCTGACTCACTTTCGGGAAAACGTGCAAGAGTGTGTGTATGTTTTTGTCTGTGTGTGTGTGTGTGTGCGCATGTTATGTCACAGGCCAGAGTCATCATTGTTGCTAGCAGACTCAACATCAGCTGTAGTCAGTGGATTTGCAAGTGTGTTGAAAGAAGGGTTTTTTAGGTTTTTGATATGCAGTGGGAGACTTTACTTTTGCAATTACTTAATGTGTACTTAAATAATCAAAACAAAATTGTGCTAACCTGATTTGACCACGTGCAGCGTGTCCCTGGGTCATCATCTTTGTTGACCCTGTTACAACACTGCAATAAACCACTCAGATTTGAAAAAAAACAGTTTGTCTGAAGTTCAGGCTTACAATCAGTGTTTGGTGCTTGTACATCAGCATCATTCGTCTGTAGATATATGGTCAAAACTATTGTTTTGCATTAAAATATTGTTCCAGGGTCTACAAAATATATCCTGGCAAAACCAGAGCGTGCAATGAATTACAAATTAATCAAATTTTAAAATACATGTAAATGCACTTTCTATGTTGCGGTAAACAACATTCTCAAGTGTTGCATGACTGTAAGTCATAATGGAAAGTAAAGGACAGAAGTAGCTTCTTTGATCCTCAGGTGTTTGGTGTAAATGCAAAAAAAAATAATAATTTAGTGCATTACAGTTACTTCCAACACAGTTGTTGGTTACTTACTGGAGAAAAAACAAACTTCTCAGGTGCACTGGTCTAAATACTGACATAAACATGTGATTGTGAAAAGTAACATATTTAATTGTTGCTTTTGTACGGAATTCAACAAGATACAGTAACAGTGTAATGGTTACTTTTTTGTTACTCCTAATAAACATTTGTAAATATATTTTGCGTTATATGACACAAAATGAGAGCCAGGTGTTTCAGAACCTAAATGAGCCTCCGAATAAGTGACCGTTACTTGCTGAGAATAAGTGACTCACTCCAGTCGGTTCACACGGCAGTGTGAGGTTCAGTTTTATCTAACTTCTGGGAATAACATTGTCTCTAAATTACTGCTAAATAAACCCACACACTCACTCCTCAGCAAATTCTAACACATTTCTGAACATGTTTCCAGCACTAGCCAGACGGCCCGAGGAAAACCCCTCGACTGTCAGCACCACAGACGGCTCGGGTTGATGTGAGAGACAGAAACGCAGGAATGAGACAGACAGAAAGAGGAGTGAGAGTTGGCAGGACAGGCATCCCTAAACAAAAGGGGGGTGGAGAGGGGCGCGTGGTTGTGCAAGTTTAATTCAAAGCAGGTTTTGCGCGGCTGATGTTGCATGTGGCCTCTCGCTCTGTCTCTGGCCTTCTCTGTTTCTCTTTGTCTTCGCGGTGGCGAGCGGTGGAGCAGCTGGCGGTCTGAGGAGAAGGACGCAAGAGTGTGGTGGTGAAGTTTGGGGGATTTTGCTTGTTTATTCCCAAGGCCCGAGGGTGTAATTATATACCATAGAAACACATTCATTCATAAAGAGTAAGGGATTTATCAAGATTAGAAACCACCACCGTTATTCTCATAATCAAGGACATGTTGAGTGGAAGAAATTGTTTGACATTTGTATGATTATTTAGATGGATTTATAATCATTTCTGGTGGACAATATATATATATATATATATATGCATGATCTACCTTATAGGAGATCTTGGCACATACAAAAAGTATGCGATGTGTGCAGTATTATGGTAGTTAGGCAGTAAATGTATGTGCCGTAAAAGTTAAGATGTTATTATATTATTCAGATAAAGACGTTAATAGTTAAATTGACCTAAACTAGTGGGTTTTTTTTCTTTCTCACCCGAGAGCTAATAATTGGTGATTAAGAAACCCCACATGAAATAAAATTAAATATTAAATAAAACAAAACAAAACAAAACAAAATAATCAAATAAAATAAAATATAATATAATTAAATATAAATAATAACAAATAAAATCATTAAATATAAAGCAAAGTAGAATATACTACGAAATAAAAATAATACAATAAAATAAGTTAAATAGAAAACAGAATAGAAAATAAAATATAACTCCATAATGAATGAAATATAAATAACAAAATTTTTAATAAAATATAAAACTAAAAATGAGCCTCATTTTGTACAGGCTAAATATGGAGTGTGTTTAAACTGTTTGTGTACCTTTAGAGGGACAGTTTGTCTTTCTGGTCAGTCTCAGCAGAGGTCAGCAGGGGTCAAGGACGGGATGCCAGTGTGGTCAGATTCAAGGGTTGTTCAGGTCATCTAAGAGGAAATGTCCACTCTACAGGCTATTAGTCATTCCTGTTAGAAAATAAACAAACATACCTAATGATAATTTGCATGTGTTAGATCAGTCATGTTCACAGGTCAGTTAATGAAGGATTAATAAGGTGAGTGGATTGTACAAAACATTACTCCTAATCAGCCAAAAATGACACACTTCAATAATCCTTCAATAATCAGTCTGAGAATGAAACTGATACTTAGTTCAAGCAGAAAGTGAAGGTACGTGTTAAAGTGAAACCACTCTTTTGTCTGAAGCTACCAATTTTCCCTCCTTTTCCAACAAATCTCATGTTTGGTCTCGGCTCATGTTTTCCTCTTTCAGAACAGAGAGTAAGTGTGGGAGAATGCAAGAGAAAGTAGCCCGGGGCTGGAGGGGGGCGTGGGGTCCCATCTGTCCCGCACAGATGGCCGGTGTGTTGGGTTAACAGAGCAGTTCGACCTGCCCGTCTCTGGGTCGTCCGTCATGTCTGATCTGAACGGGGTCTGGTCTGGGATATGAGGGTCTAATCTGACCTGTGAAGGTCTAGATGGTGCCAGAGGTCTAGAAAGTGACTTGTTGAAAATATTAAGCAAAAAAATCTTCAAGACAAGTCGCTGCGCAAGTTTTCAGTGTTTGTCTTTTTTTTCTGAGTGGTTGAAGTCTAGGCTTCCAAACTAGACACAGTGGCAATCGACAGATGTTAAAAAGATGAGCTCTTTACATCACAGTACAACAAATAACTAAGAAGAATGATAAAACAACAAAGATGTTTTAACAGAAATTCATAAACAGCAAGACAATAATCCTACAACAGTAACTGCATAATTTATTCATGCTGCAGTGCATGCTGGGAACTCAAAGCCTTAACAACATGAAATTCTGTGTTTGAGTAGTTGGGACAACATTTGGGGTCATTTTGTTGGTCCGACAAGGATTTTTATGTAGATTTAAGAAAATGGAATTTAGTATTTGAGACTCAAAATGTAAACTGGACAATGTGCAGTTCTATTTTTTTACAGTGTGGTTTTCAGAAATGTATGGAGGGACAAATAAATCAGAATTTTTATTTTTTTTAAATATATGAATAAATAGTTAAATACATAATTAAACATAAGGAAATGCAGAAATAAATATATAAATACTTATTAATTCATTAATTAAGTTATTTATTTATCTGTTCATTAATTGAATAATTATTTGAATAAATCATTGATTTATTTAATGATGTATTTACTGGTTAATTTAATTATTTATTTATTTATTCAATCAATCAATCACTTCTGAATTTCTGAAACATCGTGTCACACTGAAGACTGAAGCAATGATGCTTTTCACCAGGAATACATTAGATTTTACAATCCATTCAAATAGGAAGCAGTCATTTTAATTTGAAATAATATTTCACAATATTTTTGATATTGGTGAGAATAGTCATTTGATCTGAGAAAGTGTAGTATGAGAGTTGCATAACCCCGTTACCTCACAGCTTGTTTATTTGTACGCTCATTGACTTTGTTTGCATGTTTCCACTGAATGAGCGAGCAAGTCACATCACGTCGATAACTTAAAACACTGTTTGACTAAAGGGGTGAATAAAATTTCACCGCCTGTCAGCAGCTTCCTCCGCGTGTGATTTGTGTCTGTTGCTGTTGACGTTGGGGCCCGGCCAAAACAACGACTGGAACGGCACACAACCCTTGGCACCAAACACACAGAAATAGGCTGAGAATTGTATTGAGGGTAAAACAGATACAGGGTGGGGGATATGAGGGCCCCTCTTGCCCCAAAAAGAAGGGTGTACCCATTGCTCCAGATATACCCTCCTCGGCGGATTACAGTAATAAGCACCTTACAGTTTGATGAGGGCTTGAACATATGACCTCATTCAATCACAATAGACACCATTATCATAGAGCAGGGCTTTCAAACTGGGGGTTTATGCGTGTGTTTGTTTGTGTATGCTGTCATCAATTAACCGAACCGGCGATGGTAAAATACAGAACACATCTGAGTTAACATGTATCAATAGAAAATGCACATTTAATATATTGAAGGTATTTTTTTTTTCTAGATAACATGATAATCATTGCTTGGATTTAGTGCAACTACAGTATAAAACCTACTCTTAGAAAGGGTATAAAATATAATGTTACTATAAAACAATCTTACTTTTTATGGATATGTATTTCAGTACTGTTGTTTAGTTATTTAAAGATATGTTTTAAAGAGTGCTCTTAAATGATTATTCGCGAATAATCGCATCAAAAATAAATGTTTTACAGTACGTGAACTGTATATATTTACAATTTGTATCTTAAAAAATACACATGCATTTATATATTTCAAATAAACTTAAATAAATGACATGCACGTATTTATATTTACGTGCAAATATTAAATATACACAGTATACCCACAAATATTATGTAAACAATTATTTTAGATACGTTTGCGATTAAACGTTTGACATCACTAATTTTCAATGACACATAGGTAAAATATATATGTTAGATATTAAAATAAATATTAAAAAATAATAATATTTTATATCAAATATATAAAAAGGTCAGGTTTGTTTATATTTTCCAAATTATAATAATATGTCCATCATTTAAATATTTACACTTTGTGCAATGATACCCAGTTATTTACGTTTGATAAAAAAGCATGCTGCATTTATGCTTTATAGCCCATGTGCTTATTAAATGACCTGACTCTGTATTAAATAGCAGCCAGTGTTGTTACACACTGAAACTAAACCACAGGTGAATGATGCAGGCTCAAGTCTTCCGAACTCCTTCCTCCTTCTTGCCCAGTAGTTTCCCGCTGGTAGATCAAATTGTCAATGGTTAACGTCTACTGTACTGTTCGTTGATTTCTTCTGTTGAGTTTATGCTTGAAGAAAGCCTTTCTGTCTTTAATGGGCTCTACAGTGTACTGTATCAGTGCCCAGGTAGTGGTGACATTTTAGCCAGACCTTTACTTAATAAACTAATACCTTCTGGGGAAAACGGATGTAAGTTAATGATTCCTGGGCTCTCTGAGATGTTTAGACAGACATTGGCACCAAGCGAGGATCCCTGCCGTCGAGCTGTCTGTCGAGGGAATTCAAGGTATCTGTGACGGAAGATCTCTTCCTGATGATTCGTTTCTCGTGAAATTGCTTCCTTCTCATGTACTTGGTCGTAATTCAACAAGTGCTTGAAGGAACGGCCTGACTGGCTCCAAACAGTAGCCTGGGAGGCTCGGGTTTCACATCAGACAGAGTCACCCGATTGCTCCAGAACAATCTGTGTGGTAAAATCAACAATCTAAACTCCTTTACGCTGTTTGGCAACCAACGGGCTATTTTAATTTGCTCTCGTCTTGTCCAATTGTTTTGGAAACTGTAGGGCAGCAGAACTGATTTGGGTGAATCGGTTAGGGTTTTAATTCCATAAACAATGTTTTATCGCTGGATCTGATCCTTTAATGACACACAGCATCATGGATGGGTGGATCATTTTCTCGTACTACCAAATATTGATAATAGCGAGCATTAGCCATTCTGTCTGGGTCGTTGTGGTGTAAACACACATTTAGCGCATTCCGTCGTTCTTAAAGGAATAGTTCTCCCAAAAATGTCAATTCTGTCATTCTGTCTGTCATTTACTCACCCTCAAGCAGTTCCAAACCTGTAGGAATTTCTTTTTTCTGCCAAGCACAAAGAAAGGTATTTTGTAACCAGGTATTGTGTCCCCATTGACTTCCACAGTAGGAAAATAAAATACTGTGGCAGTCAATGGTGACCAAAACAGCCTGGTTACCAGTGTTGTGGACGTCACTTTAAAAAAGTAATTAGTTATAGTTACTAGTTACTTCTAACAAATAGTAACTGAGTTAGTAACTGAGTTACATCATTAAAGACTAATCAAACTCAGTTTTAAAGAAGTGCGTTTGGTCAACATATAGGAGTACTTTTAGCAAACAAGGGATGTCAAAATGAAAAAGACGCACTAAAAGTCATAAAAACTTCAATTTTGATTGAATGGCACAAGGTGAAAACTGCAGGATAAACTTGTCTACCTCAGGCTTGAATTTGTAGCATTTTAACCAACGCAAAAGATGCTTTTGACTTGTAATCCTGATGTCACCATCAGTAAATCCCATTATTAACACACACACACACACACACACTTATGCTATTGCTTGTTTCTACCTTGATTTGAGCCAAATTCCCATGATACTGTTGTATTCTGTGCATTGATGCATGCATTATATTCTTGATCCTCCCTCGAGGCGTATACAGTAACCGACTCTAGAGTGGAGAATCATTTGGGCGTTTTCAATTCTAATGCTCAGAATGTCACAATAGCTGCAGCAACAATAATATAGTGCATTGGCAGTGTTAGTGTTCAACAGAAACTGAGTGATGGCACACTTGGATTTGAACTGATTGATTTGTTTGCACATGTCTGAATTGTTTAGATCCAGAACTGCAGGTGCTGTGTGTATTCGTGTGAATAAAAGCTGACTCTCCACAAGCCTGTGTTTGTTCAGCGTTGAACACTTCCGTCTATATATACAGGACATGTTAAATATAGCCTGTTAACTAGCCTGTTTTTACTATTCTCCGCACCGTTAGTGTGAAAAGTGACTTGCGAATGCACATAGAATATGGTTTATACTCATAAATTAATAATTGGGTACATTTTTTGGTCTTCAGCGAGCTGAGAGAGCTTCTCTATGGACTTCAAATGAACCGCTAATTAATTATCCATATGGCAACACATGCTAAGTGGAGCATTAACAAGTTGTCAGAACTAAGAGAACAGAAGTTTATTCATCATCTGCAAATGTTCCCGTGTTATTTTAGTATTGATGAGATATTTCTAATAAAAAGTACTTTATGTAAAAATTAAAGTAACTTTAACTAAAATAAAAAATATTTGTAAAAAACAGCTAACAATTTTACGTTATAAAAATGTTCCTGTAAAGTTCCCTTTACGTTATAAAAAGTTATTGTTTGAACGTTCAAAACGTCCAATTTTTAGATGATGTGTTAACGTTCTTGATTGGTTGTAAGAACGTTATTCAAAATGTTTTTAGAACGTTTTAGTCTCTTGTTATATTAATGTTCCAAGAACGTTATTTTAAACGTTATTAAAGTGTTCCACCAACAACACAAGTATATTTTTATCCTAATGTTTTTAGAAGGTTCCATTAACAACTCATTGGTAACGTTTCTAATGTTAACGTGTTTAAAACATTGCACTAACAACACAATGATAATTTTTTTATGCTAATGTTTTTAAAACGTTTATCAGTTGCAGATAACATTAAGGAAATGTTCTACTAACGTTATGCAAGAACGGTTTTTGATAACTTTGAAAGAACCTTTAGACAACGCTAGCCATCCTTGTTTGCTGGGTTTATTTCAAAGAAATATATGTCAAAGTATGTATATATATATAGAAAAATATAAACTTTGTCAAAATACTTTACTTTTTAAAAAAATCACATGCTGTCAGGTTAAAAAGAAAATTATAATAATTATATTTTTTAAAATTATAATAGTGTTTGTTTTTTCTGTTTTTTTTTTTAATCAAGTCACATTTATATTATTTGTCAATGGAATATATTGTTGCAAAGTGGCAGAAGGTTCCAAAAATTCCTGGAAGATTTCCTGGAGAGTTTCTGGAATATTCAAGTAATTTCTCACCATTTTTCAACCCTATTGCCATAAATATAAATATGCACTCCATTTAATCTGTAATCTAAAGACTGGTGTCTTTATCTTTTGTGTTGACATCTGCGTAAATAAAGGAATTGCACATCATTCCAGACGCTTCCTAAATCTCCTCGTCCGTCCACTCACATTCCTCTTCCATGCCTGCGAGGGCCTATCATTCCCTGACCCGTCATTTACTAAAGCCCTAAACCAGTTAAAGTGCTTTAGACGCAGTTCACACTCCGTCAGAACCCTGCATTACTTCCACACATCGCTGACCTGATTGTGTTTATGTCTGCTGATTAGATTAGCATTAGCGTGCTGCATTAGCGAGGTGTGGTGCTGGTTTTGCGGTGTGTTTATAACCTTCTTCAAGGGAGGTTACTTGTCAGCTAACTGGCCTAATGACTTTACTGCTGATCTTTACAGCACTGATGGCTATTTACCCAGCGTCTGCTGGAGAGGGAGAGAGACACAAGAACTTTAATGTGCAAACTGCATGCTAAATCAATCAGAGAGGAATCTGTCGACTGGGGTGTGGTAGTAGGTGCAAGTACACACTTATTTGTAGTTCTGAAGATGCTGGTGACATATATATTTTTGGGAATTTTCTCTGTTCACAGAATATTTTTGCAGGGCTGTATGATGTAAGATGTTATGTTCTGTGTCTGCATATAACTCATTTATTTATTTTAAGCTAATATTTTTTTGTTTTATTCAAAATTTAAATAAATAGAAGAAAAACTAAAAATGCACATCTATGGACCAGAATTTCATAGAAACCTGGTTATTTGTTTTATTGCATTTGGTCAGTGTGCAATTTATGGTGCATTCGAGTCCTCCCGGTAAGTTAGAAGTCATATTTATGACTTATTTACAACGTCAGGTGTGTTCAGATAACTGAAGCCAGTGCAAGAGGGCAATTTACCCTTTTTTCCATAAAATTCAGGAGAATGTTTTAAACTCTACATCTACAAAATGGTGCATTGAGTATGCATTAGATGTGTTTTCTTATTTATTCATTATTTTAATTTTTTTTTCTTTCAATGCAATCTATGAAGGTCCATGGTCATATATTCTATCTAAACTGTACAATATTTTGATGTTTTACATAGCCTACAGCTTCCACTCAATTTCCATTCATTTGACCAAATGCGCTATTAATACCGAAGCTGCATCCAATGACACGTCCCAAACTGTCCTGTTTTCCTCAACTTTCCCACTCATAAATCCGTCTTTGTGGTGATGTTTGTGTGCGTTTAACTCGTAAATGCGATCTTTTTCTGACATGACTTGAGTGCATTATTATCAACCACCCAGAACACTTGTGACCCGGAAAACATTCGGGACGTAATGTGTTACGCATAGTCTCTGGATGAGAGTTAAACTGTGTTAGTCACTAGATGTTGTGATATATCTATTTGTCAGTGAGCTCACAAAGCAGCGTCCCACATGTTCACCACTGACAGCCAAAACACGGCTTAACGTAATCACGGATGCTAGAGGGGAAACGGGGACGCTACACAGCGTGTAATAGTGCTGATGGCAGATTTTGGGAGAGTCGCTCGCCCTCCCCCTTTCCCCACGTCCCCCCCCCAGTATGTGCCCCTATTGGAGGTCCTGACTTTCCCTGCTCTGTCTCCATGGGAACTAATGACTCCTCCCCGGCATGTGCGCTTGTTTGTGCTGAGCTGTAATCTCTGCCTCCTGCCGCGAGCATCTCTCAATGAGCCTGACGACAAGCAGACGGGATGCTTTTACACCATACACGAGTCGGGAACGAGTTAACAGTTTTTACTGAAACTTTCTGTGCATTTTGTAACTCGCAAGCAACCAGCCAAAGGGAACATTTTTGGCTCGTGATCAGGGATGTTATCTGAAACTAAAACCATAAAAATGTTACCTGAATTGAAATTTTCAATAAAATATTGCAAAATAAGAGAAAATAGTTAGGTGACATTGCTTATTTTAGAACTACAACTGAAAACTGAAGTAAAAATGAATTAAAACTACCGAACGCATGTTAAAAAGTCTAAAATTGCTAAAATGAAAACAGCATAAAATAAAAAGCAATTAAATTCATCAACATTTCTGTGTTGTCTGTAAATTGAGAATCTTTTTTAGCAAATCTGAGGACAGTTTGGGACACATTGTTCTTCTGAACCTGTTTACGGAGAATATAAATAAAAACTAATTGGAAAAATGTAATGTATTTAAAAAGAAATAAATATTGATTGGTAATTTAGATCTATCTGTCTAACTGTCTCTAGTTATTTTATATGCAGCACATGTTTGTGGGTTTTTTTGGACGTTTGTGTTTTTCTCATATCACCCCATTCTCTCCATAATCTGCTTTTAGGGGTCACCGTCTCTTTGCGTCACATTCTTGTAATCTGCTCTGGTTTTTTGTGCTCATCCAGACACAGACAATCATGTCTCATTAACATTAGCATGACACACACACACACACACACTCACACACACACAATTACTCTCAGATCACAATGGCTTGTGTATTTTGTGACACAAGCACTTTTTTAAAGATGTAATATTTGTTTAATATTTAATAATATGTATTATTATTATTATTATTATTATGTATTCATAATTGAATTGAATTATTTGATTTTATACATTTTTTTCATGATTTTTACCTTTTAAGTATAATTTAATATGATTTAATTTAGTTTAATTTAATTCATTAATTAACCCTAAATGTTTTCATTTAATCTCCCACCAAACTCAATTCATTTAATTTCATTTAAATTTCATGTAATATTGCACTGTGTTGACCGTTCAGAACGGACCTGCTTCTGTTCTCTTGGTACAGTTTGTAACATAATCAACATATTACCCTCGCCAGGAGTGGTAATAATCACTCGTGCTTTGTTTTTTTAGATCTCGAATCCGCAGAAGAAGAGTAGGATTAAATCTGACGTGAAAATCCAGGCCCGTTTAGTATTCCAGAGTCATTTGAGCCCATCCCTGGAATGTGAAGTTAATTTAATCATATATGACATCAGGGGCTGTCGGATCTGTGTAGGGTTCATCCTATTTGGCTGAACTTTCCTGCAGATCTTCTCTGAGAGCGTTATGCCAAAATCAGTGACTCACTGTGTTATACGTTCGCGCTCAATCAACTTTCATTTTAATGTCATAAGCCTCTTAACGTCGAGGTTTAAAAGAGTTTGAAAAAGTAAAAGACAAGAGTGAAAAGAGTAAGAATGAAACTTTTATAGATCAATCCCATCATAACTTATGCACTTCAGCAGAACTCCTTCGATGAGGTCAGTCTTTTTGCTTTTTTTTATGGAGCTGAACATAATACTCTCGTTGAATACACCCCGCCAAATCTGTACTTCTTGAGATGGATCAGAAAATCCTCTCAGGAAAGATTCTCTCAGTTTATTTCTGGCCTGATGACACCATCTGATGATGCTCGTCTTCATTTTTCCACAGTGGACGTCACAGCCCACATGACTAAGAGCACTGAATCCCACAGAACATGACCTCAAAACAAGAAAATATGTTTTGCCTAAATTTGCCCATTTTTCAGAGTAAAGTACTTTCTCCTCATATAACTGCATAACCATCGTTGTCATGCAGAACAAACACAAATGTACAGTTGTAAAGTGCGTACACATATGGTAGTACAGTGTCTGTACAGTACAGTATAACATTATATTTGATAATTTTTTATGACATTTTACTTTTCTTATTTATTTTATTTGAGTAGTATTTCAGCTGTAGATTACTGTAGGGTAATAATAACAACCCTGCTAATAATCACCCCAATGTCAAGATAAAGAAAATGTGTGTGGAGGAAATTAACATGGAAATGATGTCACAATACAAAACATTTTCTTTATGAATATTAGAATGATTCATTATTTGTCATTTCGATGCTTTGTACACTTTACCTAGTTGGATTCTGATCGGGCCCAGAATCGGGTGCCAATTGTGCAGTCCAGTTGAGTTCAGGGAGCCGTGATTGATGAAGGGCTCTTGTGATGTCATCGTCCGCGCTACATGCTAATGTGATTAGCATCGCTGACATCACTTTCAGTGCTGTCACACATGCTCTCTCTCTCTCTTTCTTACCTCTCTTTTCTCTTTCTTCACAACGTTCGGCTCTAAAAATTCCTCAAAACCGCTGTCTCCTTTGTTGTGTCTCTCATTTTTGGCATCGTCTTTTTTCTCTCTCAGCACTCACTTTTCATGTAACTCACATGACTGAAGTGTTCTGCAGTGAATCTGTCTCTCTCTATATATATCTGTCTTTCTGTCTCTGGATCTCTTTTTTCTGATGTCATAGCCTGTGGAGCCGTATTACCCACAAAACTCAGTTCCCACAGCGAAAGAAAACGAAACAAGCCACATTTCTGCTGTATGCAGAATCTAATTTAGCATGACCGAAGCCTCTCTCGTTCATTTGAGGCCTACAATCTCTCTCTAGCCAGCCCTTATGTGGAACTAGGCCATGATGCATGTTTTCTTTACCTGAGGACTGCACACACACATACACGTATATCAATATACACACACATAAAAGATCATAAATCTCTGGAATTTCATTTACCCACCTTGACTGTGACACCAAGTTAATATGTTGTGTTTTGCTTTTTAACCCGCCGTAGAAGAAACATCACACACCCATCACCCTCTCAGTTTAAAAGCGTTTCTGGTTGTGGCGTTTTTGCTGGGAACTCACGGTGGCCCACACAAGATGTCTGTTCCCGTGGAGGAGAAGTAACAAGCAGTTCAGGCATCAAATATTTACCTTTCTCTGAGTTCTCCTCGAGTGGAGCGCTGTGGCTGTGAGAGCTGCTGTGCTGTGTGCCCCCTTGCTTATCTTAAAGGAGCAGCTCGCTCAAACATCATTCACTCGCCCTCATGAACACACATACTGCACAAACCTGTATGATTTGTGATTCCTTTGCGAAGCACGAAAGGGATAGTTCACCCAAAAAAGAATGCTCACCCTCATGTCGGTTCAAGAACGTAAGCTGTTCGTCTGTGGAACACAAATGAAGATTCTTTTGATAAAGTTATAGACAGCAACACAACTGACACCTTCTAAGGACGTTGTTGAAATAGCAGATGGGACATCAGTGATTCAACTATGTTCTAAAGCTTCCAGAACACGTTTGTGCACAAAGAAAGCAGAAATAATTCTATTCACTAATAATTGCGTATGTTTTTCGCATTTATACGCACTTTCGAACTTCCCACAAAAACGTTCTGCCTAATTCACAACATGAGTTTCCCCCTAAACTCGTTCTTCATCTTCTGAATGAGCGTCCGCGTGCACAAGGTCAGTCATTTGCATAAAACACACCCAGATCAGCTCCATATAAGGGCTTTCCTGCTCGTCCAGAGAAAGACAATTATAATTTGTAACGATAATGAACATGAGGTTTTGCTGTCGGAGGTGGAAGCCAGAAAAAAAAAGTGATTGTTGTTTGGACCTCCAACGAAACATATATCAATGAGACCCAATGACTTTCTTCATCCTGAGGGCAAGTAATTAATGACAATGAAAATACATTTTTGGGAGAACTTTAACAAGAGAGACTATAAGACATCTAGTCTACCAAGCCTAAAAAAAGCTCAATTTACTTACAATACTTCTTTGGAAACTAGTTGAACTGTATCTATATATAGCATGGCTATGCAAATTCAGCAACAAATACGTGTGTGTGCTGTGTATATTCATTCCACCATAAGCTAATGCTAGTTAAATACATTCATTAATTAAATTATATA
>JAUYWG010000061.1:17510685-17524646 GCA_034779775.1 Enteromius afrohamiltoni
ATATATACATTGTATTTACATGTATATACTGTATATATTTATATTCATATAATTGATATTACATATAAATATATTTAATATATAAACATATTTTACTTAACTATATACATGCTTGTGTGTATTTATGTATACATAACAAACATATACTGTACTTACTTCTATGTGACCCTGGACAACAAAACCAAAAAAAAAAAATTTTTCAGAAAATTAAGATCTATACGTGATCTGAAAGCTGAATAAATAAGCGTCCCATTGATGCATGATTTGGATGGATAGAGCAATATTAGACCGAGATACAACTATATGATAATCTGGAATCTGAGGGGACAGAAAAATCTGAATGCTGAGAAAATCACCTTTAAAGTTCTCACATGAAGGTCCAATCCACGCATATTACTAATCAGAAATCAGAAGTTTTAATGTGTTTACAGTACGAAATTGACTACACTTAAGACATGCACGTGTTGTGAAGCAATTTTAACAGCTAAACACGTTCTTTTGTGTTCCAATAATAGTGTGCATTTAGTAGAAAATACATGTTTGAAAATATTTTTAGTGTTGGTGCATAAAAATAATCAGCTGATTTCCTCCTTCACACAATCTCATCTGTAATCCTCTTTCTTGGCAGATACGCTCCTGAGCGCTCGCTGAAACCAGCTCTTTGACTTCCATTAGCCTGCAGTGAAAGTCTAATACAGAAACCACCCGCACAGAAAACCGCCCTCCAGCTCGTGTTCTGTCTATCTGAGTCCAAATCGGCAAGTCTGCTGAATTATCTTGAGCCAAAAGGACCTGACACGTTAAAACTAATCTAAACTAATCAGATAAATTCTTAGGAAAGGGTAGATCCCCACAGCTGGTCTTTTTGATGCTTTTAAGTCATTCAAATCAGTTCTAATCACACTATTGTGCGTCAGCCGGCGCCTCCATCCAAGGACCTTGTCGGTCCAGTTTCCTTATGCTAAATTGACCATCTGCGATTCATTGTGCCAGATTACACAAACACCAGACTGAGATTCATAATTCCTTCAAATGTCTCTGTTTTGATGGGATAAATCAACAGTTTTTGTTTTGGGGGGTGGAAAGATTTAGAAAGTTATGAGGGAGAAAAGCAGAGCCATAAACCGCCTGTTGTGAGTGCAGGCAAATAAGGTGAAATCAGACTTAACCTCACAATTTATTTTTAAAGGTCTGGGCAGATGTTTGTCGACGGTCGTTTGAAGGTAGGAGGCTCTTCCAAATTATAAGTGCCCTTGTTAAAACGGCTCATTTTCAGATGAAGGTGGTAGGCATAATTGCTGCCAGATTCGTCCGTCGGCTACCTTGACTCAACCTGTCACAGTTTAGTCTGGGAGCTTCTCGCTGTTGCCGAGTCAGTCGGTCTGCCACGAGCCGAGCGCGACGCAAACTCTGGCGGGGATGCCGAAGCGGATCCGCTGTACTCTGTGTTGCCAGGCAAGATGCGCCAGGCCCGCCAAGTCGCATTTCTGAGTGGCGAGAGAGATTTTTCACAACACACATAGGGTTTAACACTAGAATATGCCTGTGTATTAAAAATGCAATCATCTTTTTGTCAAAGCATCACCCTGTTCTTCAATATCTGTTGATTATAGTAACAGCTCATCCCTTAATACTTTTCCTGCTTGACCTCTTTTACCTTTTAAGGAAATGATCTCTCTTTATGTGCTGTATGTAAAATATATAAGAGTGAATGAGTAATATGACGACAATAAAGAAGATTTAGGAACAGGTCTGTGTCTGTAAAAAAACAAAAAAATCTAAAGAAAAATATGAATTTCCATTTTGCAGCTGCAAATTTAGTTCATTAAAAAATTAAATGCTAATATTATAATATTTTTATAACTGTAAAATATCTGGACGTTTTATTTTAGATAAAGATGAAGATTATTCTTATTGCTGTAATAATAATAATGTTATTATTAATCAAATAGTTTTCTTTGTTCTCAGTGATTAGATTTTCAGTACTGTAAAACAATATATTTAATGTAATATAATATTACAATATATGTATATATGATATATTTAATATAATACAGCACCTTCACATGAGTAATAGATATTATAGGTTATATATAGAACGTTGATGAAAATGTGATACAAATAATATTATCCATTTTATGCGTACACGCATGCATAGTAAAAATAATAAAGAGTATCTCATATTTTAAAGTACTCATAATTATTGATGCAAATTTCAATTTTCAGTTGACTTTTGAAGTGTGTGTGGGAAAAACATTTAGACAAGTTCAAGTGCTTGTAAGCTCTTATATATAGATATAATAGTGTATTTCTGGCTACGTTGAGTGATGACGGTGCTGTAGAAGAAACTGTGTCACACTGTGTGTGTGTAAAGGTTGGATCGTATTGGGAGCACCAGGGAGAGAGGATGGGACTAAACAATGAAATCATTTTGCTTGGAAGGTTCCACCGGAATATTCCGGTCCATTCAGACCTCTCCTGTCCTCTTTAAAACAGAGACAGGCACAGAAACAGAGAAAGTTGGTTTTGTGTGACTGTTAACAGAAGGCCTGGAATAATCTAAGCTCCGACAGACAGACAACACACACACAAACAATGCAAAACCAGGCCATTGGCTGCCAGCACATGCTTCCCGTCCAATCACAGCTTGTTTTGTTCTGAATTACAATACGCATGCTGTATCGATGTAATGCGACCTCGCCCAATAAGATTTCCCCCTTCTCTGTTGTTTTGCTTCGACTGGGTTGTGTTGTGTAGGTCTGAGCATCTTTGTTTTCAAAATAATGTCTTTTTAGATGCTTTTTAAAAAAGTCAGCATTCACAATCAATTTTAAACCTTTCAAAGGTTTGTGGTTGGTTTTTGAACGTCTCTTTTGAACGTCTCAAAAATCTAGAAATAAATTGGAATATTTTGAAATATTATTACAATTTAAAAGAACCCCAATGAATATATTTATAAATATATTTTACAATTCCTGTGATGCAAAGCAACGTTTTTTAGCATCATTGCTCCAGTTCTCAGTGTCACACGATCCTTCAGATATGTATATATATATATATATATGGATATAATATACGGATTTCTACTTTAAGAAACATTTCTTTTTATTATCAATGTTGAAAACAGCTGTTCTGCTTTATAGTTTTTGTTATTTTGATTTTGTTATACATTATTTTAGGATGCTTAGAAAGATTTTTACTTGAAATAAAACTATTTTGTAACACAAATTTAACAAATGTTAAAAAAATTTTTAAAAAACCCAGAAAAATTGCAACTTTGAATGCCATTTTCAATCTCTTGCTCTCTCAGTTTCACAGAACTCTTGTCTGCCTTCCATAAGATTGTTTTTTTCCCAATAAGCCTTTAATATCACAGGAATTTCCTATTAACCTATTGAACACTTGGCAGACCCTGGAGTCCCTGAAGTAAAACCTGTTTATTCAGAGCTTGTACTAATAATCTAATAATGTTAAATGAACAGAATCTAGCCCTGGAGACTTGGAGAGCATATTTCTGATAGGGGCAGGTTTTTTTGTCAAATGATAGTGGGACAAATGATCAAAAACAAGTTTACAGTTTTGATAAAGCATGATTAAGCATTTATGCCTGAAAACAATTGCCTTTTTCTGTTACTGCTGAATTCAGATGTAAACCAGGTCTGTGTGGGGTCATCTCACTTTAGTTGCACATTGTCAGATCTACTTGTCTAGATAGACATGCATAACGCTCATGCTCACATGGTTTTAATCTGGTGTAATGGATTGGGGTAATTTTAGCACATTCATCTCCTACTAGAGGCATATTAGCCAAACCAGATGTTTATTGACGTGTGTCACATGCATCTCAGTTTGAGTTTGTCATTTTCTTAAATTGAACTCTTTTCAACCTGATCTCGTAAAAATATGTACCTCTGTGCACTTTTTGTGCAACATCATGTTTACGTACCTTACTGCGTGTTGTGCTGCGGTTTAAAAGAGAAATGTCCACGGAGTTGTGCTAAAACACAGGTTCCGTGAACCCTGGTACATTTTTAGAACATTGATAGATATGTATCAGAATTGAAATATCCGTGGACTGTTGCTTAAAGTTAATGCTCTATCGTGTTGTAAATATGTCCTACATCAACCTTAAACCTACCGGATAATGTCATTTCAACCTCTTTTTACACAGATTTGTATTGTTTTGTTGGACCGTAGTTATACACCAGATTTGAACTGGAGCTCCTCACCTCTCAAGAACTGTACACAACTACAATTCAAAAGCATCAGTTTTCAAATATACCATCATTGTTTCAAAGTCATAACGTGATATTCCTGAAGTAACTGTGCCAAAATTAGTCTTTTTTAATCAAAACTGCTTCTAGTGTTCATTTCCTTTCAAAACTGCAGTGATATGTACTTATTGGTACATATTTTGTGTGTCTCGCTAAAAAGGGCACCCAGGTATTTATGCCATGAGACCAGGTTGACCCTTTTTGTGAACAAATTATCAGTGCTGTTTCTTTAGAGTCACTACGTTTATTGTGTTTTTCCTGTTTCTTGCTGATTTTACAAACAGCCCCCATGACAAAGCATACTGTAGATCACAGATGCGTGTGATGTTACTGGTGGCGTTTCTAAGGGCGTTTCAGCATATTTACTGTAATGCTGCACTGTTTCTGGTTTCTCTCAGCCGTTGGTGTGCAGACTGCAGCATTGTTAGTCTGTCTGTCAGGTCCTTGGTATGTAAATCCTTTTTTCACTGCCACATATTTTCCATGATAATTCCTCAAGCTCAGCTCTTGTCTAAAGCTGCAGAACTGAACAGAAAGACCTTTAAAAAGGGTCTAAAGCCGGGTAGGTGTGCATTTAGAAGTTTTATTGAACATTCTTCAATGTTTTTCCGCACATTAACTTCCATTTGTTCTGACTGTGTGGGAAAATTGGTGGTTTAGGTTTGACTTTTTGGTCAGAAAGGTCTAAGATACCTTTTTTAGAAGACTATTTTCCATTTCTATTTCTGCTTACAAACTTTGTGCACTTGGGAATATGTATCAGCACTCTTATAGTTTCATTCTGAAAATATATATTTTTTTAATTCTGTCACAAAACAGTATACAGTATTCACAAAAGACTGTATCTTTTTGTGTTCACCCTGGCATTGACCTTGAAAGTGGATTTAGATTCATCTTCACTCCACTTTCACGCGCTTCCTTAATAATCATATAAAGCAAATTTGGTGTGCTGTCCGGGGGGCGAGCCGGGGGAACGTTAGACTCGGAGCCCTAGTGGTTTGAACCCTTGCGAGGGCCGGAGCTCGGCGTCCGTCTCGTTCCCCGTCTGCCCCCCCTAGGAAGGCGCGAGCAGGATAAGTGGAGGAGAAGGGATGCGCAAAAGACTAGATGTGGAAGTGAAGGAAAAGGGTTTATTTATACTAAGAATGGGCCAGATAACGAGGGGTTTGATTAGGTAATGCGGGCCTGCTGAGATTAATCATCCAGCGCTTCCTCACGAAATTTTGTTATTTGCAAAACATTCACTTTGTTTTCATAGGATGTCGTTATGTTTTTATCTGTTTAAGAGAAATTTGATTTGCTAAATGATTCCTCCTATTGCAACACGGTCTCACACTAACTTCAATATGCCAGCATGAAAGATTTTATTGGCATGATTCAACTATATTTTGAATAATGATCGCATCATGCTGTTGTGAAATGCTATTGGCTCTTGTATGTCTCATGACCGACTGCATCATTCTTAGGCACGGGAGTTTAAGATGTGAGTGTGTTAACCGAGCGGGATGATTTTCAGTGATTAAAACCTTCTTTGCATAAAGACAGTATGGCTTCAGGAGGACTTGGAATGCAACATGACTTGTTTGTAATGCTTGTGGTCAGTCTTTGCTCAAATGCATATAGCTTGTAAGTGGAAAAGTGTCAAATAAAACAACCTCTTTAAGTGGACCGAAAAGTAAAAAAACAAGAAACCAGTTATGTTTGCATTCACATTGTCATTGGCACTAAAAGTGGTTTGAGATCAGTTTTGCTCCCCTTTAGTTATAATAGGGTCTCATTATGCTATTACTTCATATATATATATATATATATATATATATAAAATCATATAAAGCAAATTTAGTGTGCTGTCCGGGGGGCGAGCCGGGGGAACGTTAGACTCCGAGCCCTAGTGGTTTCAATGTGGATACAAAGCATTTCATATATACACAATGAAGTAAATATGAAATGCTTTGTATCCACATTGAAAGGTTTAAGTGAACTAAACAGCGAATTGTACTTAGAGCACACTTTTGTTTTGTTACAAAGTGGTCTGATTCAGTTAAGATTCGTTTTGGGCTCAAATTGTCACAGTGTAAAATGCACCAGGCACAAAAACACCTTTAAAACCCACAAATTCCACAGTCTGGGAGATCCAGCTATAACACCCTGGGAAACTCATAGAAGCTCTTTAAACACCGCCATGGTAACTTTGTATATTTAAAAACCCAGCCGACTTTGCACTTTAACTTTGAGAGGTTCATTGTGGACTAAAGAGTGTTTAGAACTAAACCAAGCAAAGACGGAGTTACCCATAACAACGTTGGCGAGATTTAACAGCCCTCACTGCTTCACCTTTTATGGTAAAATGAAAGTGGTTTGAGGTTTTATCTTCGGCTTCCCCCGTGCAAGCATCAAAGAAAACAAGTAAACAAGCTGTGGCCAGTGTCGACATTTGACATCCAAAAGAAGAATGATGGGAGGGTTAGTGCACTTACATAAACACTTGGAGACAGACTAACCAAAACTAACTATTAGTCCTGTCACATTTTATTCAAGACCTTTACCTTTATGGTGTACAGCTACTCTTTTACAAATATATTAAGAAGTGGTTTCCATCTGCTGCCTCATATGGGAACCTGCTGGAAGGATTTACTGAGGTTTTGTCCAACATTTGTAACAACAGGCAATGAATCTGAGTGGTGGAGAGACTTTCTATATTAGGTAAAGAAAAGTAAAAAAAAAAAAAAGGATAGCTGTGATTGGAAGATAAAAGTAGAGAATTATGAAAGACAAACACGAGTGAAGTATCTAAGCTAAGCTTTGATGTTCCAACCTAGCGGCCGTTTCTTAAAGTCTGGGCTTTAGAAGAACAATAAATGATGCTTTAGCTGAGCTGTGGAAAACGAAACAAAGAAATAAATAGACAGCCTTGTTTTGTATTGAGACGCCCTGCTTGTTGCAAGTGAATTTACATGCAGTTTGACTGTTTCAGTTGTATGCAACTAAGGAGTTAAGTAAATCTTTTAGTTTAAAAACATGAAACAGGAAGTAGTCCCAATCATCATTTTAACAAAAAACTCTTAACTGAGAACTGATTTGAAATCCACTGATCATTCATTTGATCCATTTAGCCATTTTTTTTTTCATAATTCACACAGGAAATGCGCAGTCATATTATTATTATTATATAAAATGACTCTTATATGTTTAGTGACTCATTTGATCTATTTAGTGAGTTTTTGGACTGATTCGAAACAAATCACAAGGAAGCACTTATTATCGACACAGGAAATGATCAGTTTCTTGCCCACATTGTGATTGAGACAAAAGATTCAAAAACCCCTTGTTAACTTATTTCTGATTTGAATCCGTTCAAACCCTTACTAACTGAATCATTCCAGTGAATCACATCAGTGGTTACTTTTTTTGTCCAAGTCAAAATGAAATGAGAACTCTGCATTATGTTGTGTTTAAGGCACATCAAACATGACTTTAAACAAGTGCGGTTGCTGACTATATTTAATTGAGGAAACAAAAGTTTTACACTAAGGCATAATCTCAAATGCTTGGTGTTCATTATGTCAGCTCCTCATCTGAGCACTGGTATTAAAATAATCATAAATGGAATTGAAACCCTAACCATTAGTGTTACTGAATTCACAACCAGAATTCATCATGGGTTCAATTTCCAAGCTGTGCGTTGATAAAATGTGTACCTTAAATGCAATGCTTTGGATAAAAACACTTGCCAAATGCATAAATGTAAATGTTAAGTTCCACATGATTCCCATCCCTACTTAGAAGTACAGTATGTTTTCTGTGGTGTTTTGCTGAGAAGGGACACGATGAGGTGAGGAACTTTCATGTGCATCCTTATTGGCTAATGTGGAATCTGCTTAGCCAATCAAATCAAAGGCCTGCCTCACATCTCTGTAAGAAAACAACAATTGTCTCCATGACGATGCTGTAGTTTTCCTGGGGGCCAGGCGAGACGGTTCACAAAAGTGCTCTTTTTTCCAAGACACATTGCTGAGATAGTCACAGCACTCCGTTTTTTACATGAATGTTTAAAATAATGGTTTCTCACCAAAATGTGTGGTGTATAGCAGCTCGGCAGTCTGTAAAAAGCAGAATTTGTGGTTTTGTTTGTTGAAGCTGACGTATTGTTGCTCTGTGGAGAATCGCAGGCTTTTAACTGGGTCAGTGTGTGTGATGTCTGTAGAGACTCACGGATGTAGAAATGATTTGCTGTCCCAGGAGCCTCTGCGCTGGTGTGTGGCCCATGGTGTGACAAAATGATGTCATCCTTGCTGAGAGAGAAATGTCATTTGCGCGTTCAGGGACAAAGCTCTTTGCTCCAGTCCTGCTGAGAGGAAACATACATCCTGTTCTTTAAATACTAAAGTATGCTGGGAATACTCTTAAAGGAGCTTGACATACTAGAGGTGAACGTTTTTATACTTTTATTCAGTCCATGTTTGGTGTAGATTGTAAGCACCATGCACTTTCAGCATATTGTCACAGCTGTTTGTCACGGAAATGTTTGTGGAAACAATAATTGTGGTAGTTGTGCTAAAGTAAACCTGTATGAGTTTCCATTTTTTTTCTTTTTCCATGCAACACAACAATATGAGTGCCACAAACAACAACAAAAAAAATCTTAAAATTACAAGATTAAAGTCAAAATATTACGAGAATAAAAGTTGAAATGTTATGAGAATAAAGTCGGCCTAGATTGGGAGCACCCCGAGATAGTCTCAGCTTTCAAAATTCGGCATATTACGCATGATATAACTTCTGCTAATAATCCCACATAAATGCCTTTATAGTGTTGTAGTATTTCGATTTTAATCTCATAATATTGTGACTTTATTCTCATAGTTTCGACTTATATAAATATTACCACTTTAATCTAATAGTTTTAGATTTATTTTTTTTGGTGGCACTAAAACGCTGTCATACAACAAAGAGTTGCATAATATTTCTGCATAATAATATGTTGCAAAATATTTGTACTTTTTTTTTTACAATTACATTTATTCGTTTAGCAGACGCTTTTATCCAAAGCCACTCTCAGGTGGGGAAAACAACAAGCAATTAGTCATACAGAGGTAAAAAACAACTGAGGAAGTGCTCATAATACCGCACAACCGGCAATCTTCAGAGAAGTGCAGGCTAGCAAGGGAAAGAAAGAGTAGGGTTAAGATTTTTTTTTTTTTTCCTTTATGTCAAGTAGTGTTGAAAGAGATGGAAGTTGTTCAGTAGTTGTTTGAATGTTGTAAGGGGGTTAGCATTTCAGATAAAAGGGAATCGAGTCAGACACTCACAAATATTAGCGTTCTTATATCCAAACATCCTCAGATACCATGGAACATTCTGCCAAGGTTCTTTCAAAGTTATGGAAAAAAAAAAATTCTTAAAACCTTTGTTTAGATATCTGTTCTTTAAAAACAAATTCAAAATGCACCAAAACTTTATTTATACTTTGTTCATGGAACGTTTTTCTTATAAAACATCTTAGTTAGACAACAATTTAAAAGATGTTACTACTTGCTTCAATACTTCCCACAAACATTCAAAAGTAACATTTCCATAACATTTGCAAAATTATGAAATAATGAAATGTTTTCTTAACATTCCAATTCATAGTTTTCAGTCACATGACCGGTTCGAAGACCTGGAGGGCAAAACAGCCATAAAATTGCAGCACAAAAATGTCAATTTTCCATCTGTTTCACAAACACAAATATTTAAGTCACCTCTCAAAACAATTAAACAAAGGTATGTGAACAAAATTCATGTTGTGGCAATTTGTAATCCATACTAAGCCCCCTTGGCAATATTTCAATCATTATCCCTCCTGTTATCCTTGGGGTCAATTTGGCTCCATTCAGTGTTTAACGTATGTACATATAAAATTGACTCTTTATTTTATTTTTTTTGCTTAATTTTACTGCGTTTATGGTGCATATGTTTATTTTAACACTTTACTCTTCCCAGATTATTTTCTACTTTAATTTTAAACATGAATTTGCAATAATTCCAGTGTCTGTCACTTCCAGTTTACTGTACATGAACAGGCCATTATGCTGCTTAATGTTGGCATGATAACAAATCTGTTATCATGTCATTTTATTAATGTAATCGTCACTTTATTCACATGCAAAACAGTGTGCATTCACATTTCCATGTTGAAAAAAAAGAAAAAAAGTGGGGTTTGAAATTACATCAGGGTAAATGAATAATGACCAAACTGTAACTACTTTGGGTGTACATTCCCTTTGAATAAAAATCCCCCTGTTAGATGAGTACCAGTGTTGTACCAGTGTGCCAAAACCTCATCCTAAGTCCTGGACAAACCCCTCGACAGACCCCAGAAATGCTAGTGGCGGCATATGTATTTAGTTACTTTTTTCCATCCTAGAGTTTTAGCAATATTCAAAATTAGGGCTCGCAAAAATACCCCACATCCCTTTTAGCTGTTGTCCGAATGCCAGACTGTAACCGGAGCACGTGTAGATCCACAAGCACCAGACTCTCCCTAATTCCCTCCATGTGGAGTGACTGTACTTCCCAAGCATTGCACTTTTCTACAGTTGCACTTAGTTTCTACTACGATCGTGATCACAATGTATTGTAGGAAAAAGGGAGGTCTAATTGAGAGCAGATTACGGATGTGTTTCCTCATCCAAAAGTGTCACCCAATATCTTTGAGATCACAGTTACGAATCGAAGCACTTACCTTCACCAGGGCGGCAAGGCAGGTGCTCATTTTTAAGAAGCCTTCTGGGACCTCGGTTTAAAGCGAAATTGGACGATACTCGTGGCCAGGTCCAGCAAAAAAAAATTAAACATATGGGAACAATCAAGATGTTTATTTGCTAGGTGCACGTGTGTTTTTAAGAATGCAGTTTAATGGGGTACGCCTGAAACAATGGCAGTAAAACACACACACGTTCACCGACACACCCTCACCCCGGGTCAACCCGGCATGCTCCGAATGTTTTCTTAGCTGGAAAATAGGGGATCTTCAGAGTGGACTACTGAGCTTTGGAATGAGGGGGTCAGACACCTTTTCCACCCAGGATTTACGGGCAGAAAGCAATCTGGCCTTGAGGGAGGGTCACTCAAAGACCACTTGTCTCTGCACGCAAATGTAGCACTCGCATTCTTGTGTTCGGGGGTCGGGAACTATCGGCAACTAATGGAGAGCAGATTTAGTGGCTTGCCGTGTTTTTATTGTCCCACAGGTGCCTCTTAGAGAACTCGACTCATGGACCTGTCAAGTGTCCAAACCTGAACTTCCTGAAAATGACTCGCATTTGTTTGCTCTCCAGCCCCAAAACTGATGTAAAACTTCAAGGAAGCATTCAAAACTTTGTTTCCATAAAATCCGCTCAGGGACCTTTAGAATTGGTAATGAGTTTGAGGGGCTTGTGCCCCTCAAACAGTGGTTTTTAATCTGTGCTGTGGTTCAGATACTTTTGAAAAGAAGAGCAAGAGACTTTAGGGGTTCTGCAACATTTACAACTGAATTAAGACTGAATTTTAAATTCCAATTCAATCCTGAATTTGATTTGAAGGTAATTCAAATGGGATTCCAATTTGCAACATGTTGAAGTAGATTTAAAAGGTGACCTAAGAAATACATGTAACAATTTTTTAACTACAATAGCAAAATTTGTCATTACAGATTCTAGGCTTGACAAAGTTTTTTAAAAATCCATGTTTATGAATTTATTTTATCTACTGTTGCATGAATTTCAGTTCATTGGTGCACAACTCTAATACCAAGAGTAACCCCCCAAAATGGATGGATTGATCAATAACATGATGAATGGATGGATGGATGGTATGACGGATGGATGAATGTAATGATTGATGAATAATTGCTGAATGATTGATGGATATATGGATGGATGGATTTATCAATTAATAGTGTGATTGATGGATGGATAGATACATAGATAGATAGTACAATGAATGGATAAATAGATCGTATAATGGATGGATGGATAGATGTATTGATTATTTCATAGATTAATGGATCGATCAATTGCTAGAATAATTAATAGATGGATGAATACATGGATAGATTGACTGATGGATGGATGGATGAATCAATAGTGTGATGGAAGGATGGATAGATGGCTTGATAGATCGATCAATTGATATAATTGATGGATGGATACGTGGATGGATGGAATGACTGATGGATAGAATCAGTCTATGATGGATGAATAGTTTCTGGGACTATCACAGTACCAGTCCTGATATAAAAGTGTGGGGGAAATTCTTCTGAATTTTGGATTGAGAAACACTCTTCTCTTGCTATGTGATATTGCAGTGGTGGTCTGATATGATTCTGACTCTGTGTGTGGGCGAGTTACTGATGTTGTGCCAGTCATGTTAGCTTATCTCTTTCTGTAATGACTGCATGCGGAAAAGGCTTGTGTTGTTTTGACCTGCTTCCTATTCATGATTTTCTTTAAAACAAAAGACACATAAAATGATAGCGTAAGAAATTGGATACGTTTGTAGTGGTAATGGAGGAATATTGTTCATATCTTAAATATGAGTGCATATTTGAGACTCACTAGAACTGTAGATCTAAAAAAATAAAAAGCTGCACATTTGCATAAGATGATTAAAGATCACGCAGACCAACGCAGCAGACAGCACACCCTGTTTGTTTTCTTCATTTTCGAAATGCACAAAGTTGTGTTGTTATTATATGTGTATACAAATTAAAGTAGTCCCTTCACAGAGTCGATTGATGTATTGCTCTTATCTGTACGATCAAAACGCAGTGTGTAAATTAATTCTTATTGGCGTCATCAGGAGAAGACACCTCAAAACACATATATGAGGTGAGGTGATTTTGGGGCCCATGAGATGTTTGGACATGCTCTAATATTTGTGCTTTTTTCAGCTACTTATAGCACACTGTTGACCAACCTGTATTTTTGTTGTATTCTTGTAATCAGCACAAACTGTTCTACAATAATATGTGACCAAAATGAATTTACATGTTTGCATTTTTTAGGGAAAAAAAATATTATGCATGGTTAGTAGGTTTTGTGAAAGTAAAACTAGCTGAAATAAGGCCATTTAACTCATACTTAATAGTCCGGCTAGGATATTTACTTCAGAATGATGTGAAAATCATCCCACTTACTTTTTCAGAGAAAACAATATAGTGTTTTAAATTTTAAAAGACATGTTTTGAGGCTGACAGCCAGTATGCGAGGGAGTGATAATGGTCATTAATATGGTCCATTAGTGGCTGTCACTAAGGCAGGTAAGAAATAATGTGAGGAGATATGAGAGAAAAAAAACTGTTATTTGAAATGATTTGTATTTATTTAAAACACAGTATAATTAAAATATAAATAATGAAGGTCAAAGATAAATTACTGAGCAAACTGATCTAACTACAGAGATGTGAACAGACTTTGAGTCAGTCCTGAAAACAGATTCTGCAAGTGAACAAGTGAACAACAAGTGAAACCTCTACATAATACCTGATATTTAAGTGTTTGCTGCTTCTTTTCAAGAAAAATACAAGCTTGTTTTACCAGAGAATATTAGTTTAGGCAAACATCAGCGCTCCTAAAGGTCATCAGTGTGAAGATGCTCAGTGCTGAGGAGACAGGACTCTGCTGTGATTCTGATCACTAAAAAACAAACAACAAAACATCTGTG
>JAUYWG010000061.1:17527881-17555532 GCA_034779775.1 Enteromius afrohamiltoni
ATTAGACTGTCTTAGTGTAATAGTAGACATATCAAGCTTTCTACAGATATAACTCTCATGTCGCTGTGTGGAGTTTTTGCTAAGTTTCAGTTTCATTTTAGTGACTCATTGCTCATTAATAGATGTTTTGGTGTCACATTCTTGAACGTTGGTTGTTTCGAGTCGTTTCCTGACCTGCAGGTGGATTGTTAAGGAGTGTTTTCTGCCCTGTGGCTACAAATCAATACCGTGCGAATCAAGATATCAAAACATCTCATATCTTTCTGTTTTGTTTTTCTCATCATTTCATTATGCTTATTACTGTCATGTCAACATTCCCAAAGAAGGAATTGTAGTTAACTGGAAATATCTGTTTCAGGTGTCTTTCAGCTTAACTAATTATGATGAAGTTTAACCTTTTAGTGAGTGATATTACAAATACTAAAGTTTAATTTGATATATATATATTAGTTAGTCAAATGATTAATTGCATCCGCAATAAAAGTTTTTCACTCACATACAGTATAATTTTTGAAAATACTGACATTCATTTACATGCATTTATGCAATTAATATTATATAAATATGATTAATATAAAAATATAGCATGTACACATGCATGCGTAGTAAATGCATAGTAAATATACACAGTAGTATCCTTATGTGTGTAATATATATACACACACACACACACACACACATATACAAATATCTAAATAAAAGTTTTTACAATATACAGTATTGCATGTATTGCATTTGAAGTTTTATATATTTGTAAATTTCCTTTTGGGATTTTGAAATTCCTTGTTTTCCACTGACTTTCTATTTAAAGAATGAGCATCATGAACATTATGCAAACCATCTTCTTTTGACCTCCCCAGAAGAAAAAAATACATATTTTGAGCGACACAAGGGTTAATAAACAATGACAAATTTTTATTTTAAAATTTTGGATGAGCTATTGTTTTAAAATGATCCTGTGGCATTGACTGTAACACTACACATGCTGGTTGAATGATCTAGTGTGCGCTTCTAACAGAGAAGATATCTTTCTTTAACTATTACCAAGAAGAAAAAAATTGACCTACATTCTTGTAGGCTTTGAGTAGCATGAGGTTGGTCAGTGTGTGTGTGTGTGTGTGTAAATGACGGCCCGTCCTATTGGCTGTTCCCGCTAATTCTCTCCCACAGCATGACAACATCACGCAGAGTGATGGAGACAGAGAAACAAAGATGGAGCAGTGAATGAGTGTATTTGCTGAAGACAGGGAGGATGAATGTTTTTGTGTTTGCCAGTGAGAGACAGAAAGTGTGAGTGTGTCAACCACGTGTGCCAGTTGGCGTTGTTGCTACCCATCCATTTCCCCTCGACCAATCAGAGGCGGAGAATCCTGGACAAGTAATGATGCGGCTTGCGAATGAGTGTGTGTGACTGTGCCTCTGTGTGTTGGGAGAAAGAGAGACTTCATACTCTCAGCACATCAGATATTTTTGAATGAAGGGTCTCAGAGGAACATATAATGCTCTTTCATAGCTCAGGAGATTTAATGGTTCTGAGTTGTATTTACTACTGAACTTTGAGTGAGATTTGTTCTCATAAAATTACTTAAGAGAAATAAAAACAAGACAGTTGTTGATAGAGAAATTGTGAAACTGTTTATGTACATATATATACACACACAAAAAAATATTGATTTATATATTAGAAATTCTCAAATATATATATAAATGTAACAGAATAATTTCTTAAATCTAATTCTGATTTATATAGAAATTAAGTTTATATGATTATTGAATTAAACTGAATTAAACTTTACTCTGTGTGCACACTTTAGTATGTTATAAAAAATATGTGAATATTATGTGAATATTCTTCACATAAATTCTGTCACATGAAGTGAAGTGCAGTTGACCTGAACTGAACGACCTCACATTAGAGACTTTTCTGGGCTACTAAATAGCTACTTTGTGCTCATGAATTGTCAGGACATAAAGACACTGAGGGCAAACAATATAGTGCACTGCTCACATATAACAGGGAAAAGTGCACGTTTCAATCCCTAGAGCAACTCTTATAGAGGTTACTTAAACCGGTTGCATTTCGAGGTCTTTTTTTAAGTTCATACCACAGTGCTAAAAATAAATATAAATGTATCATTCATTTCATTTTCTTTTCCAGTTTTGTTATACAGTATTGATTTTATGTTTTTGAAAGAAGTCATTTGTGCTAACCAAGGCTGCATGTGTTTGATCAAAACTATAGAAATATTGTGAAAGGGTGTACAATTTAAAATAGCTGTGTTCTATCCGAATATTTTTAAAATATAATTTATTCCTGTGACGCAAAGCTGAATTTTCAGCATCGTAACTTCAGTCTTCAGTGTCATATAACCCTTTATATATAACCTTTGTAACTTTATAAATGAAAAAAGTTACACACTTGCAGTATGACAATGACAGATCTGTCTGTTTTTCTTTCTCTTTCATGTTGTTTCTTCGTCAATCCTGTCTTGTCATCCTCTTCAGGTAAGTAACAATTTTAATGCCTTTAAATACCATTTTTACTGTGTCAAAAGTTGCTTTTGCTGATATGGTGCTATAGAATCGGTCTGATTTGGTGTAATTTTGAAGCAAGTGTTGGTCTTGGACCTTCAGTTGGTCAGTATTTCATATACAGAAGGAAACTTTGCACTTTTGTAACAATTTCTGGCTCTGAATACTCTTAAAAAGCAGCAGATTGTCTGTTATCCAACAGTTTTTGGATACAGCATATAGACGTGTACAGATGTGGCCTGAAATCAGACCCTCACATGCAGAGGGTTTACACACTCCCGTGCAAGTTGGCAGGAGTGCACGGGTCTTCTCGTATGTGGCAGTTTCCATGGAGACAACGAGTTAAAAATAACAGCAGAGACGGCTTTCCCGTGCCATTTGCTGGCAGCGCTACCACAGAATGTTATGATGCGCTCGGAGGACGTAACACACACGCGCTGTGACGTAGTGTGGGGTGATGGACGCAGGACGCTCCAGCGAGGGTATTTTTAAACCCAGCTGTCTGTGAAAGCGTCTGACCACAGTTTCTCGTCTAACACTGTGGACAAACACTCAAATAGATTCAGAAAATCGGCATAAACTGGAACCAGGAAGTTTAGGGCTTTGATTTCGTGCTTGTTAGCTTTAAGCTAGTCCACTTGTAAACGTTCTCCAAATTAAAATTACAGTCTTTCTATTAAAAAAGTACCATATTGTGCTCAGACTTCTTCTTTTAACAGCAAATATGTCAACACAAGATGTAAATCTTTAACAGAGAATCCCTAAATGCATTGAGCCAATATAGAGGCTGAGAGGTGATAGATTTTTGGAAGTAGGGAACTGATGGAAAGCTTGCTAGAAAAGTGAAATGTAAAATATTTGTGTATTTGTTAATTAGATCAGTTCATTTTAATGCTATTTAAATGATTGATTGATTGATTGATTAGTGAGTATTAGTTTGGCTAGATGAAAAAAAAGAAAGAAAAAAGAAGAATCAACACAAATAAACAGTCCAAGGACACAACGAAAATATCCAACACAATGAAGAGAACGCTCAGAAATGCAGGCTGGAGCAAGTGCAAGACTTCGCATCTGTCTTTAGTGAAAGCGCTGTTTATAAAGGCCAGATAACCAGCTACACCTGTAGCGCGGATTAGTTCCGGTACGTGGGTCTAAAGGGTCCAGGTCCAGGGTCCAGACTGTTCCCGCTGGTGGCGGTCGGGAAGAGCCACGGAGGCGCGATTCATTACAATAACTATATATCATTGTAATGTATATGTAACTAATTTGTCTGTATTTAATACTGTTTGTAATATTTGTATGTATTTATTTTTCTCCACCTTTAATAATGTCACCTTCATTCATCGCGGGTTCCCTCATACGTCATACTCCGAGGTTCCCTTAGCCTTTTAGCAAAAATACATAATTAAATCGCTTTTTATATTTAGATAGAATGGAAGATAAAGATAGTAGTGCATGTTAGTTTGCTTCTTGTGCCCAAGAGCATATTTATTAAATATATCTTACTAACAAGAACCTATGCTTCTAACCACAGATCCAGTGCTGTAGGTCAAACCACGAGCGTTTGTGACGTTGACTGCGAATGTTCGTTTGAACTATGCTGGTAACGTCGGAACTTACGACCATAGTAGGCTAACCATGCTTTTGGGAAATACGCCCCAGATATACAAAACAGACCCTCTGACCTCTGTTAAGAAACATGGATGTGTTAGTCCCGTCCGAAATGGTAGATGAAAATCACAGACAACAGGTGATAAGAATTGAAGCGCACGCGTAGTTTAGAACACTAGTCCTGTCTGAATAGGGCTGCAGGCTAGGTAAACATCCGCAGTAAGATATCAAGGGGAAAGTCATCATAGCTTGCTTAGTAAAGACCCAGCTCCCAACACAACTTTGTGAATAGATTAATGGCGATTTTTTTATTGCTCGATAAGAGTCTCACGTTAACGCCAATAACAGCCCATATCTATATATACAGTGCCCTATATTGGCACCCTTGGTAAATCTGAGCAAAGGTGACTGTGAAAATAAATCTGCATTGTTTATCCTTTTAATCTTTCATTCCAAAAATTCACACAATTCTAACCTATCATTGAAGTAAAACAATTGAAAATAGGGAGAAATTTTTTGTGATGAAATAAATGTTTTTCTCCAATGCTTGTTGACCACAATTATTTTTTTTCACCAACGTTATAAAACAACACTGATCAAACAGGAAGTGATGGGTACTCCATCCAACCTTCTCTCTTCTCATCCGTCTCTGATCTGTTCAGTGTCAGGATTCTAATAAACTTAAGTGATGCAGTGGCGTTCTTTAGTAGAATGAATTTCATTCACTTTGTCCAGTGTGTCTAAAGTGGAATGTAAACTCAAGTTAAACGAATAATCATAACTGATTGCTTGAGTGCTTTGAGGAAAGAGGATATCTCACGCACTTATAATAAAACTATTGAGGTGCTATGATTTCCTTGCTGAAATAAACTGATTAAACCAGCCACAGACGTTCAAGTCTTGGTCAGCTGGTTTATAATGGTCTCACAGCACATTTAAAATGTTTTTGTCTCTATTAAATAATATAGCTTGTAAATAAGGTAACTGTTTATTTATTTATTTACTGCTGAAGTTTAGCTGGTTATGCTAGTGTTTAGCAAACTAGTCAGTATTTGTTGTTTACGCTTTTGTCCTTTAAGTAATATTCATTTATTAATTTTTATTTATTTATAATCCATATTAAATGGTATTGATTGTTAATAAAACATTAATACTTGTTTTTATTTATTTATACCTATTAAATAATATAGATAATAAATAAATAAGCATTTGTTCTTATTAAATAACATGGATTTTAAATATATTAGTGCTGTCAATTGAACAGTAACGTTTTTTTAATATACTTTTATATTGCAATAATTTCACATTCAAACATCAAATTAATGTACAAACAACATAAAGACAGTACATTTAAAGCCAGCATTACTCTGATGTCTCTGGAATAGTTTTTTTTCCCCCCTAGTAGCTTTTTAATCATTGAATAGCCATTTAACAATACAAAGCTATCTCATAAAACCATTATATTATTATTATATTATATTATATTAATTAAGAGCTATCAAATTTAACCCTAACCCTAACCCTAACCCTAACTTTAATAAAAAGAACTTCTAATTTAAGTGAGCGTCCAGGTTATGAACCTAACCCACGTTCCCTGAAGGAGGACATTACATACGGGAACTCGGCAGAGAGACCGAGTGCCTTTGAGCTTCAAACAAAAGGCCAATGTTGGCGTGCACTTGATTGTGCTCAGGTGCATCTCATCACTACATGAGTATAAGAGGGCACGAGCGAAGTGCACATGCAGGTTTTCACTGAACATAGTTTTCTAAACTCATTTCCGGTGGAGGGTGCGAAGGCTTTGCCCTATCTATGTTCCCAATTATCCTATCATCCTATCAGATCCCTAAACTCGCCCTATAAAATAGCCAGATCCACTTCCCTTTCTCACCTCGATCATAGTATCCCTCCTCCTCCTCCCCTCCTCCTCCTTTCTTCCCCTGGGGGGGCTCTCAGGGTTAGGAATCAGCAGATGTACTGGGCGTGACGAGCAGGCAGAGACTGTGCACTCGAGGACCGGCTGGTCCTCCGAGGCAGGATGAGGGATATCGCCTCAGTCTGCTTCTGGACTGCCAAGCACTCCTGGGGCAAGTCCTCAACAGTGTCGCCGAAAAGGCCGACCTAGGAGATGGGGGCACCGAGAAAGCAAGCTTTTTCCTCCCTTTGTCTCTCAACTCTTTGGACCTTTTCTGACCCACTTCAGGTCTTCAGTCGCACATGTTAGAGGAGTGAGACATTTCAAAGACATGTTCTGAAATATATTACATGCTTGTTCTAAGGCAGCTTTAATCGTCTTTTTGGAAGCTTCATGACTTAACTGACCATGACGTTGCATGCACGTTGCTTATTTCGCGCTTTGAGATGAAAGGATACAGCCTACAGTGTGCTCTGGTGTCTTTGTGCATGTATTTGAAGAGCACATGCTACAAGCACAGTTTGCCTGGTACTGAAGTGAGGTGGAGCACACGTCAGAAATGTCTCCCAGCTGATGTGGTAGTAAAGACGTTCTGCAACTGAATAAATGCACTTCTTGTCAAGAGAAAAAGTGACAGAAGAAGCAGTTGTGAGGGGGTGTCCAATCCTAGCCACGCCCCTGTGTTAATTGAGTTAAATCATTTTTACGTATGCGTTTCATGCGTTTCAGACACCACTAATATATATAACTATATATTTAATTGCATCACCACTGAATAATTTTGCTTGCAAATAACTTATTTGCAAATAAATTAAAAACATCAGTGTTCACAATGATTTATTTATGTTAATGAAGAGAATTGAACGATGCAGCAGCATTATTATAGAAAGATTAATTTGCATTTAAAAGCTGTTTGAATGCAGCTCATTTGATCGGAATTTAGAGTACAAACTATAGTATACTGCATTTCTCAGTCATGCAGGATTTTGTTCTTTCATTAAACTCTGGCATGAAGTAAATCTCTCTGATAAATCATCACAGATGACATCAGAGAACAGAACAGGCTTTGTGAGGTGGGCTAGTTTGGCAGTTGAAGCGTGTGATGAAAGATTCATCGTATTATTCTCTTCCATGTTTTAGTTGGCAGGTCGCTCGTGAGAGTGAACCACGTCTTTCTCTTTCCTCCTCCCTGTTTCAGGAGGATAAGCATGTTTGATCAGCTCTGAGACCAGTGACTGTGTTTCTGTTGTGCTCTCCGGTCAATTGTTCAGTCGAGCAGGAACGGATGGTGAAGTCTCAATCGTAACAGGATCTCCTGGCTTCTCTTTGTAACAGCAGGGTCTTTGTTTGACCGCGATATTCCAGGGAAGAGAAACTCCTACCTGGTTGAGACATGGGCTCTAAATTCACAATAGCCCTCTCAAATGTAACTATCTGTAATGTAGTATACTGCTTCTCTGGCCCACCGCCACGGAGGTAAAGTACCGTTATACATTGTTTTTTACTGTGTGTATTACATGTACTGTGGTAATAACAAATGTCATTGTTAACTAAAACCAACTACTATTAAACATAGTTTTCAGTAAATTAAATAAAGCTGAAATAAAATATAAATATTGAGAAATTATGAAAAAAACTATTCTATTTTTTCTTTAGAATAATTTTAAGATTTTGGGCCTTGTCAGTTAGCTGAAATAGGTGTAAGTTGAAGTATTAAAATTACAAAAATTAAAACTGAAATAATAATGAGACAAATAATGAGAAAAACACTAAACCTATATATTTAAAATAATAATCATAATAAATGTTTCAAAGGCGTAACAGTTTTAAACTAAAATAAAAAAGACCAAATTAAATGAATAAAAACAAATAAACATTTTAAATACTATCACAGTATATAAATATTAATAAACTAAAATCATGGTATTTATTTATTATATATACTGTACATATAAATACACCAAATTACTGTCCATTTTATCCTGGTGCTTTCTAATGGTGCAAGTCGTCTTGCAAGTCGGTTATGAACATAACCCACGTTCCTTGAAGGAGGGAATGGAGACGTTACATATGGGAACTCGCCAGAGAGACCGATTGCCTTCGAGCTCAGGTGCACGTCATCACTGTGTGAGTATAAGAGGGCACGAGTGCAGTGCACATGCAGGAGTCAGCGCGACCTCAGAGTCGTGGCATGAAAGTGTAACGTCTCCGTTCCCCCCTTCAAGGAACGTGGGTTACGTTTTCAGTCGAATCACTTCAACGTTACATATGGGAACACCCATGGAACAGGCCACGACCCTTGAGGCCGCGTAACGCGGAGACCCCCCACCGACAGGCAAGATTCTTTTTCATGTTTGTAGCTACTCCGCTCTAGGTCACTGAGAAAAATGGCGCACAATTTTTTTACACCAACTGGCCTCCCACTCACCTGCTGTCTTCAGTGAAGACACGGGAGGACACAGCCTCTACACGGAGGTCATAGAACCTGGCAAAGGTCTACAGATATCTGCTAGAGAGGCGCCATGAGCCAATGCATCAACTCTAAAATTCTCAGGCACCAATCACCTCCAAACCGATTCCCTCGGCAGCGCAGAGGAGCATAGCCAACCGTTCAGCGGACGGAGCGGCCACCACAGTGCGGCGTCACCATCTGACTCTCCCTCTGATGCTGTGGAAGACATCTCAGCCTCGTAGGGCACGCCGAAGGACACGCTCGGCCCTGTTACAGGGGGAGCAGCCCCCTCTGGGAGGACTACGCGGTGCGGCAGAAGTCCACGGGGCTTTTACACCAGATGGAACATTCTGTACAGACACCTGGAGGTCCGCCAGGTGCCTTGGCGTGGCAGTTGAAAAACTATGACGGTTTAACAAGCTGCCAAGGGAAGGACGAGAGGGGAGCTGTCTCCCGAATGAGAGGTAGTAGTGTAGTCATGGGCATCATGACCCATCCACGAAAGCTTTCACAGCGTGTTCTCGACCCAGACACGTGAGGCAGCGATCATGTCCGTCTACAGAGGTGAGGAAACTCCCGCACCCAGAAATGCACGGTCAGATCAAGATTCTGGAGAACACTTCAGCAACTGTGAAAATTTGCTCTTTTTTCCCGGATTGCCCAGGGAAGACGTTTCGTGACAACTCCGTGCACACAATAGGTCTTTGCTCACTTGAATGCAAAAAGTTGACACAGCCGGCTTTGAAAAAAGCCACCAACTCGCAGAATCGGCTGACAGCCGCCCAGCAAATGCTGCCAGACGAGAAAGCAATAGATTGCAGGAACTCTTTTCAGTAGATCAACCGTCAACTTCAATACAGCCAAGGGAATCTCCAACTCTGAACGGCAAAGGCTCTGAAGCGAAAGCTGCATGTGCACTGCGCTCATGCAAAAAGGACAAATATTCATTGGCCTTTTGTATAAAGCTCAAAGGCAACTGGTCTCTCTGGCGAGTCCCCATATGTAACATCGAAGGGATTCAACTGAAAAGGTAACTAATATAAACATGCTATTACATGGTACCAAAAAATATTGTTTCTGCATAACACATACAAAACTTCCATTACAAAACATACTACAGTATTAATATTCTATTCTATTGCATATACATGGTATTCCAATGATAAAACAAAATAGAAGGTGGTCTGGCGTGTTCAAAAAGACATATTAAAGCATGTTCCGCGTTTGTTAAAGAACTCACTTCTTTAGAAACCAGTCTGTAGCTGGATTGCCGACTTGTTAAAGTTTAATATTTAGCATTCATGGTTAACCACCATTTTGTAATTATGCTGATATAATTCACAAAGCGCTGTTTGCTGTTGAGTCCTCTGACTATCTAATCAAAAGTTTTGTAAGTTTTTGATGACTCACTGATGTGTTTCTGCCTTCAGAACAGATTGTTTGTGTTGTTAGTTTTCCGTGGCTGCTGTGTTGGGGCGACTGCGCTGAGATTAGCACGTTGTTCTTGGAGATCTTAAGGCCAGATGAGTTTCTTTCTCATGGCCTGCTCAACATTTCACAGGTCATAAAATGTTTTTTAAAATGCTTTTTTTGCCGTTCAGATCTGAAAGGGTCTTGATCCCGCCAAACCTGCTTCGCTTACAAAGCACAGCAGTTGCAGGATTGGCAGACGCTCTGTATGAATGGATGCGAAGCAATGACGGAGGTCTGCTCTCAATAACATCTCTCTCTCTCCACAACAACTCCAGCAGAGCTCCAGCCAAATGGATCTCCGTCAGCGTCTGTAACTTCGGCTTCTTTGACTCAAAAGCCTGTGAAAATCCAGAAGCAGGCAGAGTTTCGGTTGGGCTTCATATTGCGCAAACCGCTGTTAGATAACCATTTCCGATACTTAACCCCGTGTCAAAAACACATGGAATTTTTTTTTTGTAATTCTAGTGAAGTGATATAAGAGTACTTGTTGTTGTTGATGTAAGATCTCATGATGGTGTTGTCAGAGAGTGATTTTTATTATTATTGTTAACTAGGTGAAAATAGGTACAGGTATTTTTAGAGAGGGTTGATGCATGTTTTTTTAATTATTTAATTATTATTATTATTACTATTTATTTATTTATTTTTTTAATAGACATTATTTTTGGAAGTGCAACTATGTCTTTGGATTCCTAATATCTTTTTTTATTATTTCTTAAAATAGAAGTGTATAACCAGATAAAAAAGACTGTGTAATGACTGTTTGATAGCAATATAAAAAATATAATAATAACAACAAAAATTAGACAAAATCTCATTAATTAAATTAATAAAAAAATGAATTCTACTATTATTTAAATACAGTTATAATAATTAAAATTAATATTTTGAATTGTTTTAGTTTTTTTCACATTTTGTTTCGATTTTTTTAACTCATGTTTTCTGATGTTGCTATACAGGTTTAGTTCATTTTTTTGTTTCGGTTAGACCCCCAAACCCCCAGTAATTTGGCTGAATGAGGTTTTCAGGTGGTGATGAGCTTAATGGTGATTGGATGAAACTCGACCCCTGCTAGCTGAATTTAAAAGGGGTCTCCAGCATTGATCCTAATTGCAGGGAAATCAGCATGGCCAGCAGTTGACCTTTCCCCTCGGGTTGGTCTGCCTCAGATCAGAGGGCTCTGCCTCTGTGAGGAGTGCTGTAATGAGGTGGCTGGGGGTCAAAGGTCGGGTCTGTGAATGTAGGTGGTGATGTCTGTGACCTCGAGCAGTGTGTGTGTGTGTGTGTGTGTCTCTGATGCTGGTTCACAAAACCTTTAGTCTTACAATTGCAAAACAATTTCAGTTTCACAAAATTCTGAAAAATTATAATAAATCACATTTAACAATATTAATATTATATTTAATGTTATATACATTTAAAATAATAAATATTATTTTTTTTTTAGTATTAATTTAGGGAATTATTGTACTATTATTATTATTATTATGCTTTGTCTACTATAATCTATTGTGGTAACGCTTTAATTTTGGGACTCCAGGAAGATTGTTTTATAGTTATTGCCCTACACACCACTAGAGGGCATGATATATCTTGTCCTGAACTCCGTATTTTCTTGTAATACATACTCTAGTAATATCTTTGTCATGTTTAAAAAAGTCATTGTTACCAGGCCAGACATTTGAAACAATTATGTTACGGGTTACAGTACCGATGGATCACATAACTAACCGTAAGTGTGAGCAACAGTACCAGCGAAGTGCAGTCATGAACTCTGAAGGTGGAAAATATTCCTGAGGAAACCGCAGCGCAGTAATACATCACAGCTGGATAAACAAAAGTTGTGCGTCTAATCTTCAGCAAACGCCATTCCTTCAACTCTTCCTGTCTGCCTTTGATGAGTGTTTTTCTCTGGGACTCGGAGGTTTGCGTTCACTTCTGAAATCAGGCAACTGTTCTGAGGTTCTGCACCGCTTTCTGCTGATTTATGGCTTTGTGAAGGATAACTGTTGTTATTTTTTGTTTAGAGCGTCCAGTGAACCTGCTGCTTTCAGGGGGTCTGGTGAGATTTGAAGACTGTGAATGGATCTGAGAGTTTTCCCAGGGGCTGGTTAAGTGCTTCTTGATGAGGTTGGGTTTGTGCTTCTTCTGCCAGACTGTTACTCTTACAGATGCCAGAGCCTGTCAGACAGATCAGATGAGTGAAAGGGTGGAGAAAATATCATGAAACTGCATTAAAGCCACATCTGATGATCAGAATATCACAGAGATTTAATGGAGATTCTTAGAGCGATTATTAGAGTTATTAAAGAAAACAAACAAACCAAAAATATGATTTGTAATGATTTGATGTAATCCAAGAGTTGATAGCAAATTACAAATAAGTAATTTTAAAAGTAATGGCCAGTAACATTTGTTTTAAAACATTTTTTAAAAGGAACTTAAATAGTATTTCATAACTTAAAACATAAAGCAAAATATAAATAAAAACATATTTCAGTTATAAATGCAACATTTTCATTTTTCTTTTAATTATAAGAACACTTATTAAAACTAAACTAAAGCTAATGAAAACAGAAAATATGTAAAAATATACATTTATTGAAAAAAATATATTATTAATGCAATAATATTATTATATCAATGAATGTTGAACACATTAACCAAGAATTTTCTTTTACTGTATTGTAATAAAACACAATTGAACAGAATTCCACCCCTGCAATTATCTCTAATTTTAAGTCAAATTAAGCATTTAGCTTCATAAATCTGAAAATGACTTAATTGTTAAGTATACCCGAAAATGCAGCATGCAGTTACCTTGAGAGATCGTACTAAGTGCATTGTCATAGAACACATGTTGAGAAATTAAACTGCAGACGTGTGTACAGTACAGACTTGAATCAAGTTGTTTAAAGTCAAGACTAACCCTGACCCAACCCTTGACCTTGATGTTGTTTTTTACATCGTAATTGGTGAACAAATTTGCAAGAGAATTGTAAATGTAAATTGTAAAACTCATTCTATAGAAATGTCTATCCTTGATAATCTAATATATAAATGTGCTAGATTTTTTGTTTCATTAAAGAGTGAAAATGAAAAGCAAAATCCTTTACACCCTTTCTAAAATCTTTAATGTACTACTGTTCATGGTGGCAAAGCACACACGTTTTAAAAGAGGCTGATGCTGATGCACTTTGACAGTTCTGACCGAAACGTCTAATGAAGTTAATTTTTGTCAGAGTTCAGTTTGCCGTTTCACAGGCTCTGGTTTGGAAAGTCAATGTCTTATGAACCACATCACTTGATTCTTTAATGATACGGTACGGGCGTCCCACTAATGAAAACAAGACACTGTGGATATATATTTTAATCCAGTCAGTGCTACGCACAGCTTTGGTCTAATTCATTCTTAAGGAGCACACAAATACCATCCATGTGTGCTCTTAGTTTTAGCGGTCAGGAAGTATGTCACACACTAAACCGCTGCAATTTAGCCTTGGATGGGAGAACCAAGTCGCCCGATCCAGTGTTAGTTTAATAAAGTGGAGAAAAGACATCCTGTGCTTCCTCTTTGAGAGATTTCAATCGCAGATGGAAAGTTTAATCAGCTTATTTTTTTGAATGGAATCTTGTACTATGCCTACATAGTACTAATGCATACTACAAAAAACAGTATGCATGAATTTATTTCCTCAAGATGACTGTGTTTGTTACCTGCGGGGCAGTCATGAACACGGCTGGCAGACTCAGCTTAATAAAACCTAAAATCACATTCCAGGAGGAACTATGAGCTCCACCTACTTAGAGCAGATCAAAGAGCTTCATCACAGAGGAAGGAGTGAAAAAGATCAGGAGAATTACAGGGAAAGCTTTTCTTCCTGTGCTGAGATCCTGGTGGAGAACCAGAAACTATTGTTTCTATAAAATGACAAGTGCTTAAGTCGCAAGTTTACAGTAAGAAACCTCAGTACTCAGTACTCTTTGGTAGGGGTGTGACGAGATCTTATGTGTCTCACGAGACCAGTCACATCTCGCAAGACACACAAGATCTCCTGATGCTTGACTTGGCGATATCCTCGCGATGCGGCGCAACAAATCCCCCACAGAAAACTGCTGCCGCGTTCTATTCATGACGTGCTGACACGAATTCCAAAAGGTTTTTAGTGGTCCCTTTATCGCGTCCAGTGTAGGCAGACTTATTAGGGCCAGGGCGTACTTCACTTTCCATGTTCCGTTCCGTCTCGTGTGCAGCCGCATCTGCATCAATCGCGGATTAGTGCGGATGGATGAGCTCGACACATGCTTGAGGGCCACTCTTTTAGCATTCTTCTCGCGCATACACTGTTGTACATGGACTTGAAAAATTGCCTGCATGCAGCCAGGGTGCGTGGGTGTCCGCGAGCCCTCCTGATGACCTGTACTTTGGCCTTTAAGCGGACGCAGCGTTTGCTGTAGGCAAGTTTGTTTTGGTATTCGGCCCGACTTCGCTTACCCTGCTTTTAAAGGGATATTTGTTATTATTAATTTTATTTGTTATTATTATGTAGTCATATTATTTGTTTTTATTTATTTATACTGTTTGTACTTTTTGTGTAATTACTTGCCTGTCAGTTCCCATGTTGTTTATTACTGCATGTAATTCATTAAAATAGTTAAGTTAATAAATAGTTTACTAGTTCACTACTAACTAAGTAAATAGTTAATAGTGAGGATGTATTTAAAAAAGTCAAAGGATCTCATCTCGTCTCTTTCTCGTGAACACAGTGTCTCGTGTCGTGGGATAAGTGTCTCGTCACACCCCTACGCTTTGGTAAAGGTGATGAATTAGCACTTAGAAGAGATCCACTGAACCACTAGCTTTGGTGTGTGTGTGTGTGTGTGTGTGTGTGTGCACGTACAGGCACTCTTGGCTTGTTTCAAAGTGAGGGTAACCCAGCCAAATTATAGCTGACTCATTACACATGGTATTTTTGGACGTCTACCTGCTGTCTGAGACTAAAGCTCCTCCCTTTCCTGTTTCTCGCTCCTTCAATATTACCTTTTTCACTTTTTTGTCCATGTATGCAGTACAGATTGATCATTTATGACCATCTTGGACAGTACCCAGCTAAAGCTTTTTTTTAAATGAAACAATATTGTGCTACATGGTTCATTTGGAAAAGGTGTTTCATGAAATTGCAGAAACTTTTTTTTTTTGCAAACCCTTGAATGTTTTATAAAATACATTGCAAACTTGGTCATATACATTCAGCATCAACATATATTTTTTTTAATAAATTATCATTTCATTTTATTACTTTTTGTTTGTTTGTTTGTTTTGCCAATGTCATCTTTATACCATGTTAAATTGTGTATATAGTGTTTAGCTTTTCTTTTTTATTTAAATATGTAACATTATTTATTGTTTGGTAACATTTATCATAACAATATTTTAATGGTAAATTAATTATTTTACTAAGAAAGAAAGCACTGCACTGATCAAAAGTCAAACATTTATGTATGATGTTCCAGTGTTATTATTTCAGATGAATTACTTTCTTTTGAACTTTAAAAAATAAATAAAGTTTCCACAAAAATATTAAGCAGCAAGACTGTTTTCAACATTGATAATATCAAGAGATGTTTCTAATCAGCAATTATTTCTGAAGGGTCATGTGACATTTAAGACTGGAGTAATAGAAAAGTTATTTAAAAGTTAATTTAAAATATTTACTTGAAAAATATTTAATTATATTGCTATTTTACTGCAAAAGAAATGCATAGTCTTTGTAAGTATAAGAAACATATTTCATAAAGGCATAAACGACGTTTACAATGAATGGTTTTAATGCATTTCTCTGCAATGTAACGTATCTGCAGCCACCAACTGTAAGTATTTTCTGATGAAAGGAAAATATTTGAACTTCTACTAAAACACATGCATGCAATTCCTCCTGTAAAATACTGCCTCTTTTGTCCCAGGTGTGAATGGCTCTGTATGGTCGTTGTATGTTTAAACACTCTGGTCTCTCTCCAGCATTTGGTCATGATGGCGCCAAGGTCAGTGGAGGCTGAGAGTGAGTCGGATTAGAGGAGATTAAGACGGAGGCTTGCATTTCTCTCTCTCTTTCTCTCTCTCTCTCTCTGTCGCTCTCTTTCACAATAATTGTGTTTGTAATCAGTGCAGAATAAGTGTCCTCGTCTTTCTGAGACATGTGTCAAAGCCTTGTATATGAAGTTTCCTCTCATTTAGTCAGCAATACTTATGCAGTTAAGACCTTCCAGGAAGCAGGATAATCGTATAACCTTTGCCTCGGATGTTTCTCCTAAAATAAAATAGGTGTTAATATACAACAGAGCTGTAGAATTAATGTGAATTGCATTATTTTTAATGTGAAATGTCAACTTTTGATGGCAGATTTAGGTGTCTTGGCAAAACTGAACAAAGTTTGAAAAACAATTGAAACACTAAGGAGTGGTTATTTGTATTTGTTCTGTCGTATAGGCAAGGTTTTACCATCTCCCTCTCTTCTGAATCTTCTACACCATTATGTCAAAGCAGTGATTGGTGTACCAGCTAACATAACACACACACACACACATACACAGGACACTGAGTCTGTTAGTAAGCTAGCCACAACTCACAGTACTGTAAGTACAACCCATTTACTATAGTAACTGAGTCGTTTCCACCTTGATTTGTGTCTGAAAACAATAGGTTGTAAATTGCATACTGGTTTCTTTAGAGCAATAAGAAGATCAATTCCTTGTTTTTTGGGTTGTTTCACTGGTTGCTCTTTACAGTTTTGTCAATAGACAGGATTCAGCCATTTTGGTCTGCTGCCCAGGAGAAAGTTATAGATGTAATTGTTTTGTTAAGGATGGGAGTAGCCTGATGAAAAGACCATAACATATGTTGTGTTTTGGATCCCTAACATTGGATATTGGTGTCTCCAGGCATCTTAACAAGCTTTCTATGTTCTTGCAGCTTCATTAACGAAAGTTTATGCAATTCTACTCTAGATTAATACTTCGGAAAAAATTTTGGGAAACCAGTTTATTGTTCTAGCATGGAAATCAATAAATCAATAAATTTCTCTCCACAATTATCTGGACAAACGGGTAGCCCTGCCCTCAAACTTGCCCTATTGGTTGATCCAAAAGTTGACAATCAAACAGAGGGTTTTGCAAGCATCGGAATATCAACTCAATTCATTGCCTTGAATTGTTGTCCACTGTAAATCATATATGCATACATAAGCCTGTGCAGCTAACAGCATTAACTGTCCAGTGTCCCACCGGCAGCAGTGTGGATTAGCGACCCTGTGCTTCCTTCCTTTGGACTGCTCCAGTGAAGCATAAAGGGATTATAGCGGTCCAAGTTGTGGCTGGACTAAACCATGTGCCCCGTCTATGGGGGGGAAGAGGACATCTAGGGTAACAGGGTAGAGATTGGGGGGTGTTGCAGATGTTGCAGCAAAGCTGAGCTGAAAGTAGCCTGAGGTCACAGTCAGTCAGTCAGTCAGAGAGAGAGAGAGAGAGAGAAAGGAGTGTGCTGTGATTCCATGGGGGTGATGAACAAGCCCCAGGGGGCTGAAGCAGAAAGTCAAGTGAAAACACGAGAAAAAAACGAGAGGAAAGATAGAGACATACTCATCCCTTGCTGACCAACTTGGCTGAGACACTCCACTAGGGTCATGGCTCTCGGATGCTGCATGCCGATAAGGTCTAAAGGTACAGTAGATGTCTTCTGTTACAGCGATGTCTTAAATGCTACATTTGGTATCTTCTTAAGGCATCTTATGTATTAGAGTTGATCTGTGTCAAATCCTGCATTGCAATTTTTTTTGCCTGAATGTAGTTTGCTTTATAGCCATGAAACTCCTATTTGAAGTTAACTTATGTCCCTAGAATGTTGCTAAATATACTTTTGCATCATATTAAAATTTTTTATAAGTAAAATATGCATTACTTTCCTTTTCTGTGGCTCAGTGGACTTATTAACAGTATCGTATGATTGTGATTATGTGTACCTGAAAGATTTGCTGAACTGGCACAATCGAGTTTTTGGGCTCCTCTGTAAGTAAACCCAATAATTTGAATTGTGGTAATACCAAATGTGCTGTGACTCAATAGGAGGGAAGGTGGTCTTCAGTGAGGTGTAGTGTCATTGAAATGAATGGCTAACATTTGGAGGGCTAGACTTTCCCACGTCGGAAGGTGTGTGTGTTTGGATTGGGGAATGTCAGCGGTCTGGGTTTGTCTCAGGGTTCATGTTTCAACCAGTAGCTGATGATTAGAGGGTGACTGTAGACTGAAGATTGGTGGGTTTGAGCTTGGGAAACAGGACAGCCTTAAGGTATGTTCACACTGACAGCGGTTAAAATTACTGGTGGTAATCAAGTCGCCATACATTTGCTTGTAAGTCAGCTATATAAGCAGATGCATGATATATTGATATGGGTTAAAATGGATATTACAGTATTTGAGAATCAACCATTTAATATCAGCCATTAATTAATACATTTTTTACTTATGTATCCTATTTTATTTATAAAAATGTGAATGTGTTAAAAAGATATATTTAAACATTAAAACGTGCAATTTTTACAATAATATTGAATTTTTTGTATTAACTTTTATTTACATTTTTTCTTCTTTTTTTTTTTTACATCAGATAAAAATAATTATTGCAGATTTAAAATATACATAAGTGCATAACCATTGTTTAAAGGTCAACTTTGCTGAATTTGTATTTCACTTAAATGTCCCAGTTTATTTATCAATAAAAAGCTGGTTGAAAATCTGCAAGGTTGTCCATTAAGTAACTATATCAGTTGGCAGATCAAATGACCCACACTCTGGGTTCCCATTGGGAGTTGCCATAATGGATGACATCATATATTTGCATAAAGTTAAGATCTGTTTGGTTGCACTCACTGTTGAAAGGTTTATAAAACATGTAAAGGTTAGATTTTGCACCATTGACGTTTATAACAAAATAGCTAAGATGAAGATAGTTCTGAGAACGCTATGAAGTCCAACACTGTAACTACATCATCCCCCAGTTTCACAGACAAAGGTTAGCTAGTCCCAGACTAAATAGCATGTTTGAGCTGTCTCAGATGAAAATATCTTGCTCTCACATACATGTATCTTAAAACAGTGTCATTGTTCTGTGTTAAGACGCACACCTGTATTATTTTCTTATAAGGCATTTTTGTAAACGTTGCTTAAATATCTTAATTTAATGAATGCCTAGTCCTGGCTTAAGCTAAGCCCCGTTTGTGAAACTGGGCCAAAATGTTCTGAAAGTATGTTCCATTGTAGTTGAAGTCTCTATTAAATTTACTTCCAAAATGAAAATGAATGTTTGAGGTTTTGGAATATCCGGCATGATTCCACGCCAAGGCCTTCAACTTCAGCTTAGTTTCCCATCTGTGGTGTTAAAAGTTGCAATTTTACATGTTCAATCTATGGATAACACCGTTGATAGAAAAAAAACACTGACTTTGGTAAGATAGCAAAGAAAACACCTGGAAAGGAAAAGTTTTAGTGATAAAGCCTGTTCTGTTCCCCATCTCCCCTTCTCATGCCAGAATAAGCCTGTTGGCTTATCTCAGATGATACCATCAGTAGACAAACGGTCTCCATGAACCCTTTCTATTGTTTTTAGGAGCTGTTTACTCATGTATTTGCAGAGCAGAGGCACTGGAGGTGACTGTTTTGGCCACCTTTGACATTTCCCTTGAGTTGTGTGGAGAAGGAGGAGTTCACTAAAAAAGAATTGTACTTGTTGATAGCTATGTTTATTTGCACATTGTCTTGTTGTTTAACACTTGATTGAGTGGGTTGATGGCTAGTTTTAAGGCACAATCTCTATTTAAGCATAATGTGATGGATAACGGCTTCTATGATCACCTGGAAAGTGTGCGAGCCTTTTAGCACTGTAATGCTATGCACAAAAGGGATAAATTCACTCCTCTTGTTTCTTTTTCTCAGTTTAGTGTGGAAACACTTTAGGGTTTTATCTATTAGGTGCAACAGCTGCTGATAGACAAATGCCCTTCTCTCTCTGAGATGACTGAGGTGTTTGGTCTGTGGAGGGATAGAAAGAAAGAGCTGTTAGAGATTACTGCTGGGTTGCTCTTTACCCCATGCTGCTAAACAACTAACAACCAAACAACTTAATGAGGAAGAAAGCTCCCAGCCCCCGGCCCTAGCACAACTACCTCGACCTGGATTAACGGACTGGCTGAGCTTGAGAAATTCTATCAAGCAACAAAATCTATTGTTGCTTGATAGTAAAATCCCATTTCTAGCATCTATTTTAGGAATTAAATCAGGGGAAAAAATCTAAGAAAATGTGCAGGTAGAACCTATAAGTCTCAACATAAGAATCGATATTGGTTTTGGCTTTTCATCAGCATGCGTAGATAAAAAAGGTTTGTGTGTTTTCTATTATGGATTTATAGAAAGGCGTCTGGGTCAGAGTCACTGCTGGCATTTGTTTTTAATGCACTTTTATTATTTATGCATTGTCCTCATTTGACCCTTTCCAGAGTACTAAACATTTAGTTTTTAGGTTAAATCACACCAATTCTGTATTTTAGCTACAAAAACAAGCACAAGAGCATTCATAATCGGTTATATATGCTATAATTTACGCTAAATATTGTATTAGTATGTTATTATACATATATGCAATTAAACTTTTAATGATGACATTTAACTTTATTAAAACTGGAACTATTAAGTATTTATACTAAAATACCATACTGATACTTTTGTATTTTTAATATTATTATGTATTTTCTGTTTTTTAAGTGCAGCTACCCATTATCTTATATACAGTATTTGGTAAATTTAACAAAATATACTCCTTATTTCCCCCGAACCCTTTACATTATTATACAAATTATGTCAGCCTAAATATTTTTAATGTAAATTTGCAAATTATATTAGATTTGTGAAATTTAAAATTTCTGTAGTGCTACCCAACTAATTAATTCAGGCATAAAAGCTTTTCTCAGACACTGATGAATATTTGGCAGTTCACTCAACTTGTGCATGTAGTTTTGGTGTGGATTAATTTTTTTTTTTTTATGTTTAGTTGCATGTTGCCGTAGGACATCAGTGGTGGGTTCTGTGTTGATGGTGTGTTGAAGGGCTGCAGGGGCTCAAGGGTTGAGATACCGAGATGGTACCATGATCACCATGGTTGACTGGAGCCATGTCAGTCTGGATAAAGACAACCAAGAAGGGCATTAGTTCAGTCCTCAGCAGGGGTCTACCCTTGGGGAGCATACTTAGGAGCAAACCCTGGTTTAAATCTTCCCCGTGTTTTCCGCCACACTGAGTGCCCAGTCACCATCACCCCATTTACCATACTGTTGCCTTCACAGAATGAGTCATCTCGGACTAATGGATGGGAACATTTCATCCCAGCAATAGAAGGGTGGCACTGTAAACAAACATCAAACTAGGGTGAATTCCGGTAAATCAAGCTACGATTTTCACCTCACAAGTGCACTTGTCTGTATGGACTTGAACAGCACAAATGACATGCTGTTGGGGATTTGTCAGATTAGTCCTTCAGTCACTAAGCATATTTTCATAATGAAGCTTGAGAGGTTAGATCTTCTGACATGACCTATGATCTTTCAGAGACAGAGTGACAGTCAGTAAAATGTCCAAAAAATGAGGTCAAAAAAAATTAAATTGAACAGATTTCTATTTACAATAAATGCTGTTCTTTTGGACTTTCTATTCCATTGGCTGTTCTTTCCTGAAAGCAAAATTCATCAGTTTCCACCCAAAATATAAAGCAGCATAAACTTTCAATGCATATGCTTCAACACTAGCCACGTTTACATGTATACGTTATGTTTTATTCGTCATTGCTGTTAAAAATGAACTTTATACCTCAAATGTACTGTGTTGCCGACTTCACGTTCATGTTCTACATGGCAGAATTTTAATTTTGTTCAGAAAGGGTTATCTCATCCATCTCAAACTGATTACAATTTCATTCCGTTTGGAAATGTTTATTTTTACTGAGGTATTTATATGGATCATTTTCATTTGGTTTGGACTTTTAAACTGATTACAATTCTCCATGTACGCGCACCTATTGATAGTAATTAGTAATGTTTGTTGAGCAGCAAATCGGCATATTAGAATGATTACTGAAGGATCAATTGACCCTGAATAGGAGATTAATAATGCTAAAAATTCAGCTTCGCATTAAAGGAATTACATTTTAAAGGAACCGTATGTAAGAAATGTATTGTAATAATCATGAAGTGAAAATGATTATGAAAGGCATTAAGAAAACATGTTAATTTCAAGTACTCGTGTCGCCGACAGCAGTAGTACCGCCTGGATATTCTGGCTTAAAAAGCGCAGCTGAAGCCCTCGACGGATGTTTGTGTTGTCATGTTTTGTTTTGGTCTGAAGCTCCACCCTCCATCTATCTCCCAATCACGAGTCAGTAGTGTTTCATCATCCAGGTTGCCTGCTCTGCATTAAGTGACGCGGCTGCAGCAGCTACTAAAAAAATGTCTAACATTTCGAGTACGAAACCTAAAAGGCCTCGCTATGAATCCGAAATACGGCGTGACAACGTGCGAAATGAGACAAGGGTTTGCATTGGAGAAGCGTTTGAACGATAGAGACGGATACAAGCGGAGAAGAACTTGTTGCTAATTTCCTGCTGGACAGTTACGATTCATAATTTACTTGTATTTATAAATGGCCATTTCAAATGTTCACTACAGTCGAACAAAGTTGTGCATGTTCCTGCATAGTAACGTTAGCGCATACGCAGGAGGTGGGTCATCCAATTGAAAATGTAATAAACTGTTTGGGAAATGAAAACGGTGACTCGTCGTTCTTTCACAAGGTGCACTCAGTTCTGTTTATTAACTGCTAGAGTGCCAAAATTTATGCAGCTTTAAAAAAAGGATTATTAAAATGTGCTTTACATTAGGGGAATATTATATATATTCTTTTAAGGAATGATAACTTATAGGGTCTTTTGAGAATCAAATAAATTTTTTACTTTGCTTTGAAAACCATCATTTGGAACCTTTATTTTTGAGAATGATGTTGAATTCTTTAGATGCTATGGAGGAAAGTTCTTGATGTTACATTGGTCACATCTGTGTACTGGTACTAGCATGGCCCTCATGGATTCTTTGAAGCAGATTTTTCTCTGGACCACAGGTTCTCTTACGACATGTGAAATCGTCTCTGGAAGCTTTATTTTTCACAGTGAAAGGAAGCGATTACATCTGAGGGTCGGTTCATCTTCACAGTCAGGCATCTTTGATCAAGACCCAGAACTCCAGTCCAGCTTGCTTCCAGATAGATTTTCCCCTTAAACAAAACCTTTGAATCCAGTCCCAGATGGGAGAAATCCTCAGAGGGCAAAAATGAGAGGAATAATATGGCAAAGCTACAAAGGAGAGCTGGGTATGGGATGGCAGAGGAGGTCTGCAGAACAGGCATATGAGCTGACTGAGTCCAGGACGGACGACACAGAGCAGGTACTGGAGGAAATGTGTCTGCTGTAAACAAGGTCCATGATGCAAGTGTAGTGTAGTGAGGATGATGTCATGCTCAACAGATCAGCAAGTTTGGTTTGTGGGGGACATCTTTGATTGTGATTTGTGTATTTTGGGATAATAAACACAGTTTGAAGTTGGTGAGGTTGTTTTATGCTTTAGCAATCCTCTTATGCTCAAAAAGTCAGCATGTATTTGATCGAAAATTCAGTAAGAAGCAGAGTACAATTTAAACTCTTTTTGTTTTCATACATTGTAAAAAAGTAATTTGTTCCTGTGATGCAAAGCTTAATTTTCAGCATCACAATTAGTGTTACATGATCCTTCAGAAGTAAGCTTTCTGTTTATTATCAGCTGGATTCTTTGCTGAATAGAAGATTCAAAAGAGCAGTGTTTGTTTGAAATAGAATCTTGTAACATTTCAAATGTCTCACTTTTGATCAGCTGAAAGCACTGAAGAACAAAAAATATTCATTTCTTTGAAAAATACTAAATAAATAAACCCACATTTTTTAATAGCAGTGTGTTATTTGTTGGAAAAAGGCATCGATTTAAAAGTAAATATTACACTGCTAAGTAACATTTATATTAAATATGGTCACATATTATTTGATTAAAAAACAAGGAAAAATCATTTACGTTACCGATTTTACCCAGTGTTGCCACAGAATACTGGCAAATTTTTACCAAAAAACATGTATAATTTGCTTGATAAAATATCATTTTGTTATAAAGTGTGCAAGATATTGAAGTGTCTGTTTGTGTCTTAAAGGGGCGCACACAGAAAAGACGCAGACTTGTGCTCTATTGAGTTTGTGACCTAGATTGTGCTGCATTAATGCTGCTGTGTGCTAATGACAGCAGAGTGTGTCTATTCACTCACATTATAGTCAGACCTGCCTGCAGCATCCCAGCCAGACACACAGACACTCTATGTCTATTCATAAGCCAGACTTGAATGTGTCTGCAATATATGTGTAACCACAAAACATGCATTTACTTTTGAGCCACAATAGATAGATAGACAGATACTGTAGAGAGATCTATTTTATAAGGCTCGTGAATCAGGTGTTTGGCTCCATTAAGTCCCTTTGTGAAGCATTAGCCGCTGGCAGATTGCACTATTGTTTTCCTAATGTTGGGTTATTTGATCAGCCACTCAGCTTATCTGCTCTTCACACCAGCTGCAGATTCTCTGAAAGCCTTTGAGGAAGTCATTTGAGCAGTTAAAGGTCTACATTCTTAACTAACTCCTATCAACCATTGTTTCACTGTGCGAACTAATCATCTTGGTAAAGCTCTGTGCAGTAATGATGAAGTCTAACAAATTTGATTTAATTTTACGTTTAATATAGGAGGAATATGTTAAGAATGTATGCTGTAAGACAATTAGTTTGCTAAGTAAACATTAATAATAATACGTGCGTACAAGTGATACGTTTGTAACATATTTTCTCTTTCATCTGCAGCGCTGTCTAACCTGGATATTGAGAGTAAGCTGAGTGGACATTATCAGGCTCCATGGCACCTGCAGAGAAATGTGTTCCTGCCATCGACTCGACCCGCCTGTGTGGAAGAGCTGCATCGAAACGCCAAGCAGAGCCTGCGGGCGCTGTACAGAGGTTAGACGCGCTTATTGACCAATACTGATCAGCTATCAGTCACCCAGTGAACACCTTTTGAGCTCGTCTAAACAAAGCAGTTGACTCTGGTCAAAATCCTCAAGCGAACACTGACCTCTAGAGGAGGAAGACTACAGCATTACTAATATTTTAAATTAGCCTAATTATTATGTTTTCGTTTTATTTTTTACGTATTTATTTATTGTTTTATTTAGTACGGTTGGTTTGTTTATTCCTTTTTTTTATTATTATTATATCAATTGGTTGCCAAGGAAGCAGTTTAAATGTTCGTGTGCAAGTATGTTTTTAATCTAATATTTTCATTATTTTTAAGGACATCGTTTTTTAGGTTTAGTTTGTTAACAATAACAACGCTGTACATGACAGAAAGTATCGTCAGTTTTCATTTTCATTTATTTAAAGTTTTGTTAGTTTTGTCAAGTTTGGTTAAATTTCTTGTTTTCATTTTTATCTAATATATTATATATTAGGTAATATGTTATCTGTATCTGGCCAGAGGAGAACTGGACCCAGCTAAGCCTGGTTCTCCCAAGGTTTTTGGGGTTTTGGTTCTCCTCTGGCTTGCTTAGTTGGGGACACCTGATTTCTAGTGTTATAGTTTATAGTTTAAGTTTTATTAAAATTTTAAGTCAAGAATAACAACACTGTAAATGACAGGATGACAGAACTATTAAAACTATAGTAATATGAAATTGTATGTTCTTAAAACAGAATAAGTTTAGCAAAAGTAGGAAAAACAGCAAAAGAATGTCTGATGATAAAAATGATGCATTATATCTTTTTAAATCTACACTTTACATATCAATTATAAATACAATATCCAAGTACAAAACATCATTGTTATGATTTATTGTTACGATCATGATTTCATACGCTGAAGTCACACTGTGCTATTTCTAAAGGCAAGCATCACTGTCATTATATAGCTCTCAGGTAAAGTTGGTGATTTGAACAAACCCAGTAAGTATTAAGCTGCAGTGTAAGCTGTCCAGCACCATTTTCTGCTTCAGATATAACTGGTCATTTCATAAAATGGACTTCAGGATTTGAGTGTTGTGTGTGAAACTGCTCATCAGACCAGCAGCAGAGGCAGGAGGTCAGCGAGAGAGAGCGCAGAGTGACCATCTCCATCTCCATGGCTCCGCCCATGCCCACCTACCCCTCGCCCCGCGCCCACCGCAGACGCCAACAGAGAGACAGACCCCTTACCACGGTAAACACTGGCCCACGGCTCTCATCTATACTGTGGATCCTGTAGACCGAGTGTTGTTGCTGATGGTGTGTCTGTGTGTTTAGGAAAGGACAGAGAGAGACATAGAAACTCAGACGACACAAGCGCAGGTAAACACGCACACCGTGTGTCACTGCATGGAGATCTTTAGCTGAATGATTCCATCCTTCCTGTCCTTTATTTTGATATTTTGGCCTACACTGTTGATAACATCCAAAAATAACATATTAAAGAATACACTTGAGCACATAGTGACTATAATATTTTCTGTTTATTGCATGTTATTTGAAATTAAATTCAAATATAAATTTATACTACATGGAGTTAGTTGAACTTTTTTTTTTTATCATTTCTTATTTTTTATTATTCTTTATATTGAAAATGGTAAAGGATGTATATATTTAAGTATACATTTGAAATGATGATATTGCAGTTCAGTATATTTAAATGCAATGATTATGGTAACTTACACCTATCCCCTTTCTGAACATTGATATGAAATACACAAAATTAAATGGTTGCAATTAATTAACACTTTGGAATAGGTGCCTAAAAAATTTAATAAGTAAATGTAAAATTAAGTTTTTTTGAAAATAAGTTACTGTAAAAAAAAAAGTACTGTACTAATTTCTCTCATTTATTTTATGTAAAAAGGAATATTGAACAAAATATTTTGGAATTAAAAAGAAAAAGAAAAAAATATTTTATTTTATATAAATATTATATAATATTATAATTTCTGTGATATTGTTTTTAGTCTCTATACCAAAAATAGCCCCGGGGTCACACCCAAACTTTTTTAAATGCATTTTCCTGTCACAAATATCTAAATTTCTGTCGCAATATTATTTTCTTTTGTTGTGATTATAAAGTATTGCAGTCAATTTTGTAATATTAAACTTAACACTGCCCAAAAGGGGGAGAAACCTGCCCCAAAAAAAAAACACCAAACACCATTTTCATAACACGATGTCAAATTTCACAGGATGCTATTTGAGTCTTTAAACTTTCAAATAATACCTCATTTCAAATTTTTACTCAAATATGTGTAATAAAAACGTCTAGGTTACGAACGTAACCCACGTTCCCTGAAGGAGACGTTACACATGGGAACTCGCCAGAGAGACCGATTGCCTTTGAGCTTTATACAAAAGGCCAATGAATATCGGCGTGCACTTGATTGCGCTCAGGTGCACCTCATCACTGCGTGAGTATAAGAGGGCACGAGCGGAATGCACATGCAG
>JAUYWG010000061.1:17555632-17576522 GCA_034779775.1 Enteromius afrohamiltoni
AAAGCTCAAAGGCATTTGGTCTCTCTGGCGAGTTCCCATATGTAACGTCGAAGTGATTCGACTGAAAGGGTAACATTTGCGAGGCAGTTAACAGGTCAAATGTAATACGGAATTTAACATAAGATAATTATTTAAAATGTATTTTAAAGAAATGCTTTTTTTAGAAAATGCCCTTTTTTAAAAGTACTGACTGTAAGAAATCTATGAATGTGTATTTACACTTGATATGCTACAACTGCACACAAAACAATTAGGCACACTTCTTTTTCATAAGGCTCATATACCTGTTATACCTCATGTTACCAACATGCAGGTACTTTTAGAGATTTTTGACATAATGTTTAAGATGAATTGATTTTCAGTCTCATAGTTTGTATCTGTGGCTCGCTGTGAGTAAAGCAGGTAAACAGCTATATTATCCAGATTGCCAGTTTCTTTCTTTTTTACTCATGCATAAGTAATGATTTCATAAATGATTATTTGTTTAAGGATTATTTTGATTCAGCTGATCTAAAAAGCAGGGAGTATCTCTCTGAATGTCATGATTTAAGTATGCATTTAGTTGTAGTTTTGCAGCAAGCCATGTGGACAAACAACATTCATTTCTTTGTTCATCTACTCAGTACACCATGACTTATTTAGAAATACCCCCAACCCCCCAGATCCAGTCCAATCCAACTTTATTTATAGAGCACTTTAAAAAAACAGCAAGTGCTGTACACCGCCTAATAAAAGTAGGATACATCACAAATAACATCAGTAGCAGTAACACAGATATCAATCAACAAATCAAACTGAACTAAAAGCGAGAGTAAAGGGAGCGAGCAGGGCAATAAGGCTGGAGCATATACTGAGGGGCGAGGCCATGAAGAGATTTAAAAACAAATAAAAGAATTTTAAAATTGATACGAAAGCGAATCGGGAGCCAATGTAATGACTTTAAAATCGGAGTAATGTGCTCTCGTTTTTTAGTACCAGTTAAAAGCCGGGCAGCAGCATTCTGTACGAGCTGCAATCGTGCAAGTGACGCCTGGCTGAGCCTGTAGTAAAGTGCATTACAGTAGTCTTAGCGATTTGTAATAAAAGCGTGAATTAGAATCTCGAAATGATGCCGAGAAAGAAAAGGTTTGGCTTTTGCCGATTGGCTTAATCGGAAAAAACTTGCTTTGACAAGTGCGCTAATCTGAGCATCAAATTTCAAGTTTGAGTCCATTGTTACTCCTAGATTAGCAGACTTTTGGTATTGTGTCAAAACACCCAGATCCACATCAGCAACAGATGCATCGCTAGGAGCAAACAGTATAACCTTTATATAACCAGTATAACATTAAGATGTAACAGATTTACTGACAACCAGGATTTGATTTCCTCAATACAGTCTAAAAGTTCTAAGAGTTGAGTATGTGAATTTGGTGTTTTAAATGTTTCAGTGCTGCAGAACTGAGGACATATAATCACCTAAATCTGTATTATCGTGTGTTTTGATGAGCACAGTGAATCACGGCTGTTCTTGCAGTTCCATTACAGAAGCAGATACACCCTCATTGTGTTCATTTTTATGTTCATGTTCCTCCTCACATTCATGTCATCTTTGTGTTTGTATGTGTTGTAGTTCCAAAGCACCCGGTCCTCCTCCCCTACTGAGTGTTGTCATTTTTCCCCATGGAGCAGAAAGGTATATTTTACCCCTAAAAGTCTCCTAAAGCCTATATTCACGCTGATCTGGAAACAGTTTTACATTCCTAATCAAAACATAATCATGGGGATGAAGCCAAAACTGCTTCCAGATCGGTGTTTAAAAAGAACATCTTACATAAATAAGATTTGGTTTGGAAGAGCTTTTTAGACATGCTTGTGTTAATGTCTACCTGGTCTCGTGGCATAAAGGGGCGCACTTTTTAGTGAGACACGACATATGTACCATCAAGTATATATCACTGCAGTTTCCAAAACAAATGAAACATGCAGTAAGGCACATAAAAACCGTGTTGCCCAAAAAGTGCACAGAGGTTTTTATTTTAGAACTTACCACTTGTGTAAGTTTTATTATAAACATATAATCAGATATTGGTATTGAATATAAACCAAATCTTTACAGGATGTTTGCCTAACTTCTTTAATTCTTTAGAACTTTTCTTCTGATGCTACTATCTTCTAACATCAGCAGTACTTCAAGATGACAATCTTCTGTGCATATGTGTGCAAAGTTTTTCTCCTCAACTTTTATAAATCTTTTTTTCTCCAGAATTGTGAGAACTGGCTTTTTTTTATTTTAATTCAAATGGGAATAGGCATGTGTTTTTGCTAATCTGAGATCATTTCAATCATCTTTCTAATGTTTGCCCTTGTTTCTGACCCTGGTAATGCTGTAAATCAGCACTAGCACAGACTAACGAAGCGCTGCCCTTCTCATAGCCTCTCTAGCATTATGCTCCTGAAAGACTATGTGAAGAATGTCTACGGGAAACACACACACTCGGAAGTGCGCAGGTCTGAGGTTTCTTAATGACTGGGTTTCCAGGGTAGAGCTTCTGTCTGACTGTATGTTTGTGTGTGTGTGTGTGTGTGTGTCTGTGGCAGAAAAATATAATTGCCCATCAACTACCCGGCACTGTGGCTTACCCACAAACCTTTGCCTGTGTGTCTGACTCCAAGATAGATGCTTTAAAGAGCGAACACTCAGTCATGGGTTGCCTTTTGAAATGTTCTCTTTATTTGTCCCTTGCAGTTACCTGTCTTTTCTGATCGATTTTAAGGCATATTTAGGGTCCAAAATGAATTTCCCTAATGCAATATAATGCATATATATATATATATAAAACGTTATATAAAGTAATATGTAATACTAAGACATATATCTATATATATATCTAACTTCTCATCAACAGAACCAGTGCAAGAAGTTTTACTTTCCTTCAGGAATTAATTTAGAAACCAATAAAGTAGAATAGAAGAGATAATAAATGAGAAACAAAATCACAATGTGGTTTGTATTTTTGGGCAGGTTTATGTATTTAACATGCTGTAGCTTGTCCTGTATGGTTGCAATACATTTGAATAAATAAACACTTTATTTTTAGCTAATTATTAAAAAAACAAAGCATTTTGTATTACATTGTATTATATATATTTTTAATATTATATTGTTTAATTTTTTTATTTTATGTATATTTTTTATTAACTTATTTTTTTCACTTGCCACTGCAAGATTGTCAAATACATTTTGGACTCTAGACATAGGTTTTGTAGACATACAGTAAGGTTCACTTCCTCTGGTTTCCTCGTGCTCCCTTACGCTCGCCGCTTCTCTCTTTCCGCCGCTGAACTTTATGAATGGCATTCTTTCATCCCCCTGATGTCTTGTTTCTTTTCTAATCAAAATAGCTTTTGAACACAAGCCAGATGGAGAAATCAAACCGTCACATTTGGCTCTTTCCCAGCCCCCTACGTTCCCTCCTCTCCTGCACATTTTGGCTCCATACACTCCTTTTTCCTTTTCTTTTTTTCCTTCTTTGATCCCGTGTTTTTCAAAACTCCACTTCACCCCTTGCCCCTCATTTCAGCACCGGCAAACAAAACGGTCATAAACTCCCTTTGATTCTGTCTGTCTGTTTTTGTGACGCTTTTCGTCCTCTTCTGGTTTTGGGAGAAGTTTCCGTGGAAACCCTTTTTTTTCAGCGGCTGTTTATTGTGAGATCCTCATTGGCCGGCTGGGAAAGGGACACACAAAGACTGAATATCACAGCTCGCTTTAACACAGTGCATGTTCATATGTGGCAGGGTGACAGCCACTAAACTCTCTAAACCACTTTAGCTAATGCTCTGTAAACTCCACAAGGTAAGTTAACTGATTAGATTAACTGCTAAGTTAACTATCTGACAGCGTACTTCACCTGGTGTTGTGAGTGACAGCTGAAAAGAAGTAACTGAACTTGCGTTGTGTGGTATACTTCACGGGAATATGCATTTGCTTCATTTCTTACAACTTTTTCCTGCACTAATGCGTCTCCATTGTTATTTGCTTTGCATGCATGTTTCAGTGCTTTTTTATGCATGTTCATGTAGAACTAAACATGTTCTCCAATTGTAGGTATGTTGTTCCACTTTTTCACAGACTTCATGAAATCAAAGTTCAAATCATAGTTTCTGCTAGAGCAAATGCACTGCTAAATGTTAACTCTTAGCATATGCACACATTGAAAAGTTCTTTTCCAGGAAAAATGTATCAAATGCCATTATGACGTATCCACCACATACTGTATGACTTATTCCTGTAACAACTGACAAGCAAAAATTCCTAGCTAATCAAACAAATTGCCCATTGGCTATTTATAAGAAAAACTTCCTGTCCTAATTGGACATTTGCCAATAAACTGAACTTATCTAGTGAATTCATGAGGTCTTAAGAATTAAAGCAAGTGGAACCATCATCGATTTGTCATCATCATCATCTATAAAAGATTTCCAAAGCTCAGTAACCTCTTACATTAATCAAAGTAATGTTCATTAATGTTCTTTTAGGTTGTTCCTCCAGTGGATTCAGATTCAGAGCTAGTGGCTTTGGGCCACTGGCCGAACATCCCTATCCCGAACGTGCCCTCAACCCTGGACAAACAGACCAACTGGGCAGGAATCTTACCACTGCCCACCCCTGAGGAGAAGATGAAGACGGACTCTCAAGTCATCACCTCATGCATTGTTCCCATTAACGTAACAGGTAAATGCCCCCTATTATTTCCTGTCAATGATGCATGCCAAGTCAGGGCTGAGTATGACACTTAAATAGTAGTTCATAGCAGCATATAATGTTTTTTTTGTAAAATAAAACACCATTATTATATGGAAAATTAAAGGCTACGGTTCATGTACTTAATATTGGGCTCAAGTCTGGTGATGCTGTCACTACTGAAGGAGAACTTTGGTCCACAAACAATTACAAAGAAATGGCAAGCAACACATTGAATTAAACAAGGACTTTTGAAGGGGAAATACCAAAAGAGTATTTTCTAGTAAACACATTCCAATAATCTACACTGTAACTTGCCAAGAGCTTTTGCGCAAATTCTTGATTAAAATGGCATTTTTGGCACAGTAGTAGTAGTAGTTCCAAATATAACAATTACTACATTTAGTGTTTTTATTTGTATTTTTTTGTATAAATATGTTTCACCTATTTTGTGTATCTCATGCAATTCAAAAATCTACAATTTTTTAATTAATTTAATTTTTTAACAGTGTTATACATTGAGCACAACACAACACAAGTACTAATGACTTGTAAACATTTATAAACTCTTACAAATAATTAATAGTTTCTATTTAGATTGGGTAATACAAAAACATGATTAATAACTTAATAACTGATTAACAAATGATTTGTCAAGATAATGAATATGAAATAATAATGAATAATAGAATATTACACAACAAATGCAGAACAAATATTTGGCCATTACAGACTGTGATTGAGTGAATAATATGTAAATATCAATAGTTTGTGATGTGCTTAATATTACTAATTAAGCGTATATGTTTCACTGCATTTTAAAGTGTTGGGTAATATGTGAACTCAACTTTAACGACATTTGTGAGCATTTGAAAGTATATTAACAAATTTTAGTTAAAATCATTTAGATTTTTGAAAAGTGCATGATGATACGAACTTCTGACCTTTGAGGACATAAACATTTCTGATATTAATTAATCAATTAATTATATGTTATTTTTTAGGTAGTGTTTAAAAAATTCATTGGTAAACATTAGCAAGCACGTTATATTACTTAAATACTTATAACAAGCACATTATACACTTTTAGCTATGTGAGTATACATTAACAGCCGATCTGTTAAGCTTTTTAATGGATGCTATTATCGAACAGCCTATGTTACACCTCAGAACTAAATCTAATTGAGAGTATCGTCATCCTGACCAAAGTTCTCCTCTGGCATCAATGAACAGAAGGATTACCTTGTGAGAACGCTGAATTTTGCGTGTATTGTTTTCAGAGGAGGGCGCCAACGCTACTTCCCCCTCAGCGATATCAGCTTTCCTAAGTGAGAGATCTTTTACATGTCCATTAAGTTTCCCCCTTCAGTATCAGTGCCACTTCATTCCCTAACCATCACCATCTAGAATAATGTGCGGAGAGAGAGAAGGGGTTGCCATCTCAGCCATAATAACACTCTCATTTTGACTATTGCAGCTTTCTAATTTAATTAAAAAGCTGCTTTGATATTCACCTTACTAGCACATGCCGCTATAAAATGGCCACTAACTTTATGAAGAGTTAGTAGTCCTGAAATATAGTTGGCTAAAGTGTATGTTTGATTTTTTTCTAGTTTTAAAAGGTAGATTATAATTGCTTTAGACTTTTGCTGTTTTAAACCTTTTGTTAATTCCCCTTAAAACATGTCTTTTTTTTTTTTTTAATAAGGCCATGATCAGACCCTTTTTATTCCATGACATGTGATTAATGTTTTAACATAGATGAAATGTGGTTTTGAGTTGTTAGATGGGCTCAAACTGAAGAATCACCCAAATACATTAGAATAATAACAGTATTAGACACACTGGAAAGTAGGTTAAAATCTGCAAGTCATGAAATTTGAAACAAAAAAGTTCTTAGTTGCCGTGGTAACTTACTTTGTGCCAGGAAATGCAAAGAGTCAAGAAAGCGTTTTGTGCATGCTAATCAGTTGCATTAGAATTACAAAGAGGCCAAATATATCTACTCCAGGCTTGACTGGAACAGGACTTTAGAAGTGCGTGTCAGTAAGGATTGAGTCAAAGACAGTGTTGACTGGAAACTGCACATCACAGGCACAGTGGTGTAATTGGTGCTCAGAGGGCCAAGCCTTGCAATCACATGAGAGTCATGATGCATGACACTGGATAAACATCAAAACAAATAGAACTCAAGTGTACAGCAGCAGACTGCAGTCTAGAGTAAGGCTGGGGTTGGGTAGGACAGCAATACTCCCATTTTCAACCCTGGTTGTTTTCTGTTCTGATGTCCTGAATATGTCGCTCCTTTCACCTTGCATGATGTTGCGTATTGTCCAGTGTGCTTTTGTGTCATTTAAAATATTTTAACGTGAATGAAAACCATCTTTTTGTTGCATTTATTATTTTACAATACATACATTTAATTTTCTTTTAAGGAGTGTTGTTAACCTTGTATATTGATGCATAACATGTAGAAAATATAGTCAAGTCAAATATAGTGATGTGAAGTAGTTATATTCTGTGAAATTTGAAATATATACTCTGTATAAAGATGTATTTTAAACACACACATACACGCACACATACATACATGCATACAGTATATATATATATATATATATATATATATATATGCAGTTAGGATACATTATTTTCATCTTGAATAAAATGTTGTTTTTAGCATGAAAATCTCTGGTTCATGAGTGTGAGAAACATGGGAGGGAGAAGTAGAAAAAGTGGCTTGCGCCCAACAGCCTCTCGCATGTCTGGTGCTCTTTGCAGGGGTTGGGTTCGACAGAGAGGCCAGTGTGCGCTGCTCACTAGTCCATTCGCAATCAGTGCTTCAACGGCGAAGGAAGCTGAGGAGACGGAAAACAATCACTGGCATTCCCAGACGTGTACAGCAAGATTTTGGTGTGTCAACTTGTAACATTCTTTATTACTCTTTATTAGTAAATGTCATGTATGAAACATTATTTATTACTAAATGTATTACATTTATTGTTGTTTTAGATTCTGATGAGTCTCCAGTGGCCAGAGAACGCACAGTGATAGTCCACACCAACCCTGAAATTTGCCAAGAGGATCTCACTCTCTCTCGTCTCAACACCAAGGACTCTGGTTGCCAGACAGAAGAATTTGTGATTGTTGGGGCTGCACCCTCTCGTAGACGGATCAGAGCACAAAGGGGGCAGGGTGTTACTGTGTCACTGTCCCATTCCACAGGCAACATATCTTCTTTGCCTGACAACTCTGACACAATGTTCACCGCCTCAGTAGGCTCCCGTCTGCGTTCTCGAAGCCTCCCGCGTGAGGGAGGTCGGTTGGTGGACGAAGGTCATGATGACAGTGATGAGGATGATGAGGAGGAGGATGAAGAAGAACTGTCCCCATTTGAGGCAGAGGACTTCTTACCAGTACCAGGGGAACATATTATTAAAGATGATGAAGAAAGCACTGATGACCAGGCAATCCCAGAGGGCCAGCATAACAGTTTGAAATTCAAGCAGCATGCTGGAAGTGCAGAGCATGACTGGATAGAAAGGGGTCGATCACATCTGCCTCGCAAAGCTGACATGGGTAGCTGTGAGATTTCCTCCAGTTCTGATACATTCAGTAGCCCCATTCACTCTGTTTCCAATGCTGGTGTGCTGACAAGTCAGATGGACCACAAGGAGGATCACCAGTCCTCGAGCGGTAATTGGAGTGGTAGCAGTTCTACCTGTCCCTCTCAGACATCAGAGACCATTCCACCTGCAGCCTCACCCCCACTCACCGGATCATCCCACTGTGATTCAGAACTATCATTGAATGCGGCTACCAATACTAATGATGACTCCACCGGCTTCATTATTGATCCATATCCTGGAGACCGATCACAAGGCCTCCTTAGCCATAGGACAGGTTCATTTACTTCCACTGCAACTGACATGCTTGATGATGCTGGAGTCAGCACTGCTAGTGAGGGTGAGTGGAGCTATCCACACTACAGGCACAACCTGCCTTGCCATCCTGACTTCAGTCCTGAGCACTCTAGGGCAGAGAATATCCTAGAATGTCCCAGTTTTGCTAGCATAGCCACTTTTGAAAGTTTAACAGAAAGGCCACCATCTGAAAAGGCTGACACCACCTCACACTTTTCTGTAGATGTTGAGGGCTACTATACCTCCATGCACTTTGACTGTGGTCTTAAAGGTAGCAAAAGCTTCACGTATAACTATGCATCTGTAGACCAGCAGCAGGCAGAATATGGACATCAAACAAACACACTTGGGAGACATAGTCTCTCTCTAAGGAAACCAAAGGTGAAGCCATCCCCACCAAAACGCAGCTCATCCTTGAAGAAAATAAGCAGCCATGTTGGACCTCCCACTGACAAGAACGAACCAAAGAATGCTGTCGGTCAGAACAAATCTATGTCTTCCGGTGAAAGAACACAGCATGTGGGGTTGAACGGAGGCTCCTCAAGTCAGCTGGAGAGTAAGGAGCCACTGGGGGCTTGGGGTGTTGAAAGTTCTGCAGAGATTCCAGAAGTTGCTTTGTTTGGCTCCACAGAAACACATTCCTTCAAGGACGAGGGAGCTGTCCAGTCAGACTATGCAGATCTCTGGCTTCTTAATGACTTGAAATCCAATGATCCTTATAGATCATTGTCAAATTCCAGCACAGCTACGGGTACCACTGTCATTGAATGCATTAAGTCACAAGACAGCTCTGAATCCCAGACTTCCCAGTCAGGATCTAGGGCCACCACTCCTTCATTGCCATCGGTGGAAAGTGAGTTTAGATTGCCTTCGCCAGAAAAGCTGGTAGGTCTAGCATCACCTTCCAGTGGCTACTCAAGCCAGTCAGAAACACCGACATCATCTCTTCCATCGGCTTTCTTCCCAAATGCTCACCCAATGTCCCCTACTGGTGGCAAAAGGAAACCCAAAGTCCCCGAGAGAAAGTCCTCACTTGCTTCTTTGCAGCAGTATTCGTCCAAAAGGGACCTGGAATTGCCAATCATTCCTCCCTCCCATCTTGACCTAAGTGCTCTTCCCAATGTCAGCAGGCCTTCAGTTCACAAAAACCAGATGCACATCCTTCACCATAGCAAACAAAAAGCAGCTGCTTCAGCAGAAATCAAGCGTGAGAGTCTGGCAACTACAGTTTCTAGTGATGAACTAGTGACTAGTCCCTTGGCCATCACCCCTACAGTACTTCGTTCAGTTCAACTACGTTCCGTTGGCAAGTCTGGAGAAGGGAGCCACAATCGACCAACAACCGATGCTAGCACTAGGCCTAAGTGTCCCACTGTGACTATCATTACCCCCCCTACTCACAATAAACCCCATGAATCTAGGAAGCCTCCGCCCTATAGACCCCTTCTCACAGAAACCTCCTCTCAGGACAATTGTGAGTCACTGTTTACCCCAGTAGATGGACTAGCTGCTAAGAGTATAGCAAGCCATTTTGGTGCAACAAATAGATATGACCGATTAGCCCCATCACCTCTTTGGAGCATGACTGCTTTTAAGGCCCCGTCTGAACAGTTGAACATGGATGAAGTGATGCCTGAGAATTCTCGAGAAGTTGCAGAAGAGGTGAGCACCTCAAATCATTTATTTTCCCAGAGTAGTCTGGAAGTGGAGCAAATCCAGCCATGGACATCTGAGCCAAATGAGGGAAGCCCTGGTCAGAATGGTCTAGGAAAGAGGTCAGAAAGTTTTGACCAAGTGCCTGATATTGTCAATCAAAGATCAGAGACATTGCAAGCTTATCTAATCAGCTGTGCTGGAGAAGAATCTGTAACATCAGGTGTTCCAACCAGAAGTGCCTCACAGGAACTTATAGAGGAAGGGTCAACACCAGACACAGAGGACTATTTCAGCAAAGGTTTGTTCATGTAATATTTCTATTATCAAGTAAACTAGCTGCCAAGTTTAAATATTTTGAATTAAAATGACTTTTTATTTCAGAGTCCACACCAAGCGATTCAACTGTGTCCCCTCTGACAGACGAATCCAAAACCGACGATGATAACGTTTTTCTTTCACCAAGTAAAAGTCGCACAACAGAGGATCTCTTTGCCATGATTCACAGGTGTGTTTATCTGGTAGATTTTGATGAAGTACTGAAATTCACAAAGTATTGATTGTCTCTTGTTTTGTTTTTTACCGTCTCAGGTCAAAACGTAAAATGCTGGGCAGGAAAGATTCTGGTGAAATGTCAGTGCGGAGTCGTTTAGCTGTTGTTTCTGGGAATGGCTCTGCTACTAATCCTGCAACCTCGCCAAGCACCCCAAACATGCCTGTAAGTCCATCTACTCAAACTGGGGCTCAGAGAACCCCAGGCCCAATTTATAGGAGTGCCAAAAAGTCCAGTACCTCAAATGAAGAGTTCAAACTGCTGCTGTTGAAAAAGGGAAGTCGGTCCGACTCCAATTATCGCATGTCAGCTACAGAGATCCTTAAGAGCCCCATTGCACCCAAAAGCCCTGGTGAGCTCCTAATGGAGGGTTCTAGACCATTTGAGGAGCCACTTTCTCCTTTACAGCAACAACTTCCAGAGGGAAATACCGAGCAAATGCCCAGCCCCTTTCCCAAATCTTATGCTGAGGGCTTTTCTCCAAAAGCTTTTCCCACATCTGCATCAAATAGACAAGGCCGGTCAAGGATGCCACCAGCTGCCAACAGCAGCCGCTACAGTACACGCAGTCGACTGTACACTGCTCCAATGCAGGCCATATCAGAAGGGGAAACAGAAAACTCAGATGGAAGCCCACACGATGACCGTTCCTCCTGAAAAAAGCAATTTGACTTTTAAAATTAGTCTAGACACCACAATCTTTGACATCAAGTAAATACTTCTGGGCACTTGGCATACTCAATTCTGTTCTTGAGAAGACCGTAAACAAGCTACGTAGCATCTGTACCATTTTGTATCGAAAAAAAGAACAAAACATTCTAATAATGATTTTCACTAGTGTTGTTCTAATATCTTCCATGAACATATTTATTTTATGTGAATACTTTGTTTGCTTACCTTTAATTTTAAAATGAGGGTGGTGAAATCTAAATGCGAAAAATCCATCACTTTGTAATTATTCACAGTGAATCAAATGTGGATGCTTTTTGTCACACACATTTACCATTGTCTAGAAAGATAAAAACAGTACTGTACTGGGGTAACTGTGAAAATGGGTCCAGATGGTATTAAAAGAAGGGAAAATCTTTCTTTTACCTTACTCACAAACTGTTTATGGCAGACAGCTTGGGACAATCAAAGAGTGGCCTTTTGTATAGTTAGCTGTAGCATAAATGGGCTAAGTGCTTTCGAGTTAGCCCGTAACTGGATCTTATTGGGCAAGAAATGTAGCTGTGTTGGAATATCCTGATGACCAACCACTATTTTGCACTTCTTTTGGTACTGAAAAAATATCAGACATTTTAAAGAAATCTTACAAAAATGCCACAAAAGAAAAAGTGACATGAAAATAAATATCTATATACAGAATATAAATAAAAAAATATATATATATGTATTTTTAATGAGATTAGCTTAAGAAGGTAATAGGCAAATTGTGTCCATATTTGGCATTTTTAAGATATTGAGCTTTTTAATGAACCATCTAATAATTTTAAAGCAATGCTGTAATTAATGACCACACGATTCTTCCCTTTCATTCAGTATTTATCTTTTTTAAGCAAATTTCAATTTCAATTTTTAAGCAAAAAATCAACCAATTGTTTCTATTTCAATAAATTGATCTAAGAAAAATGACAACAGCTACAACACAGGCACTAAACGTATTCTGTGAATACTGTACCAATTGTTTCTAAAGTATATGTATAAATCTGCTCTTTGTGAAGTGATTTTTTTGTTATTGATCACTGACCCACACAGCAGGACTAATACTAATACTAATACTGTGCAAGCGTTTTACAGCCAACTTGAAATTATGCCTCTACTGCAGTAGTTGTAGCTTTTCTATATTTCACTTTAATAGATCAAATTAACTGCATGCAATAAAACTTAAGAGAGGAGCCGATATTGGTACATCATTTTTTTTACGTATCAAGGAATTTGCCTCATCAGATTTGTGAGGCCATGAGCTGTTTTTGTCAAAAATCTGATCAAAACAACTCTTGACAATCTTTTTCAAAGACATTTATATGTAGTAAATGGACAATGGCGGAATAATAATGTAGAAGGACAAGTAGAAGTTTTTAGAAGTGTGTAGTGGAAGTGCTTTTGGTCAGGAGGCTTTTGCAGTTTGTGTTGCTTTGGGTTTGAATTTGCAATGTTGAGAGGGCAATGAGGAAAGTTACGAGAAGGACTTAAAGTTTGGTATCGTCCTTGAAACTGATGGAAAACCTATTTCTTTCTCAATGATTTTGCTGTTTGTAGCACAAGCAGTAAAATATCCAAAGAAAGACTACAGAGGTGTAGAGTCACGTCAGACTGTGGGACAGAGCAAGTCTGCAGTAAGAGGGTTTGTGTCTTCATAAAGACTTTCTTTTGCTGAAGCATCAAATAAATCTGTGCGTTTGAGAATGTGCTGAAAAGGATGCAAATCAAAGGAAAAAGGTAGTAAAAAAGGCTGCAAAGGACAGATGAAAAAACATGGACTTGCACTACTGTTTGGTTAATGCTCAGCTTCTTTTAAAAATAGGTTTCCAAGACCCACCTCATGTTTTTCATTTTGGTACTAAAGTGTCTTGCTTGCTTTTATGAAATATTGGGCTTTGATAAATTAATGACTGCAGATTTATTTATGGATTTATGGACGTATATTTTCTTTTCAGAGGTTAAGCTTTAGTGGGTAAACACTGGTTACAATAGACAGACGAATTTAAAAATAAAACCACTTATAAATAATATAACGAACAAAAAAACAATGGCATAAGCTACTCTGTTAATGATCCTTTGAAACCTAATGGTGTCCAGTGGTGTATTTGGCATTTCTCTCCTTTGTACCATTGACCTTCTGGTGTGTTTGCAATTTACCTTGCTTGGTGAGATTTAGTCTTTGGATCAAGTATTTAAGCTGTCCTCAACTATTCGCTCGCTAACAACTTACTAGCTTTAGGTAACAATGTTATACAAAGGGAAAAACACACATTTACAAACCTGAGCAATCTATAAGTTGGCAAAGACTTTCACTATCCATCTCCAAGACAGAGGTAAACCATTTTGTAAGCTACCATTCCAACATTGTAAAGTCTAACCTTAAAATTTGCACTGATGTTTAGTATGTTTGTGAAGGTTTTCACAGTGTCTATTCCTGTACCTAAGGCTATTTAAACAGGAATAGTTAACACATAGCAAAAGCAATTATGAATTGAAATCTCATATTGATAAAGTTAAAGCATGCTTGGCGAATGGTAACATGCAACGATTTGTGTACCAAAGATTTCAGAGTCAGACAAACACTAGCTGTACTGAACACACAACACAAGTTATGTGGTCTCTCTTTTGGTACTAGACTGAAGTCTTCAAGCAAGCATGATTTTTTTCTTTTTCTTTTTGTAAAAACTTGTAAATAGAATACCTTTTAAAATCGTTTCCAGGGTGTTTTCTTATGTAAAATGTTTTCAAAGTTTACATTAATTATAAGCCTTTGTATATTTTTGATCTGTGCAACACTTTTGAGTCTTGTATTTATTTTTTAGTAATCTTTGTGGAGAGTCCCATTGTAAAATGTCTCTAAAACCGTTTGCCAGCTTGTCTGGCTGTTAGTAAATGTGCATAGAAGAGGCCAATAAATGTGACTGCTTTAAACATGTAAATGCCTGTGTGTGCGAATGTTCATTTACTGTATAAAGACAGATGTTAATGCTGAACTGGGTTGATTATGATTAACTGTATCATTATTTGAAATATAAAGCTTGAGGGTGCAATGGTTTTAACCAAGCCAGGCTCAACGTGCCTCTACATACATGAAATGTCCAGAGTGTGGCATTAAAACACGTTTAATATGTAACCATAGCATGTCTGCTATGCAGTGTTTTTATAATGCTGCTCGAGGTACGTATTGTGTCTGTTCAGAATTAAAATATTCAGTGAATGTTGCTAAAGATTAATGCTATGTCATGTTGGAAATATCACCTACACTAAACCCAAACCTAAACCTAGTTAACAAATGCAAAAGTAATGTAAAGATGTATTTGCTGATCCAGTCATGCTATTTTAACTTCCTGCTGATCCATGCTGATTTGAGCCGTTTTGTTGAACCGTTTTACACAGGATTCAAACCAGTTTTTTTCACCACCTAAGTGCAACGCTGTATCACGTGAGCTTTCAACATTAAATATTGTGATGACGATATTCAGTAAGTATAACTGTAAATTATACTTTTGTGTGAAAAGGAAAAAAAAGTTGGAGTTTTACTGCCTCTAGTGTTCATCTCAACTGGAAACTGCAGTGATTCGTATGTATAGGTACGTTTTTCAGTTTCAGAACTGTGTGAAGAGGCACATATTTCTAATCATCCTAGGTTGATTTTGACAGTTTTAGAAGTTGTAGCAGAATAAAATGAATGACCTTTTGAAATACTAATGTGTAAACTGATATATGAATATTTATGAATATATGCTCTATTTTGGCAGATGTTTTCATGGTTTTTAGTTTTGAAACACTTTTATTCCACCCTGTTTCAGTGCTGTTTGAGTCTTATAACCAGCTAGATGCTGTGGTTTTGGTTCATTTGTAAACTGAGAGCCACCAATGATGACAAAAAAGTTTTGTTTTTCCTTTTATTGACTGGCCTAAGTCTACAAGAAAAGGCTAACTAGGATTTGTACCTCGCTTGTATTGCATAAATTAGGTCAAACACATACTCATACTAAAATGCTGAAGCCACAGTCCAGTTCTCAGTGCTTTAAGAATGCACTGATTAGATGAAGTGAGGATTGTTCAGTGATCTTTGACAAGGATGTTTGTGACTCCATGCACCTGAGTGAGCTGAGGACAGTCAAGAGTTGCTAGAAGCTTCTGTGGGCCAGACCGTTTGGGAACAACCGTCTCTGTCAGACACATTGAGGCTCGGTCTGCAATATCACTGAAAGAAAGTATGAAAAAAGGTTATGTAAAAAATATAAATGTAATAGTTATTTAGTATTACAAAAAACCTTTTGATTCAGTCATTGCAAATGAATGTCTTACCCATAGTTAATGGTTCTGACATGCTGCATTCCCAGTCCTTCAATCCGGAATATGACGTTCTTCAGCACACAGGGCAGTGGGTTCTGGAACTTGATTTTTAATTTCAGCTCTCTGCCCAGCACAGCATCGCTTACAGGCTAAGAGAGAAAATAACATACAACACAAGCCACGTTAATGCAATATAGCCCCAATGGATAATATCATGTGTAATCTCAATGTAGAGCTCACAGTGATGATGAGGTCTGGTGTGCGCAGTCTGAAGCTGAACTGTTTGGCCAGAGTTTGACCAGTCTCAGTGACCCGTCCAGAGAGAGTGAGCATCAGCGCTGCATGACCCACCAGTTGATCCTTATAGTCCTCATACTGCAGCGACCACTCCAGAGACTGGACTAGAAAGCCAAAAGAGTCATACTACATAAATATTGTCAAAAAACATTACGACTTATATGATTATAATATTTACTAATATATTACATTTGCATTTAATTTTTATTATATATGTCTAAATTGTTTTTAATGTCATTTTCTATTATTTTTTTATTACATTTCTACAATTTTTATGTCAGTTTTTCCATTTTAGTACTTCAGCTAATGTCTGTTTCTAATTTGCATTACAATTTGAGTATATTTGTTTGATTTCACAAGAAAGAAAATTGCTTTAATATACAACGCTATATTAATGAAGATTTAGTATACTTCATCTATTTTATAGGGTTAGTATTACAAAATATTCATATTTTGAATTAGCTTTTATTTTTAAATTTACTTTTCTTTTAATAATTAAAAACAAAAATCTAAATATTTAGTTATAATAGTTTTTATTTGTTTTTCTGGGTTTACTTTCACTAATGTATGTTACTGTAACTTAAATGTAAAAAGTTGCCTAGGCAAACAACTGACGTTTTTCTTTTCATCTAATGTATATCTTATTTCAAGCTTTATTTAAAGTGCAAAAACATTACCTTTTACATTTTTATGTAAATATATCATTGATATTAATGATAATAATAATATTATATATCATTTCGTATGATATATGATTCCTTATGATTTTCTAAAGATGGGAAAAGGGAACAATGAAAGGCTTTTTGTGATAGAGGTCTGAACTTCTGTGGTGTTTTTAGGTGCACTTGTCATAAAAAAAAAAAAAAACTTATTACTTTACATTATTTTTTAACAAAAAAGGGCTAAAATATCTATTTAGGAGTCTTAGACCTTTTCAACAATCTAAAGTTTGTAATGATTAGTTAATATCTCAGCTGTTTTGCGTTGTTAATGTGTAGTTCTGCTGGTGAGCAGTTGTAGTTAAGTGTTGTATTCAGTTCTTTATCCATTCTATCATGTCTCACCCTCATGAGGCTTGAGCTCAAGGCTGGTCTGGTCTTTCTTCAGGAAGGTCCTGTTGACTGAAGTGTGGTACGTGGCTGACACCTGGCTGTAGATATTGACACTGCGAGGTGAGCTGCTGTTGTTCTTCAGAACGATGTTCAGAACAGCATCCTGACCAACACACAGCCCTTTATCCTCCATAGTAATGTCAAGCGTCACGTCGCTGTCACCAGCGGGAGAGTAGGTGGACCGTTTGGAGCCGTATCTACAGGCTGTTTCCACAGCGGTGCGCTCCTCCGCCGAACCTGACCAAAGAAACCATGTGATGAACATGATATTTAACCCTCAGTCTCATTTTTAGTGTACATGTTCATAAAATAGATCATTTAGAAATCACAACTGTATGTGTGTTTAAAATCAAATCCTAAAGATTTTTTTTTTTTACTTTTAACTAATGAACATGTTATGCTGTTGTAGGATATAATATGTAAAAAACAAAATGTGTAAAAAAAAATATTTTGATGTACAGTACCTTTGTACAATTGTGCTTTATATTTGGATACTAGCAATCTGGATTAAGCCAAGTGATTTTGTAACCAGTGATTAATTTACATGAATAATAATAAAAAATAATCTGGGTTTTTTTTGTTTTTTGTTTTTTTCATCCTGTGTAAATAGTGAAAATATCTCAAGTAAAACCATCATTTGATGAGGATTTTCACCTTCTGCATATTTGTAGAGGTGCGTAATGTCGACACGTTCATCTGAGCCAACAGCTTTGGTGCTGATGCAGCGACCTACAGCACTTTTGTCAACCCGAATCACAGCGAAGGTTCCGTTATTTTTGCGCTGCCAGTAGACTTTATCACTGTTCACCTACAAGTAAAAAGACCCAAATATTTAGTACTAAGACCTACCATATTATAAATCTATAAATCTATGCATTTAAATTATTTGTGAAGAATTAGCATACCTCTGCAAAAACGAAGGGAGTGTCGTATTTGAGGTAGACCTGTCCTGCGCGGACCGCAGCAACAGAGGTGGGACCACAGCGGAAGATGCCCTGGCTGGTCTCCTGAGGAGTCGCATCGACCACCTGCCAACCTCCGAAACCAGATGGCAGGTCCGGCCGAGTCATCCAGGCCTCATTCCACACGTGGAAGTTCCTACATAGAGAAAAGCATAAACTTTGAATATTAAGCAAAATTTATTCAAACAACAATGATACCACAACTTATCTAACTATATTACAAATGCTACCATATTATAGAAAAAGGACAATAACTGTAATGCTATTGTTACATAAATCAGCTTAATACTAAATATTATATTTTTCTTACCTGAAATAAAGTAAAAAAATGGACTGACATAAAATAAGCATGTCAATAGATAACATGTTTTTGTTTAAAGTTTAAAATCTGGCCATCATTTTAATATATAGATTTTTATTTCAATGTTTATGCAAACAAAACATGCTGCTACTTTTATGGTTTTCTATGTACAACTTGGTGAAATTATTTAATTGTACATTTACAGCACATTTTAACATTACTGTGTATAACAGCTTGGATTGGTACATTATTTAAGAAATGTAAATGTTGTAAACCATGGGTAGCTCTCTGCTACTTTCATTTTTAAGAAGTAGCTCTCAAATGAAATAAGGTTGGAGACACCTGCCCTAGGTACTCACATATACTATTTTATATAGGCTACACAAGAAAATAGAGGATAAAACAGAAATAAATAAAAATATATTGTCATATAAATTTAGAAAAACAAAGTAAGTAGAATTAAAGTATAAAAACTTAAAATAGTATATCTCGATTGAGTAAGCAGAAAGCTTAATGAACAGATGCTTAATATACTATATAAAAATAATGTGTATTTTTACACGATGAAGAGGCTATTCTATTTTATATACAAAATTGAGTGATAGTAATAAAACTGTCAAGACTCGACTCTTACCAGATTGAATCACGGGTAAGGTGTTTAATCTCTTCTAAATTCTCGTCTAAATAAACATCTGTCGTCAATGAAGCGTCAGTGTCGTGAGCGGAACTGAAGTTTGACACTGGACGAGTAGGAATGCCAAAACACCGTAACACTGAGAGAAAAAAGAGAGAAACATAAGCAAATCTGCCAGATTTAATTCCCACTTCCATTTGGCATAAAACGGGATGTTCTAGATGTCAGGCACAGAAAAGTCAAATCTAATCTCATTTGTAAACATAATTCGCTCTAGCCTGATACCACAAATAAACCTTTGGATTTCACTTTAAATTAAATCCCATAATGAAGCGTTCAACAATGAATATCTGATTTACGTTGTGTATACAATTTATTTTCACGCCAACAAGCTAAAAGATAAACGCAGTATTTATTAAGTATCAGCTTAATATGCGAATTAATATTAATATTAAAAATATGCAATAGGGGAGTGTACTGCATCAGCACTGGAAATATATGTTTGGCTTGCTACTTTTAATGAAGGTGATGGTGTTAGTCGTCTGTGTCTTCATTCGCAGCAGTTGAGCTCAGCTATTTGTCCACGGCGATGTGTTGCATTAGCGCAGTCATATTTGATTAATATCACATAGCGCGGCTAATTTCCACATGGATTACATCATGTCAAGAAAAGGCTGTATCCTGTGAGAGTAAATTTGTTTTATATTCAATTTCAAGAGTTCACGCTTTCCTTGTAATAAATAATAAAGCAAATTTGGCGTGCTGTCTGGGGAGCGAGCCGGGAGAACGACGAACTCCGAACCGTAATGGATAGAACCCTAGCGTGGGCGAGAGTTCGGCATTCGGCTCGTTCTTAGCTATCGTATTAGCTAACATGCTAATATTAACATTTTAAGAGGAGTAAAATTCATATGTGGTTTTAACCACTAGATGCATTTAAACTTTTGTCTGGAATGGGGCCCAGACTACCTCCTAAAAAGGTGTGAGCGATCGGATTTATGTCAATCTTGAATGGATTTCGGAGGGCATTTAAACCTGGTTGCAACAGTTATGCATGATGTGACCAGGTGTAAACAGCCCAAAAAACATAAAACTGCTTCCGTCTTTTCTCTATTCGCAGCAGCTTTAATCATGATCTCAATTTTTATAATTAATGGTGCTGTGCTATTTAAAATGTTATGTGCATAAAGTGAACTTTTAATAACACTTAGCATCTTACTTGTGTTGGTGACTCCAGCAAAGACCCAGCACTGCCCATATTTGACAGATACTCCTCCACTGCTTTGGTACTGTTTCAGGATGGCACTGCTGCCGCTCCAAACTGTAGGAGAAACACCCCCCTCACAGTTCTCTTTCCAGTTACCCATCAGCACTCCTTGATCATCGTTGGAATTAACCTGAAACACTGACAATATTAAATCGTCTGCTTCACATCATCACAATTACTCATTTTCAGACTTTGTCAAATTCTTTGCACAACAGCAAAAATTTGGAAGCAAGTAAAAAGAGAATAAAGTTTCACCATAGCAGATACCACTCGGACTACATTAACAGGATCCCCCCATCCTGAGCAAGGGCTTCTGCTCTTCTCCAACACAAAGAAACACGCAGCCAAGACTCCTTCATCAAACTAAGAATCACAAATCAGAGGGAAAGACTGAAACAAACACATACAGAAAATATTAAATAATTAATAATTATTCACCCAGAATTAATAGGATT
>JAUYWG010000061.1:17586419-17602160 GCA_034779775.1 Enteromius afrohamiltoni
TATATATATAATATTAAAAAAACACAAAAAAGTACTAAACATTTAACTAAAATTTAACAAAACCTTTATTAAAACATTATACTAAAAATATAATGCTATATATAGTAGTAGATACAAAGGTATAAATAGAGCTATTTTAAAATACATTAAATTCTTGAGCTTTAACTTAATAATTTCTATGAATTATAGCATCAAAGGCATTTCATTAATTGTGTAAACTAGCAATACCTCAGGAATGTCAGAAAACAGCCAGTCAGGTACACTGTAATCATCATATTACAAATAAATTGTTTAACTAAAGGCACTAAATCGCCACATGTTGTGCATATAAGTATTATAATGACTTTTTACATTTTTATGATCATGTCAGTACTACTTAACGTAGCATAATTGTGTCTTGAAATGATATTGTTATAATGGAATAAACAAATGTTATATTAATATATGAGAGAATATTTATACTAAACAAGATTTTTATCTGTCTGACGCAAATGTTTTTAGTCATGCTTGAACATATAGAAACAAAATAGAAATAGAATTAATAAATAAGGATAAATACAAAAGAACAAAGAACAAAAGAACAAAGATACTTATAAAGTAAAGAGTGCTTTAAACTTTTTAGGTAAGTCTGTAGTATTCAGGTAAGTTACATTACAAAAAATTAAAAATCATATGTAAAATACAACACTGTAAAAATAAAGGTTTCAATAGTGGATGAATAACTATGTATGAATGGATATTTATTAAAGCTCCAAAAATGATTTGATCAAAGAGTATTATTTGTAACATGGTTGACGGACGAGAGGTGAGTGGATCCATGTGCAAGTTTTATTTAAAGACATTACGAGCCGCACCTCTGTGCCTCAACCCAACGGAGCCAGCGGGAACCTTCACCCGAGTATTAGTTTCACCCAGACTGTTTTTCCCACGCACCCGAAACTCAAATCAGCTACAAGTGTTTCTATTTTCAGTCACTATAAAAACTCTCCGCTGTTGTTCTGTGTATGACCTTGCCTCGTTTCTCCGACCACGAACTCTGCTGCCTGCCCCGAAATCTGCCTGGACTTTTATTCTGAATCAGATTGCCTCTGTAAGACCTGTCTGTTGTGTACTGAAATCTGCCTGGATTGTTTCTGTGAGTTGGATTGTCTACGTAAGCCCTGTTTGTTGTTTCTTGACCACGCTGAACTGTTTAAAGAATAAAGCCTTGCAAATGGATCCGAATGTCTCTGACCAGTCGTTACAGACATGGTCAAAGTACAGGTAATAATTCCAGGGCAGGCTGCTGACAAACGAGACCTAATCAACAAGACATGAAAATGATACATCTTTGTTAACCCGTTAAAAATAATCAATTATTTTAGGACATTTTTTTGGCAAAGTGTGTGAAAAATGTGTTTTATTCTCTGGGAGAAAGTGAGTAATGAAATCACATATTTCTGCATTCATAATTTTTTAATCTTAGCTATTTTAAACTGTTTGATCACGTTCTCGGGTTGTTATTATGCACAAAAATGCAACTGATAGGAACAGTGAGATAAAAAACAACAACAGCTGCCATTGGATTTGTATTGTCTAGCTAAGTTCACTTTTATCCCACTGGTCACTATTGTGACCATCAAGATTTTTGCTCAACTCTATGACCACACTCAACAAAAATAAATATATGTGAATGCATATATTAATACTAGACACCCTAAAGATAATATGTACCAAAAATCACTCATATCTTTATGTTATCATACTTTACTAGCCCTTTGTTTTGGAGCTTTGATGCAATTATAATTTTCTCAAGGTGCAAACAGGAAAAACAGCTCTGGTCATCTGACAATTTGCACTAATTTTGTAAAACGTCACATTTAATTGAGACCCTTTATTTTTTCCATATTTGCAGGAAGTGCACTACATCAGTCAGTAAGGTTTAAAGAGCTTTATATTTGAAACACATTTTTACGGTCATTATTGTGACCCATACTCTCCAAGACATTTATTTTGACTTATTTGCGTAAGGATGTGTAAGCAACTCAAGGCTTCAAAGTTAATAAAGTTTATAACAAACGTGATGTTTGAATGAATGTCATCATCAATACTAACAAGCTTTTCTACATGGTGGTCAAAACATTACATTGTTTATGGGTACAGATTATTGGTAAAGTGCATAATTTTAACCTCAATATTAATCAAGACTATAAGTGATGTTGTAAACATATAGTTTCAGGAGGAGCACGTGCACATGCAGCCACAGCTGGCCCAAATTATCCATAATAACTCATTATCCAATCCCGTCCATTCGCCTCCACTTTTATTATCCTCGCTCACTTCCCTTCCTCATCTAGCTTTGCATCCCTCCGCCTCCCCTTCTCTGCCTTTCGCATCTTCCTTCGGGGGCGAGCGGAGTCTGAGCAAACTAGTGAAACTGCAGTTTATATACAGTAAATTGCATGGAAGGCGATATTGGATGACATTTTTTTTTTTGCATTTAGTTTCTGGGATGTCTGACAGCTCAGAGACAGCAAAAGCTAAAAGAAAACAGCCAGTTTGTTATGTGCTGCCTAAATCTGAAACTGTGTCATTCAGAGTTATTTCACTTTGCAGCAGGATCCTACATAGATAGGAGAAGATAAGACCACCTCTGAGTCATATACACATTCACATGTCTGTGCCGATCAGGGCTCTCAAGTTTTGAAGACAGGCAAGAATGACATCTCATTTCCCGGGTGTGGAATGGAGGTGTTCCATTAATTATTAATAAATAGTTTTTTTCAGTGGTTGTTGTGTTAAATCTTACCCAGATACAATAGTGCTATTTTCTGATTGGCTATTGTGTAGCCTATTTCTTTTTTTTTGATTGGCTGATAAGTGGGGAGACGTGCTTGAATCCTGCCGGTTCCATAGCGAGAGTGGCGCGGCCAGAGAAATGTTGGGCACTGCAGTATATTAAATATACTGTATTATGAATAGTTTTTTCTGCGTGAGAAATACAATGTGTGGCGGGAGTGCGTGACAATAGACCGAAATGAGTGACTGTCATGCTCAATGCGTGACACTTGAGAGCCCTGCTAGATCATTATTTAAAGAGAGTTGTTTTTCACAAGGTAAAAAGGGTGTTGTTTACAATGTGGAATTTTAACCAAAGCATGTCACAGACATTTCATGAAGACCCTAGATTATCATACCAACTTGTGGAAAATTTGCATCCGATGTCTCCTTTAAAATGTGTTTTGTGTGGTGCAGCTGCATCTCAAACTCTTTACATCCAAGACATGCTCGCAACTGTTTCTGAATGACTTTATTAAAAGTAAATACACTTGATTCTGATTCTGACATTACAATACAATACAATACAATAAGTCTCCCTTTATAATCACTGAATCTGACACTCGTGGACACAGCATTTTCAGATTCACAGCATTTTCCATGTATTGTGAAAACCCAATGCTCAATAATGAGATTGAGAAGTGAGTCTATATAAAGCTATTGACAGCCAACCTAGAAGCATCTAGCACATCACAAAACCACTGCCATTTAGAAATGTTATCTGTTCACTGCAATGTTTATTTAGTTGTGAATCTTCAAGTAAAGTGTATGTCACTATTGGATGTGAAAAACAGGTTATTTATCTAATTCACAGCTATTGTTACATATGTTTTAGTATCTATGCTTAGAACATGATATTATTGTCAAGCATTATAGAAGAACTGGTTCTTCAATTATTATTAAAACACCACTATTAGAGGGAAGACAGTAGTGCTTAATTACCCATCATAACTGACATTTATGGATTATAAATTAAGAAGCTGACACACAAATTAAATAGAAAGCTACAAATAATACATCTTTGTAACATGGCAATTGATAATCATCTTTATACTTTAATCCACAAATAGGTCCCTCAAAATACTTAAACTGAATGAGATGTGATTTCTTTCTATAACTATTAGCATAATGGTTTCATAGTTACTCTGGCAAATAATCAAGTATCAAGTCTAAATCCTTTCATGAATATCAATGTTGGTGAATCCATGAACCTGAGTGAGCTGAGGACAGTGGAGAGATGCCAGAAGTTTATGTGGCCCCTGATATCTAGGAACAAAGGTCTCCGTCAGGTTCACTGCGGCCAGACCTGGAATATCCCTGATGTGACAGAAAGACAAGATTAGAATAGTCATATTCCATTTGTAGAAATTTTACTTATCACTCACCTGTAATTTTTTCAGGTTGCAAAAATGAATGTCTTACCCATAGTTAATTGTTTTTACATACTGCAATCCCAGTCCTTCAAACCGAAAAACAACATTCTTCATTACACAGGGAAGTGGGTTCTGGAATTTGATTTTGAACGTCATCTCCTTACCCACTACCCCACCACAAAGAGGCTGAAAAAGAAAGACAATCAGTTTTCTAGTCTGCAAATTATATGCTTTATATAAGAAATTAGTTGTGTGAATTTGTGATAAAGAAAACTCACAATGATAATGAGATCCGGTGTGCGCAATCTGAAGTTCAACTGGGTGGTCAGTGTCTGTGTAGTCTCTGAGACCCGTCCAGAAAGAGTGAGCATCAGCGCTGCTTGATCCACCAGGTATTCCTTGTAGTCCTCATACGGCAAGATCCACTCCAGAATCTGGACTAGAGAGGAAAACAATGCTTTTATACCAAATGCGCCTTTAAAAAAATGATTAATCATTCTGGTCATTGTTTTGTTTTCACAGATGCTATATGTCAACCATGTAATGAGAATGTAATGCTAAGGTAGGATTGCTTTGACTATGGTTTGCACCAAAGGCATAAAAACTGTCAAGATAATTTAAGTATTTCCTGAAAGTATAAATCTGCATTTTAAGCCAAAACAGAATAAAATGCTATGTTAGGTTGGGTGGCCATTGCTTGTAACAACTTAAAATATTTTTATAGTAATGTATTTAGTATTCACTGAATATATCTATTTGATAACACTTTATTTTGAAAGTACACTTAAGACATTCTACTAACAGTAAGTAACTTTTCAACCACATGTTAAACAGCAGTCATTAAAGTATTAGTAGACTGTCTGCTTAATAACTTTATATTGATGGGTCCACAATATACAAAAAGAAAGTATACGTCAACTACTTATTCTACTAACCCTAAACCTACCCTAACAGTCTACTCTCAGAGTTAGAGATGTAGTTCCAAATGAATGAGAATTAGTATGAGAATTAGTTGACATGCAGTTACAAAGTCAATATAATTTGTAAATAGGACTATCAAAATAGTGTAACCGATAGATTTAGTAACTTGAAATAATAACTTAAAATTATGATTTCAAGCTTCCATCATCTATTACCCTCATATGACTTCAACTCAATGAGTGTCTGGTCCTTTTTCACCAATGCTTTTTGGGCTCCGGTGTAGTACATGGCTGCCACCAGGCTGTACAGAGTGAGACTACGAGGAGACCTGCATTTGTTCTTCAGGATGATGGAAAGCACGACATCCTGGCCAACACATGGTCCATCACCTTTCATGTTAATGTCAATGATCACATCCTCAGTGTTGGACAGCGTGTACACGATCTGTTTGGAGCCACTGAGGCAGGCTGTTTCTACAGCAGTTCGTGCCCCGTCTGAACCTGAATGGAATATAATAATAAATAATTAAACTCATGAACATTGAACGTGTTGTTTTTGGAAAGCATGCATAAAACATCCCTACTTACACAAAAATGACTGAAATCCCATCTGCCACTGTGACAGAACTAGCCAGTCAGAAAACCAACTATCCTGACCACGATAATAAGATAATAATATAAAATGCTTAATGTTATATAATAATATATTCCCCCAGTTTCACAGACAAGGCTTATGCCTAGTCCTACTCTGAAATGTAAGTCTGAGCTGTTTCAACTGAAATAATCTCGCACTGACTGATCTAAAAAAATATCAGTGTCTCTTTTTTCGAAGCATTTTTTTAATGTCTTAATGCAACTAATGGCGTAATCCTGGCTTTGTCCAAGCACTGTCTGTGAAATCGTGCCATTGAATTTTATATTTCATGAGCTAGTTTAAGCTGGTCAAATGCTGGTCCTAAACTGGTCCTGAGTAAGTGCTAGTTGGAGCAGCAGATAACCAGCTTAAACCAGCTGCAATGGTTAAAGCCATTTAACATTTGGCTGTAGTGACTGGTGTGTATAAATCTATGAACCTCTGAATGCTGGTATTTTCTATATGTACAGCTCATACTAGAGTGATGTGTATTTGTGATGTACATGTGTAGGTTTTCACCTTCTGGGTGTTTGTAGAGGTGTGTGATGTCTAAGCGTTCATCTGAGCCAACAGCTTTTGTGCTGATGCAGTGACCTACTGCGTTCTTCTCCACCTGAATTACTGCGAAGTTTTCATCCACTTTGCGCTGCCAATAGACTTTATCGCTGTTCACCTACAACATAAAGTTCTAACTCTTAAGCACACAACCGCAAGTTGTTAATTTATGCTCTAATTCTGTTCCTATATCTGAAGCAGCATCCAGAGTTACAATGAATTTAAGGGTGTAGAATATTTATTTATATATTTATTTTTTGTATGAATTAACTATAATTATGTTGTAATTCAAACAGCATAAGATTTTTTTTCCTAAAACTTGTAACATTATGATAGATGTAAGGCATTAACATACTCCAGCAAATAGTAATGCCGCGTCATGCTGAACCTGCCCACTGTAAATTGCAGCAACAGAAATAGGGCAGCAGCAACGACTGTCCTGGTTGGTTAGTTGAGGAGTGGAATCAACCACCTGCCAACCTCCAAAACCAGATGGCAGGTCCGGCCGAGTCATCCAGGCCTCATTCCACACGTGATAGTTCCTGCATTAAGAGGAGAATCAACCAAGAAAGTTGCATAATGCAATCATGCAATCATGATGACAGTGATCTTACCAGACTGGAAAGCGGTTTAGATGCTCAAGTGACTCAAATTTCTCATCTAAATAAACATCAGTTGTCAATGAAACATCAGTGTCATGAGCAGAATTGAAGTTTGAGACTGGACGGGTGGGAATGCCCAAACATCTCAAAACTGAAGAAAAAAAAAAAAATTAATACACATATCTAATCACAACATTGGTCAATTAATTTTTTTCTTAGTTCAGTATGTTTTAATATCCTACTTGTGTTGGTGACTCCAGCATAGACCCAGCACTGTCCATATTTGACCGGTTTTCCTCCACTTTTGTGGTACTGTTTCAAGATGGCGCTGCTGCCGCACCAAGCAGTAGGAGAAGTTCCATCATTGCAGGTACTTGACCAGCTACCCACCAACACACCATTGTTGTCACTGGCATTAATCTGTTGCAAAGGTTATATGTCAAAATTTAATTTTTCTGTCTGATATTATCCTCGTTCTAATCAGATTGTCTAATCCCAAACATCTAAAGGCTGGAAAACTCACAAATGCAGATATCACTCTGACCACGTTAACAGGATCTCCCCATCCAGTGCAAGGCCCACCACTCTTCTCCAACACATAGAAACAAGCAGCCAAGACTTCTTCATCAAACTAGGAATAAGAGATTACAGAACAAGCAGTTAATAAATGCATGAACTCTTTTATGAATCTGAATAAAATCTCTTACTTGACCGAAGTTCCATGTTCTGCAGGCAATCTGCTGTTTAGTTCCATAGTAGATTCTGCCCATGTCATTCAGCACATACTCAGCTCTCTCCGCTTCATCAGCCAAGTACACGCCATCATCTGATAAAGAGATTTAACAGTGTTTTCTAGTTTTTCTCATTGTTGTTCAGTTTGAGTAGGGTGAAAAGAGGATCCAATATCATGCACATACATGTACTCCAGGGGTTGAACAGTATGTAAATATCATTGTCAGTTGAAATGGTCTTTTCTTCTGGGTAGCTGGTTATGATAGTAAGTTTGTACCGTCCAACAGAAGCAGTTGATTGAGAGTAAACACACAGTTTGATTCGGTTTTGCATCTGTTCTATGATCCTGGCTTCCCAGCAGTCTTTCTTAAATTCCTTCACTAATGGAACAACCGTAAGCATCTCGCTCCATGCTGATGGGATATTACCTATGAAACCCACACAAGAAGAGGAAATAATGGTGAGGAAGTGCTCTAATTTCTATTTCTGGAAAAAAAGCACAATAACTATAAAGATAACAATAAAGATAGTTCTACAAATTGATCTCAATATTAAAGAATAGCAGAGTTCACATCACAACTAAAATGATAAAGGCACAGAGAAACGATATCATTGGAATCATTTTCAGAACAACTTTTCCCAGCTGATGAAGGATACAAACATTGACAGCCAAACATAATCTGTAATAAATTCTGAAACTGATTCTAACTGTATCGTTTCTCTGTGCCTTTATCATTATAGTTATATTCTTTAATATTGAGAACATTTTTTAGAACTTTATCTTTATCGCTATCTGTATTGTTATAGTGGTTGGTGTGAGCAGGTCTTCACAGTCAACTCTGGAAGTTAGTAGACATGTAGTTGCAAATTATTGAGAATTAGCTGACATGTTGTTGACATGTAGTTACAAAGTTTCTTATAGGAAAGAGAACGTCTACAGTGGCCAATTAAAATAACATTGAAAGTGTAACCTAGTTTTACAATGAAAAGGGAAATCTTATGTTAAATTTGAAAATACAGCAAAATTGGTTGAATACTTATATTTAAGTAATATATTTCTAGCCAGTTCCTTTAGGTTGTCATCTAATGAAAAAAGGCCTTAACTGACATAGTCTCAGCTCCAGGTGAAGTTGGTCACAGTTTGAATCAAAAGGTCGGGACAGCTCAATCCACATCTCAAAACACTGTCCTCTGCGGATGATGAGGTGATCGCTAAGGTAACGATCTGTGTGATGCTCTCGTCGATTCTGTCCCATTCTGGAATTGTTAAGGTCAACAGAACAGACCTGCAACGGCAGACCTAAGAAATAAAAATGGAAATTAATAATAATTAGAGTGGGGCTTTTTACATTTTTGTCACATATTACACAATATGACAAGTATTCACATAGAATTTTTGTTTACACCCATCATCATCTCTCGTCATGCATTATATTGCAAACATCCCGTACCATTTACCACAGGCTCCACATGTTTCCATGAGGAAAAATGTGTGATTCTGGGGGTGACATCCTCAGAAATGGATGAGCCACCCGCCTCGCTGCATGTCTCTGTCCACCTATTTGACTCAAGACTAACAGCTTTAAATGACCTTTCAAAAGAAAACATAATTAGTTTATCATTACTGACTGATCATAAGCTAACATAAGCAGGTTGTTGATTGGTTATTCATTTATTGCCATTATTATTTGACACAGAGGTATATATTTATATATATATATATATTTAGAAGTACAATTGTCTTCTAAAGATGCTCCTGGGTATGCTTAATCAAAATCATAATCAAATCTACCAAATTCCAGAAATATAGTCTAAAATCAGATCACATGAGCGTGAATCAATATTTGAGCTCATTACTTACATGATTTTAGCTCTTGTACCTGAATGTGTCTGAAGACTGTGTTGTCTGAGAGACTTAATGAAGCAAATGAGAAGTAGCTCTTAGTGTTTCAGATCAGCCTGGTATATATTCACATCTTCATCTCCACCCCATCCACAGCTCAACACTGGAGAGTGTAAAGAATTTCTTATCTGATGAGAAAGTGTTTAGAGTTCAAGATGAGTCTCACAAGTTAATTGTACAGCTTATAGTGCATCAGCACAAATTGTCAATGTAAAAACACTGGTATTAAAGATGGAATGTGTTGTGAATGGCTCAAAGTTATCTACATTGTTAACATATTGTCTCATTGAGAGTAATTCCTCAACATCCTATAGTCACATCAAATACCACATTGTTTACCATTTAGTAATATTATTACAAAAAAATCCATGCCACTATTAGCATTTGCTACATGTACTCTCTCTCTCTGTGTGTGTGTGTGTGTGTGTAAATATGTATATGCTCTTTCTTTAAATTAATTCAGTTAAAATTAATAATTTCTTAGGGATAGAAATTTACATCAGCTTCAAGTCATTTTCTAACAGGGAACCCCTTTTACATTAATAATTTACAATTAACAACAAAGCCCAAATTAAATTGAGTAATTATTTATTCTTAATGACAATAATAAACGCTCAGCTTTTAAAGTGTATGCCAACATGTAAATTGCACATAATGCGGTTTTAAATTAACTTCTAAATTATAAAATTTCTGTTGGTTGTTAAAATATATTCACAGTACATTTACACAGTAAAATGAGTGAAAGTGTTAATGACGTCTTTCCACGGTTGAAAATTCAACTCATCAGAAAAAGGTCCAATTTTTATGGTCTTTTGCAAAGCAGAATGAAGTGTGTGATTCCAGAAAAAATAATAAAAAGTGTGTAGTAATATCCAAAGTGTCGAAACAACTGTAACTGTGTCAGCTTTGTTTACTTTTCTTACTGCAAAAATAATTAATGTACACATTTTCATTCTAACATCTTTATTTCCTGAATATGTTTATTGAATAAAGTTGATTTTATGTTGTACTTTTAGCCATTACAGTAAATAAATGGGCACAATCATTTTCTGCTTGATTTATAACTTCTGTAATTTAAGAACATTAGTCATCACACTATACAGTAATTACAGCATTATTTAAATTGCAAGTGCATGAACCAGTTTGCAGCAAGCCCTACTGAATCCAGTTTGACAGCTGAAGCACAGAGTAATCTTGTTTTCACATGCTTCTTGTCTTTGCAGTCACTGCTAACATTCTTGATGACGTCAGAGTGCTGCAATCACTACATGTTTAAAGGAAACCTCTTCTGAATCTTCTGAATCCAGATTGAGGTTTAAAAAACGCATGATTTCAGTGCAATAAACATGACAATCAGAATCAAAACAGATGATTTTAGTAGGTATGAGCTGTAATAGCAAAGATCTATTCTGGAAAAGGGGGTGGGGACTAGCAGCTCATTTGCATTTAAAAAGACAGGCTCAAAAATAAGTGTTTCTGCTTCTACTCGGAATAGGCATTTTCAAAATTATACACTAAATGATCCATGGGGCATTTTGAGCTGTAACTTCACAGACACATTCTGCTTTATTTCTGGTGTTTCCGAGGTAATGGCTGTGTTTCGGCTGTTTAGCGCCCTCTGCTGTCAGAGAGTGAATGTGCGTTTTCATTCAGTGCATCTCTTTCGTGTTCTGCCATGTTTTTCTCATTTGTGCTTGTTTACATCAGACCGCACACCTGTCTTCAAAGCAGCTTTACCAGTTATTGGGAAAACTGTTCTTAAAATGCATACAAAATTCTGAATAATTTTAAGAAATAATTATTTTCAGTATTTTAAAGTGCCCACGTAAACAATAGCATGCATATTTATTATATTGATATCACATTACCAAATACCGGCACATGTCTAATGCACACCAAACGCGTGTGTGTCATATATACACCAAAGTCCATTTTATATATGCACTTTCATGACTGAGCTAAGCAGCGACATGCCCTGTACATCCAGCAAAGCTTCAGGAGTCATATACAGTATATCTCTTATAAATGAGGGATATTATGTGATTGCAAACAAGCTATTGATGCTCATTAATGCAAATAACAAATCTTTTTTTGGGGGGTATTTGTGAAACAAATTGTCTTTGTTTGCATGCTTTCCCAAAAGTTTTTCAGTACTGGAAATTGTTAGTTTGTGATTTTGGTCATTTTTCCAATGTTTTTTTTTTCATAAACGTGGCACAACAAAAGAGTCACTGAAAATCCCAAGATCATGAAACTATTAAGGTAGAGTGCAAGAAAATGTGTGTCTGTGTCAGCTCTGTTTATGTTTAAGAAATAATTAATGTACACATTTTCATTCATTTCGTACACAACATCTTTATTTTCTCATCACTTTATCAAAGAGTTGTTTCCATTTCCATTTGTTGATTATTTATACTTCATATATTAGCTGTTACTGTAAATGATCAAGCACAACAATAACTTTACGCTAGATTGTTTACTGCACAGTCCAACATACAGTAATTACAATGTGCTTTTAATTGCAAGAGTCTGAAGCGGCTCATAGGATGACTCTCTGAATCCAGTTTGATGACTGGAAAATGGCTGATCATCTTGTTTTAACATGGTGTTACATCTTTGCAATGATCTTTAACAACTTTAAAAGCAACAGGTTTACAATCATAATCGCAGCATGGTGGGGTGGAGGTGCAGGGATTACTGCAAGGGTTGTAGGATGCCACTTTCATACAGTCGTCCTTACAAGCGTAATCACAGCATGACGAGACAGGGTTGCAAGGATTGCTGCAAACTGGCACACAGCAGGCCACTTTCATGCAGTCATCTTTACATCCATGATCTCAGCCTGACGAGATGCAGTGGTAGGATTTAGGGCAAGGTTTCACACAGCATGCTACTTTCTTACAGTTGCTGGTAAAACCATAATCGCAGCATGATGGGACGTGGTTGCAGGGGTTGTTGCAAACGGGCACGTAGCATGACACTTTCTTGTAGTTGTCCACCGGAGTGACACTAAAACATCCGATGGGGGAACAGTTCACTGACTTTTCACAAGACATAGTGTGAGCTGCAAAACAGAGAGAGAGAGATGTGTTTAAGTAGCTATTCAAAAACTAAAACAATCCCAGAATCTGAGCTGAATACTTACATGTTTTAAGTTGTTTTTCTTGTTTAAGTTTGAAAGGCTCTGTCTGTTGCTGGAAGCAGCTCTTCTCTCGCTCTGAAGTTTCTCTCCTCAGCAGACCGGGATATATTCACATCTTCATCTCCACCCCTCCACAGCTCAGAGATGAAGAGTGCAAAGAATGTCTCGTCTCATGAGAGGGACATTTTAGTGTTTAGGATTAATATGACTTATGTCATTTAAATACATTGTCAGAGCAATCTTTACATTGTTACATAAATTGTGTCAATTATATAATAATGGTATGGGAGGTTTAATGAGAAGTAATGACCGTAACGCTTAGTGCACGGAGGAGGCGAGACAACAGTTAATAATGCAATAGTGTTTATTGAAAGATTTAAATGTGCAAATATAGTCTTTGTTGATGAGAAAGAGAGCAATCTCCAGAGTCTCTCTTGAGTGTTCTCGTGGGTATGTCTCTGGCTCGTGACTCTGTTCCTCAGAGTGGTGCTCGTGAACCCTTCCCAGGTGTTCTGGTGGTGCTCTGTGGAGATAGCAGGTAAGTGAAAACAGGTAAGTGGTATTAAGTACTCTCACAGTGATGGTGCGATCTTTGATCGCAGTCTCTCCTGACAGAGGGCTTTCCAGGTAAGTAGTAAGGTAAGACTCCAGTGATCCTTTCTGACTGAGAACAGTCCAGGTGAGTTGTGAGGCAAGTCTCTAGCGATCCTTCCAGGCTGAGGACTTTCCAGGTGAGTAGCAAGGTGAGACTCAAGATATCCTTCAGGTTGGCATACACAGCGGGTAACATGAAGACAGCATTCAATTCAGCTTCGTTGGATCTACTTTGTAGATCGATAGACATGAGAGGATCAAATAACGCAGCAGGTAAGTAATAAAGGTAGTTACCTTGAGCTCAGCCGTCAAACTACTGGTGAGAGCTGCTTATAAAGAGGTGTCTAGATGTGGATCAGTTGCAGTGAACCAATAATCAGGTGATTGTGAGCGTGTGGTGACGGCTGTACTGGGATCAATACAGCCTGTGGATGTTACAATGACACAAGGATAAAATTAGATAAAATAAAATTTCTAAACAACTCTCTTTTATGGTATTACCATAGTTTGCTGTGTTTTTGTATATTAAATAAAATTTTAATCTTACTAAACCACAGTCTGCATCTAAACTAAAATTGTAATACAGATTTTAAATAAAGCAATGTATTATAAGTAAAAAAATCTTACTAATCCTGCTATTCAATCTTACTCAGATGTAGTATCATCTAACAACCAAGTATGCAAAAAATAATAAGCTAAATTATTGTAATATTATTATCACAGTTCATTGATGAATTAATTAATCCACACACAAAGGTAAATTTAACAACAGAGGAAAGTAGGTGACACATGTTGATGTTAAGATTGACAATATCAGGCTGAACTAAACTGAATTAACAGGTAGCCTAATATACAGGTAAATGAGGACAAATAACAAATACACCTAAACCTACTGATGATGAACTCAAATCAAAAACTCAAAACAGAGACAGGGGGTGACAATTATAATTTTTGAGATTATATGAAGAAGTCTCATCTATTAGTTTTTACTGAGTCAGGCCTACAGTCAGTAAAGTAGTCATCTCAGCTAACACACGACGTTACATTTACGTTACATATTTGTCATTTTTGTAATATATTAGTAATTACGTAACTACAACGTCATATGCACATAATTCCATTACCTTCATTTACACGTTTTTTATATGCTCTCTGATGACCAGATATACTATATAAAATGTGTAAACTTCTGACACACGATTGAACATTCTTTAAAGATGTGTTTATTTTCACCAAGTTCAATTAAGGACAGCGCACACCTCCAGAACGGATCACCGTGCATATTAATATTGACAAGACAGGACATTTTTTTTTTGGAGTTGTGAATCTTGTATTTCGTAACACTTTATGAGATAAAAATAATAGGACAGATTGGCACATCATCTCATCTGCCACAAAGGACAGCGCGTTTGACTGAGGAACAATTTTACTTCAAGTTCAAGTGTCTAATAAAATAATTATATTTTCTGGGGTGATGTCACAAGTCGCGCCTCCGTGGCTCTCTCCGGAAGACAGCAGCGGGAACCTTCGCCCGAGTTCTAAGGTTCCTACCTGGACCCTTTTCCCCCACGTACCTTGGCCGCTTCCTTCACCGATCACCCACCATTTTGTGGCCTATATAAACTGAGACTGGACGCTAGTTTTTTGCGTCCAGTATTTAAATAAATGGGTCAAACAAATCTTTAAAACAAAGATTTTGAACTCTTGAAAGATGCTAAAACCCTTTTCAATGTATTTGTTTTTTAAAATAGTAACCGTTAGCCAGCCCACTGTTGTCTGTAACAATGTTGTCAAACAATAAATGGAAATCAAGAGCCCCTGTATATATAACCTAATGGAAAAGTTTGGTTCTGCATCAACAAAATCTTTTTATCTCAAAAAAAGTTTCTCTTAAAATCTTTTGAGATATCAACCTGAAATCTGACACACAACTTGTTCAGATGATTGGCTTAGATTTTTTGAAGATTTTGAGGCAAACATGCTTTGTAAATTTGCTTTTGATATGCGTCCCACCTAATGAGGCCGGGAACGAGTGCTCGACGCGGGCATACCTCGATTTCACCCACCGCCTACAGCTCGACTCTTTGCCGTTTTTTAGCTTTCTGGAGTGTAAAAGTTGCTTCCGGGATTTTGACCACCTCCGGGCCATGGACGAATCCCCCACAAGCCCGAGAAGAGGCGCCTTTCTCAGCCTTACTCTGCTCCTTAGAGAAGGCGGAAGTGCACGATCTGCCCAAAATGCACCATACTGCACTTCCAGGGTGTGCGTCCCACCTGACAAAGCCGGGAACAAGAGCTCTTCGCGGGCTTGTGGCGGATTCGTCCGCAGCCCGGAGGTGGTTAGAATTAGTTAGGTTTGTAAAAATCCAGAGGCGAGACTTAGTCCGACCCTGGTTGTGCACTGGCCTACACTTCAACTGCCCGCTCCGACTGCTGCCCTGACCCCCACCCGGCTTCCAGGGACCCAAG
>JAUYWG010000061.1:17625680-17648414 GCA_034779775.1 Enteromius afrohamiltoni
ATTAATTTGTTTATTTATATATATATATATATATATATATATATATAACAAATTAATTATTAAATGCATATATTAAATGTAGGCAAATCTGCAAACATTAATCAGCACAATGGTTTTCAGCATGATTAATATTAATTATGTGAGGGGTAATGATGTTGAGAATTTTGCATCACAGCAATTTGCATTACAATTTTAAAATATACTCATAGAGAAAATGACAATTTTCATTATAATAATATTACTGATTTTACTATATTATTATATAATAAAGCCTTTGGGGGGCATAAGTGTGCATGTATATGTATATGTATATACACACACACACACACACAAAAATAAATAACATAAAACATAATATAAATAAAACTTCATACTAAAACACTGTGTATTAAAACATGTACATACACAATAAAAAATTTTACTAAATGCAAGTAAAATATATAATTTTCATTTTATGTATCAAATATTTATATATTGAATTAATCAATCAATCCTGAATTAATTGAATTCAAAGTAGAATGCTTGCTTTTTCATAACTAATTATAGGTAAATAAGTAACACTTAACATTAGTTAACTACATTAACATGAACTAACTGTTAACTAACAAGAAAAATACTATCAAAGTATTTATATCTGAAAGTTAATTTCAAGATTTACTACAATTAAAATTGCATTTGTTGATAATGTGAAAAGAGTTGTATTTGTATTAATTAACATTAACAAAGAATAATAAATACTGTAACAAATCAATTGCTCATTGCTAGTTAATGTTAACCAGTTAATGCAACCTTATGTAAGGAGTTACCCATAAATCTGTGGGACGTGTTGTGTCTCACATCTGAAGAATTTGTAAGTTTCTGACTAATAGTCCTGAACTTTCAAACGCTGCCTGCAAAACTAGGACATCGAATATGAAACATGTCAGAGAGAAAATACTGCCAATTATCATACAGGTCCCATCGAGGAACTCAGATCTGATAAATAAATTCACACAAGACCTTATATTACATTCTTGACCTTCCAAACACATGAATGTTGACGGTTATGAATTTTTATGACATACTTCTGTGGCACCTGATGTGTATGAAGTGGCAATGGCCTACTTTCAGATGTTTGGTGCGATATTTTTTTATTAGCCAGTTTTACAAAATAAAATTTTCTTCAAGTCTCCTTCAGCTCCATCTGTCAACAGCTTTTTAACTGAATAAAGCTAAACGATCAAGTACAAGCAGGATGGCTGTTGGGCCAGAAACACAAGTATCTTAATGTTAATATGGGCTGATTACAATTGCTTCTCCACTTACCTTCATGCTTGATCCCATTTAAGGAATTGTGGTAACATTTTATTATTGTGCTAAAACACACTTCATTAATTTTAATAAGCGAGTTGATACAATTGGCTGTTCTTAATGTCACCAAAAAACGCAGCAGATCAGACTCAAAATGAGAAGTGCCAGATCACACACAAACACTATAAATGACATAACAACCAAACTTTATGCTAATTGCATTACTTGTTTAAATGCACGCATATTCATGGCCTAACCAGTGCACATCATGTACCTCTTTATACAGTACAAACTGGAACAGTCAATGTCCAAAAGTGGCACAACTTGCCTGATTTTTTAACTAAATAGTCAACATTTGCAGAGGATCTATTTTTTATTCATTTATTTTTACCAAAATTGCCCAAAGACAAGAGCACATGCTGTTTTTATGTTTCAGGACAACTTTAATGACTGTTTATGATCCACTTCAAATGTTGACTGATATTTATTTTTTTTTTATTTATTTTTTTATGGAAATAATCCCAATCCTAACTATGTAGGTAACAATAAAAAAATAATATGACTGTAACTAAGTAAAAAGCATTGAATGCATGCAAATGAGCATCAGTAAACATTTTCAACTTAAATGTTGCGAGTTCCATCAGTTCCTCAGAATTAACCTTTTTGCACATTCTTTAAAACTTATGAGCACAACGTTTATTTATCATAATATTTTCTTTCATAATCTCCTGCGCATCATTTTAAAGCCTTGATTTTTAAACTCTACCGCAGAGGTTTAACATCCTTTATAATTTTAATAGGGTAAAAGTGACTTTTACCACCTGTGACGTTGCAAAGAAGGTAGTAGAAGACAAAACACTATAAAGTGTTCACGATAAAGTGAAGACAATTTACCTCACAAACGCAACTACAACATAAGCTGCCTGCACCATTAAAGTTAAACACTGCATAGATATAGATATCTGTACTTACGAACACTCTGTTTATTGATCAAAACATGAACAGTCGAGGAAATATAAGCGCAAAGCCGCTCAACTGAAAACTGTTTTCAGTCTGCGAGCGAGGAAGTGCCGAATGCTGTAGTGATGCCGTCATAGCGCCCCGCCTACCTTTTTACGTAACTGCGCATATTTTTTACATAATAATAAAAAAGTGAATAAATAAGAGTTACTTCATATTTATAATATAATACAATACAATAATAATAATAATTTATAAAAATTATCAACATTGGAAACATTTGCTTGTCACTTTTCTGTGCTGAAGACTAACTTGATTTTCAGATTGCATTAATATCACATAAAAAACTACGCACTAAAAACGTCTTAAGTTAAATGTTCCAGGCTTTGTTTTTGTAGCAGAAACAATTATGTAAAAATGAATACCAAGCAAGTTATTTTAGATAAATTAGACATTAGTCACACATTTATTAAGGTGACTTTTGTGGCATTTGTGTAAAATGCAGGACATGACATGAACAACAGGAAAAACCTCTTTTCTGTGTTTTTTTTCTACAACTTTTGCAACATATTATTGTTACATGGCATGACTGGACATATGAATTAGGCCTACAACAAAACTATTTTAATATTTTTTGCTTTTTTTCTGACATCTGACATAACAATTACACTTTGGCAACACAGGTCAAAACAAGTTGTAGATATGGCAGGAGTGACCATGTAAACTGCCTAGACCTATTTCTTTATTTATTGTTACAAATTTATGAAAGAGAGGACAGCAGTAGCTGTTAAAGTTAGATAGTTTGAAACATTTCATAAGTCATAATTCTGGCAATTATTCTTTTAATACACATTGACTTTAATATCTGTTTAAAAATGTGATGTTCAGATCTGAAGTTTCATTATGACGCCCATCTACGATGAAACCTGAAATTATAGCCCTTTTAGTTGTGAAGTAAACAGAGATAATGATTTTTTTAGACCATTTGTCAACATATAACTTGCATATTATCAAAAGTCTATTTAACAGCATTTTCTACCATTTAAATATATATTTTCAGTGAGAAGTGTTTGTGTAGCATCTCTTTCCATTATAAAACACATTTTTGGTAACACTGCCTTAGATGAAAAAGACATTGTGGATTCATTTTTTTTTTTATCAAGGGCTGTTTATCTAAACCATCTTCATTACTTGAAAATTCAAGCAACCTGTAGGGAGGAGATCTCTAAGCATTTATGTTTTTAAGCAGCATAGTTGATTGCAGAAAACCTGAAATTGAGTAAAATGTGAGTATTTGCAAATACCATAAGTACTCAGCCATAAATATCCACAAAAGGTGGTGGAAATAGCAGGTTGTAGGTAGAGAAATGGATAACAGCAGAACACTATTCTAGATTCACAGTGCATGTCTCCACAAAACAAGAAAAAGAAACTGAAATAGTGTGTGACAAGACAGATATGAATGATAAAGAAGTATCCTTTCTAATTCTCTTTTTGATTTGAAAATATAAAGTTACTCATAACACTCCAATACAGAACATTTAATGTACTTTAAAGTGATTCCATTCCTTCTAAAGTCTCCCAGATTCTTCCATTTTCTTCATTCCAGGATAAGTCTTCCGCCAGCTGATTTCAACACGCCGGCTTTTAACATCACAGGTGCTGATCAAACTAAAGCAAACATGCTTTTCTCCTCATAATAAAGGGCTCGGTCAGACGGTGATCGTTTGGTCTCAGTTAGGTCCCACTGTAAGCTTCACAAGATAGCTGTGAGGTCTCATCGATGGTGACCACAAGTTCTTCCCGCAGCACGGTGCTTGGGCAGTCAGAGTGATTGTACACGATGCAGCGAGCATCGACTGGATGCGAGAGTTCGCTCATTTCGTTCATGCTGGTGCTGATGCAGTTCACCTCACTCTTGCTCCTGTGGTTGTCTGAATGCGGCCCAAACACCCACTCTGATGAGAGACACAGATTACAGATGATTATCAGTCACACTGAGACTCAGATTGATCCAGAAGGGACATTGGCTTTGTGACAGGCAAGCTGGGACAATATTAAAACTGATATTATTCTGGATGCTGACTGGCCAATAAAGCATTTTAGTCAAGAACAAACAGTAACAGCTCTGAAGTTAAACACCTGTTCTCCAGTATTCAGACCAATTACTCAGTTTTGTTTATATATATATATATATATATATATATATATGATGGATCAAAAAAACAGTAAATATCCCAGGTATATTTGTAACAATAGCCAACAATGCATTGTACGAGTCAAAATGATGAATATTTCTTTTAAGCCAATTTTTTAATGTCTCATGAATATATTTTGTAAATTTCCTCATAAATATATCAAAATGTAATATGCAAAAAGTTTCAAACTAACCCTTATGACTGGTTTTGTGGTCCACTGTCACATATATCAGAGACCACAAATGTTTGGATCAAGGTGTTTTTGAAAAAATGTCAATATTTATCATTTGACACTGACGACTGGACTAATGATGCTGAAAAATTCAATTTTATTTTATTAATACTGTATATATATTTGTGCTGTCAAATGATTAATTGCAATTAATCACAAGTTTTTGTTTGCGTAATATATGTGTGCGTGCTGTGCATATTTATTATGTATACATATATTTTTCTAATATAAAATATAAGAAAATAAATGTATATACATGTAAATATTTTCAAAATATATAATGTGTGTGTATTTATATATTCATAATAAATACAAACAGTAAACATATATGTTTTATGTAAACAACTTTCATTTTCGATGCAATCGTCGGCCAATCATCATCCTACCCGTCCCTTCAGCGCCGCCCGCCATCAGGCTCCCGACAGGAGTGGGCGGATGAGAGGAGGGGCGCAGGACCAGAGCCACCCCCGGTATCCACTGTGAAAAGGGCAAGCCGCCGAAGATGCGAGCAGCCGGAGCTGTCAATACTTCGCCCCATCCCGGAATTTCCCCTTCTACACTGCCTAACCCTCACTGAACCCAAGGAGCACAACGAGGACACCCCTCACAGTTCCCCTTTTATTTTGGACACTTTTTTATTCCCCTGGACACTTTATTTTGTTGTATTTATTTAATAAAAATAGCCTCTCCGAGGCATGACATCATTCCCACTGTGTCTGGGTTGGCTCTCTCGCGACATCTGGTGGAGAATGCGGGCATTGCAGAGCCAACCAGCACAGTGGGCGCCATCTGATCACGTCACACCCCTCTCGCTCAGAAGACAGGAGGATCAGCGCCAGGGCAGAGAATCGTGAAAGGAGGCCTCCCAGCCACCGAAGGGGTAAGTGACTAGTCTTTCATAAGTGTCATTACCCGTGGCTGGTGAGAGCTGTCACTAACTCTAGTCATCTCTGTCCCCGGCATTGACGTTGAGCGGGAGGGTGAGCAGCCCGGAGAGGTACCCCTGCCCCGCCCACTCCAACCGTATGGAGCCTGATAGAAGCCGGAGCTGTCGCTACTTCGCCCCTTCCCGGAACCCTTTCCCCTTCTACACTGCCTAACCCTCACCGAACCAGAGGAGCACAACGAGGACACCAGTTCCCCTTTTATTTTGGACACTTTTTTATTCCCCTGGACACTTTATTTTGTTGTATTTATTAAATAAAAATAGCCTCTCCAAGGCATGACATCATTCCCACTGTGTCTGGGTTGGCTCTCTCGCGACTATATATATATATACAAAATTTGAACATGTTATTAATATTTTTCCTGTTTTACTGTATTTTTGATCAAATAAATACATACTTGGTGAGAGACCTCTTTCAAAAATATTAAGTGTTGTCATACCGTATACCACATGTGCTGACATTTAGGAATAGTCTGCTGGAGGATGTTAATATAGTGCTTCTCAAACCTTATCCTCGCTACATTTATACATCATTGCAGCTGAAGCACAAGACCATGTATAAGATTCTGTGTATTGTTTTGGACAATAAAGAACTTTGGCATAACAACTATGAACTACTGCATTAGAGTCGTGTGCATGAAAAAACTTTTCATATCTTTTAATTCAAAGCTTATTCAGTCTCAATCTTAGAAAAAATATAATATTTTGATCCTCAGGTCATTTTTTTATATTATTCTGTTGTTATTATTATTATTATTATATTTTTAGAGTCCTTTTAATTTGGATGGCAAACATTTATTCAGGTAACAAAGAACTTTAAAAGCAAAAAATAAAAAATTGTACTAAAAACATGATAGGAAGCACACACCACACAAAAAATGGCAGTAAACAGCCTCTGGCAGCAGAAGTGAGAGATTAAACCATAGTAATCTCAGTTGACAGAGATGCAGAAATCACACAAATTTAAGATTAACATACATATTCAATGCACTCAAGCACATACATCTGATCACTGATTACAGTAATGTACCAAGACTTTGGTGAGCTATGCACACTTTCACAGACTCATTATTCAAACATTGCAGACAATATTATTCATGGACATAAAGTTAAAAATAGACCAGGTCTTGATTAACAGGTCTGATTTCAAAAATTCAATAAAACTTAAATGATATGCAGCTCTCCTTTGCGAAACAAGCTGGGTGAATCTCACTAAACCTGTCATGCATGTCCGGATCGTACTTCACAATTCATGAAAACTAAATTGATATTCCAATTAGGAAGCAACAACAGCATCTTTCTGTAATGCAATACATATTATATAAAAGCCCCAGGCAGCTGTCTGAGTGCATTAATTAAACATTTTGCAGTTCACCTATTGCGAATTAAAGTGCTACTTGATTAGTGGTTCATACAACTGTAATGTACCATCATCTAGTCATATATATGCAGATAAAGGCTGTACTAAATACATTCACCTTTGAAGGGTGACTCTGAAGGTTGCATATAAACAAATGTGGCTGATAAAAATGTTCCACATACAAATGTATTTAGAAATTAGCATGGCAAAATGATCAGGACATTAAAAAGGATTTTTTAGAATACAAAAAAAAAACATTCTCATGCTGTAAGAAAAATGGCTCTGCATGCACGATTTGCACTTCATGTTTTATAATTCTGTACTTTTTTATACATGATTGCAAGATGTTTTGCAGTTAATCTAGTTTTTAAAATGGTTAATAGTAATAAACATAAACATTTTTAGTTAAAAAAAGTTAATTTAGTTAATTTGGTTTACGTAAGGACAGCTTTGAAAGACTATTGCTTAATATGATGTATTTTTAAAATATGAATGCAATAAAAAGAAAAAACTGAATAAAAACCACAGTAATTTCTTCAGTTATCTGGCAGCTAGTATGTGTTCTGCACATCATCACACTGGTATAAACTGAAAATACTATTTAAACAGTTTTTCCCCTTCCAGACAAACGAAAATAAATAAATAAACAATTTGACTGATAAGCATTATATTTAATTAGACCAACACTTAAACGCACAGAAGATTCGAGGTGCATTATTAGCGCATGTAAAAGTCACTGCTGCTATTCTACAATGTTCTGAGTGGTTGCTAAGAGGTTTTTAGGGAATTCCGGGTGGTTGATAGATGATATCTGAGATTCTTTGTGGTTACGCTTTTCCCAAGGCATTTTATTGTCCACAAAGAAAAAAAAGCAATTCCTGTCACTTAGAAAAATAATGGCACAAAAGTCAATTCTGAAGAAAACCCCAACCTTATTTGCCTTATCAGACAAAACAAAAACGTTTCAGCGACAACAATATAAACAAACGTTACTGCATGCTTTTGTGGCCCTAACTTAACTAAACATCCCAATAGAATCAATAACAAGAGTACTTCTAGAGTACATTCTTTTTTTTCATAACAAGCAAAATATGTTTGCGGCATAAATCAGACAGATTTATAAAAAATTCAATGCAAACTCATTCTCCTACTTTAAGCACGAGAAATAGTGGTTGTCCCAGTAATGATGTAGACAAAGCAGCTCTGAGCTTACAAACACTGCCTTACATGCAGGACGAAATTAAAATATTTTTTTTAAGACAATGTCTTTAGAACGTTTAAAACGTGCATTACGTGTTCATGGTTATTCAACGAAGCCTTTTAGGAAATAGGTCAGTTTTCAGGTCGCCACAAATAAATAAATGTATGGGCTGCAGCTATTGAATATTTTAGTATTCGAGTATTCTACTGAAAATTCCATCGATTCATCGAGTAATCAGATAAAACATATTTATTTACATATGTTCTTGAAGGAAGCTCGTAATTGGAATTAAAAGTAGAAATCATAGCTTTAAAGCCATCATCCTCCACCATGGACATATTACATGTGACAATCATGTTTAAAATGCTGTCTGAAAACTCAGCTGCTTGCTCAGTGGAACATGAAGTAGATGTCCGCACATAACGGTCCATACAAAGCTGTGAGGTTTTACTTGAAAAAAGGGTAAAACAAATAGTTATTGATGATATTTATGAAAAAAAATATATTCAAATATTAGGTAAAATATTATCATCATACACACTTTCTGGCTATGCATTTATATCCCCTATTTATTGCAATCAAACTAAAATGACCACACCTGTTGTAATGAGCACATTAGACTTATGGACATGATTACAAAAAGTTATTCAACGTTCAGTATTCAAAATAAAGTATCAAGTATTCATCCAAGCCATGGTATTGAAAAAGTATTACGCATGTTTAATCATAACAAAAAAATGCACGACTTTGTTGACAGTAAATGAATTCCTTTGATAAGTAGCCACAGTATAAGCTAAAACATCTATAGTAAAAGTGAGCTTTCTCCTTGTCTGACCCTGTAGAGAGAAATGCTAGTGACAATCACACCAAACCCATGATCTTCACATTTACACCTCTCAGGACCGACACAAAAGCACAGAGCACCATCCACAGAAGAGTACTTTGTGTAACCAGGGCTTTTGGAGAAAGCTCTCAGGTATTGTTGAGTGCTCATGCCCCCGCTCTGCTTCTCCTATGTGTGTGTGTGTGTGTGTGTGACCTGCCTGCTTCATCGCTTCAGGTAAACGTCAAGGTCTTTGAAAAACAGAAGTGAGGGACTCTGATGGAATTAAATGTAATTCTTTTCATCCCCTTCCGGATACTTAACACAAGCTTTGAGAAAGAATGGTTCAGGATGCTTGTGGAGGTGAATGTAAAATGAGAATGTCAACAGAGTTGCAGGCCAGAATTGACGCAAACAGTTGTGTGCGCCATCATGAGTCCATTACACTCGCATACTGTATATATGCACACATATCAGACATTGGGACAATCCTCCAAAAAGCACACTTCAGCCAAACTTATCTTATCTTCTTATGCGTACAAATACCTAAACACACCAATATCCAAAAGCACAGTTTGGGTTAATGGCGGAAGTGAATGAATTAACGAGTTGTGTATGACTTTCTGAGAAAAAAACCCAGCAAAGTCAGTTTTTTAAGCACTTTTAATTTGGGAAACCATCCAAAATCAGTTCAGTCCATAAACTGCTAATTTTGTTGTTGTTGTTTTTTAGGTGCAATGTACAAAACTGTTGCTGACAATTACATTCCTGCTTTTCACTGTTAAAAACGAATAGCCAAAACACAAACTATATCTTACAGAAAACAATTTCACAATAAAATGACCAGACTGAAGATGAATAAGGTGCAGATATAAATTATGTGCTAAAACAGCTTTAGACAACCTTAGGTGGTCCAGCATGAACAGGCTGATCTGCTGGCTGGTTTCAGAGGGGTTTTAGGCACTATTCAGCTGGTAAACCAGCCAGACCATTTGGATTGTATAAAACCAAAGCATTGTACATTGTCAAAATACACAAATACATGGTCATAATGAAAACTAGAAGAAAACTATATGGCTGGTTTTAGAGGGGTTAAGCACGTTTGTTGGTTTAGACTGGGGAAACCAGCAGTTTTAAAAAGCCAGTAACATTACATTAGCTTACTACCCATAACACCCAAATACATGTTTTAGTAGAAGAGTTTTTTGCTTGATCAAATACACTTACCCACAAACTCATGCACGAGGTCCTTCACCAGGTGCCCCACGATCGCGTACGCCACGGCCACCACCACCAGCGCGGCCATCACCAGATACAACACCGCCTTGGGCAGAGGTATCGAGTCCCTCGGCGGCGTCCTGTAGTCGGTGTACTGCAGGTCACTCTCGGAGTACGAGTACTGAAAGACGTGCTCCATTCCGGACGTGTGATTGGAGTTGAGCGGCGGGTGACTGGCGCTCATCCCGCTCAGGTCGGGCTCCAGAGCCGTCACCATGGTGCTCGTCACCGCCTCAACCCGGTCCATACTCTGGTGAACAAATCCCGCTGATTTATTCACGAGAGGCAAGATCTGAGAGAGAAAATAGCTCCAGTCCTTGATTGCTGTGGTGTTGCATAAAAACATAATGCCTTTGGATGTTAACCTATCACTCCTGGTGGAAGTGACCTCCGGCATCACCAGTGGATGTAGTTGCGCCAAACTCTCTCTGAAGTCTCGTTCAGTTCATCCAAATGCGGATATCAGTTTCCTCATGCATGAAGGTCCTGGTTTAAGAAGATGCAACTTGCGAATGTTAAAATAATTTGGAAATAAAACTGCAGTTTTAGAATTATACATAGCCTACCATTTCACAACACTATTCCCAAATTCAGTAGGCTTTCACGTAAGTTCTGTCTTCTTTAATGAGATAAAGTAGAACTAGGTGTTCTGCAGTACGAGCTTTGCGTACAAATAATAAGTACGCAGTATTCTATTTAGAACGTTCCCAAATTCCACGTATGCGAGGATCGTTTGCGTGCGCGTTAAACACAAAATAAATAGCTTTCATTCTAATCAAAACGTTTAGACGAAAGTGTCTCATAAACTGATGTTTGTCAGTCGAGTTTGTTTGCTAGAGGCAAGCCGCAGCTATTTCCTCGTTTAATAAGAGAAAATGCAAACAAACGTTCTTTAAATGAAAAATGGTGCAGTATGATAGGAGTTTTGAGTATAACCCTAAAAACATACTTGCGTCTAAATGACCTACGCCTATTCAGAACATCCACAAATACAGCGTTAACGTTACCCCCAAAAAAGTATTTCCACATTAACACGATCCTTGCGACAATCGTTCGCGTCCATAAAAAGTCGTAAAAAGACGAAAAAATCCCTCAGCAGGCTAATGTCGTAACCTACACGTCGTTTTGATTAATGTCTCATAATGTACAAAAATCCCAAAGTCATATCGCTCTCCAAGAAAGCGTCCACAAGCACGACATTTGCTACGATCGTTCGAGTCCATAAAAAAATCCTTAAGAGTAATAAAGATCTCTCAGCGGTCTACGCATCAAACGCGCTGACGAACCGATCAACTGTAACGTCAACGCGTCAGCATTTTCCTCACCAGCTCCAAACACGCGCGTTAATTTTGTATGCTGGTGGTGGCCGGGGGATTCAAAGCGAGCGCGTTCAAGATCGGAACGAGTGTCGCCTTCAGCGAGTCTAACCCCACGTTGACCTGGAAACGGGTGTCGTGGTGGTTTTGCATTCTTTTTCAAGGTAGAATAAGGACAACGCGCCACTCGCTCGCTCGCTCGCTCACTCCCTCCACCACTGAGAGCGCGCGCAGACTATTGCTGAAGGGAGCGCGGTGAGGAATCCTCATTTTAAGCTACTCGAAGGTATAACTTTCACAAAACACTTAAAACACTGGGCGACATGTATGAAATATTAAAGTAAAAGGACAACTTCTTTGCAGAATAATAGCTTGGAGTCTTTTTGCCCATTAACCATTCGTTGAAGGACAAGGATGAAGGAGAGAGACTATGCAAAGTCGACGGAGACATCCATGTTCGGTCTTATAAAAAAAAAAAATATTACCACCAAAAAATTAACCATCACTATCACTGGCAAGGTAACGTTAATAATGGTGGTCAAGGACCTTAAAGCCTCAGGATAAAACACAGTGGTTCTCTCATCCGAACTACACTCATCTATAACTAGTCGTGCGCGCCACAAAATCACGTGTTCTTTTTTTCGGATCACGTCGTGAGATATCCTCTAGCTTCTGCTGATAAGAGATGAGGAGACAGAGCGAAAACATCCTTCCTGTGCTGACCCGTACCTCACGACTCCAAGAGCTTGAGAGACTGAGATATATGGCTTATCTTAAATATTGTCTTACATTGACCAACTTTCCTGCTGTATGAATTAATTTCCTCTTATATGCATATGTGTATATATATGTATATATAACATCTAAATTAAAAGTTTTAACTCAATATATACAATATATTAATATGACTGAATCAAAGGGACAATTCACCCAAAAATAAAAATTGTCATCATTTAGTCACCATCAAGTTGTTCCAAACCATACATTTGGAACAACTTGATGGTGACTAAATGATGACAATTTTCATTTTTGGGTGAATCGTACAAAAAACATATAACGCATATTTAATTCATTTTGGTAACTAAACAGTTGATAGGGATTGACCTCCATAATATTTTTATTTCAAGTCAATTGAAGTTAACAGCTACTTTCAGCCTTTTTGTTACCAACATTTGTAAAAATATCTTCTTTTGTGTTCAACAGCTATAAGACATTTATAAAGGTTTAGAACAACACAGTTATGTTGGTTATGAAAGGTAGCGAGACCAGCTAAAACAACAACTCAGAGAACTACCCACATTAGTTATATTACCTGAAATAACCAATGCAACGTTATAAATTGGTTTAGTTAGCTTTTTCCCCCAAGACAAATAAGACATTGCTAAATGCTCACACCTTTACTTCCCAAGAAAAAATAGTCATGGATAGAGATTTATAGCACATTTTAGAAACAACCCAGTTCATGAAAGAACATTATTTTTCATGAGTAAAGCATGAATGAAAAGGTAGGGTTGTGCCATTGCTGCATGCTTTAGTTTACATTTAACAGACTCCCGGTCATCAATTTCAGCAGGATTAAACCGTGCAACTGTCTGATCGAAAGTCAAATTATATATTTATTTGACCAAAACAGCCATATGCAAAGTATTAAATCATATGTCCCAGACATTTAAAGTACGCTTAATAGTTTTGCGTCATAATTTATTATAGCACCACAGAACTTCTGTATCAGGGAACTGTACATTTTATAACTGTAAACTTTTAACTGATGTTGGACACCATCCACCATTAGCGCCACTGACCCTCACGAGTCCCTCTTTTCAAGTGCAGCGGTAACCCCTGTCACTTTTCTCCACAGGAGGTCACCCCGTCTGCGTTTGTCAATTACCTCCTGTGATATTTTGCACACCTTTGTGTCCGCTGGCCTCGCTGTCCCCTCTTTCTGATGAACTGAAGTCAATTAAGAGCGTATCAGAGCTTTCAACGAGAAGAAGAAGAGGAAGAGACGGGAGTCAGTGACCTCACAGCAAAAGACCGAATCAGGTAGAGGGAGGCATGTGTGACTGAAGTCTGAGCAAATACGTGATGGATTTCCCGTTTGCAGGTTTGATGATAAATATAAAAAGACCATTTATTAAAGCTTGGCTGAATGCAGCAATGCTCCATCAAAGATCTGTCTCCTTGTCATCAGGTGAGATTAACATCCAACAGTGAAGAAAAAGCATGTTTTATTACATTTTCTGCATATTTAGTTGGCTATTTTAACCACACCAATTGATTTTCTTATCACCATTAAGATATGTTTTTGAAATGAATTACTTTTTATTACTACTTTCCATTATTTCAGTATGTAATGTTGATTACATGCCACAGCAAGTTTACAAAAAACACCAGAGCTACCCACTTATCACTTTAGGGAATATGGTGTTGAATAGAAATTATTTTTTGCCTTTAATCTTTGATTTCCTAAAATGAAAGCTCACATCTATATTGCTGTATAGTATGATGAAGGCAGCATCTTAAAAGAAGGACCTTGTTATTTGGAATACGATAGCACTTCTATCTATTATTACACAACATTCTGATATGCATCAAGCTGTTATTTGTTTAAACATACAGTACTGTTAAATACAGTGGTCTGTAACACTGAAATCTCTGGAATGATACAATATCCTCACAGTAATCTGTCAGATGGAAACCTCTGCATTGCAAGAATAAAAAACGCTCTCTCTCTTGCCATCATGCAGTCAGCTACCTCAGGGTAGATTAAAGGTTTCCCATCTTCTCAGGGCAATCATTTTAAAGGCATGTACAAGGAGAATGGAGATTTTCTTGGTGGATAATCTGAGCCAAATGGTTTATTCAGAAAACATTCTAATCCTCTCAAAACGTGTGCTAATTTTAAGAGCTGCCATGTCATTTGATGTGCGGGTCTCCAGATGTGCAAATAAACTGAGCTTGTTCACTCAGCATTGGCATGACTGGGCATTATGGCAGAGAAGCAGCACTGAACATTAAACTGATGATCAATATCCAATAACGAGTCACTAGACCCAGACAGAATTATCTGATTTTACAGGTTTCACACAGAGATTTATTGTTAAATTAAAGATAATTATTAAAAATTAGTAATTAATTATTTGAAACTGAACTTGTCATGGAAGCGGACTCTACAGAGGAGGTGAGTTGAATAAAGATGTTTATTTTCACAGGAAAGTATATGCCAATGGATGACGAGAATGCTCAGGGTGAGCATCAGAGAACTTGGTGGTTAGTCATGGGTAAATGTAGCAATATAACAGTCTTTCTATTTACAGATCCGATGAGGATTGGAGGCACACAGACACAACAGAGGCATGCTGGACTGGGGAGACAACATACACTGGAGGATCCTGGAGATAAGGAGAGACACTGGAACAAAGGAGAACAAGAAGGTAAGTACAGGGTAAGTATTTCCACTGATTTTTAGTCCACTTCGTATAAATGAGCTCAGATGCTAACTGTGGAGTGGTGTGTAGTTTTATGGTGCTGTTGATTGTGGTGAAGATGAGTTGCATGTGACAGTGATTAGAATTCAGGGGAGAGTTAACGTGATTTTATGAAAGTGACATGTGACCTGTCCTGAGACACTTTGTTGAAAAGTCTTTCAGCTAATCGTAACATATACTTTAGTGTTGTATAGCATGGCTTCAGAGCCGTTTTCGCATTATCATACTTAAACAGTTTATCATTCTCCGTTACATTACTGATCTACACATGTATTAAAGAACAAACATGAAAAATGCAAACATTTATTTGTAATTTAATCACCTCTATTGTTCAAACCTTCATCCCAAGTATGGTTCTTTGAAGGAGTTTGTTCCAGACAGTTGTTCTGTTTGTTCTTATCATGTTTCATTCATAACCTTTTTGTCCCAGACTGGGAAGGCACATCTGGGTGTTCTGTAGATCTAGGCCAGACATTTCATCATCCAAGTCCTCAGAGGAGATGTTAGTTGCAGTCCTGCACTAACATGAGTGCTGTGTTTCAGCTCTGAGTCTGTAGAAGCCAAATAAAAGACAAGATTATAGGTCAGGAGGTCACGAGGGAGGTGAATATTACATCACATTAGTGCATATCCTAAAGCATTCATAAAAAGACCTGATAATGTAAATTTAGAAAGTAAATATGTAAACTTTTAAATCATGTGTTAACACTGAAAAAATAAGATAAGATAGATAGATAAATATTTCTGTCTTTTTTTTTCAGTACAAATATTTAAACATTCTTAAATCAAGATACAAATACTTGAGAGGCAAAATTACTTGTAATTTAAAATGTAAAAACTGATACATTTTATTTAAATGGAAAGCATGTTTATGATTCTTTAACATTTTCCTAGTCCAGCATATTTGAAACGATACAAAGTTGAGTAAACGATGACAGAATTTTTATTTTTGTCTGATATATTCCTTTACCAGCGTGCTGTAATATCCAGGTGTGAGCATTTAGATTGTGTTGTAGGTATGACTTTTAGCGTGAGATGGATTGCGGGATTCATTAAAGGTATGAGTGAGGCATTTCATAGGTGCTTGTGATTCTCCAATCAGTGCTAATCAGCGCAGATTCATACGAGGGTGGAGTCTTCCTCGTGATCCTCAAGGCGACACACGCAATAAGCAGTCACAGTTGTGCGGAGCTGCTTATCTCAGAATGAAAATGCTCTGATGAAAATTGCCCCATGCTCACACACTCCTTTAAATCAGGTATGACCTCGGACGGAGCAGCACATGGCACATTGTGTGTGTGCACGTGCGTTTCTCTCTCTTTCTCTCTGTGTCCTTGTTTTCTCTTCCTGTTCTTTAAAAGACTGTGTGTGAGTTCCCTCAGTGGTCTAAATTAATTTCATACATTCATTACAGTGCTTTCAAGCCATGTCCCTCAAACATTCTGGTTAAGGTTTGCTCTAAATCTCTACACCTCAAAAATGATTTTCTTATTAAGCATTTTTACACAAATATCTTTTTAAATCAGGATAAATTCACTTGAGAAGAAAAATTACTATTATATATTGTAGGAGCCAAAATGTGTATCTATAATGACATGTTGTTCTTATCATGACCACTTAGTGGCGCTGTTAATTTAAGGGTGATAAATGTATATTTGCAGTCTTCCTACTTTGTTAGTTAGGTGTTTTGACCCTGAAGAGCAAAAAGGTTTTTGAATGCTATAGCGCGAAACTGATGGAATGGTGAACTTCCTAAATGTAAGCTTTGGAAATAGGAATTGGATATTGTGCAGTAAGGTGCTTTGTGGAGCCAATAAACTATTTATGATGATGATACAAGGGAATTTTCTTCTCGTTTATGGACAGAGAAATTAAAAGAGTAAGTAACAACGTAACATCAATCAAGTAAGAATGCGTGTCAACCTACTAGTCCGGGATCAGTAGCTAAAATATTAGATTTAGCTCCTATATATATCTTAGTCTTATATCTTATATATTATAGTCTTGTTGGCAAAAGAAGAGGTTACCCTTTCAGTTGAATCACTTCGATGTTACATATGGGAACTCGCCAGAGAGACCAGATTGCCTTTGAGCTCTTTACTAAAGGCCAATGAACATTGGCGTGCACTGATTGCGGTCAGGTCACGAGCACAGTGCAACTGCAGATTTTCGCTTCAGAGCCGAAGCCGTTCTGAGCTGTTACAGGAGACCCCCTCTGCGAGTTCTGGAGAACGATTGAGGAAGACTCCTGATTTCAAGAGTTTCTGCTTTCCTGCTCTCTCGTTTGACAGCATTTTATCTGGGCGACTGTCAGGCTGGATGTGCCAGTCATCTTGCAAATTCAGCGAGCAAAGACCTTTTTGAGTGCACGGAGCTGCCACGATAGGTCTTCCCTGGGCAACTGGGAGAAAAAGCTAATTTTTCCCATGGTTGGTGACGTGTTCTCCGGAATGTCGAGCCTATCGTGCTCTTCTGGGTGCGGGAGTTTCCTCTCCTCTTCGGACGGGCATGATCGCTGTCTCACGTGTCTGGGTCGGCACACGCTGAGGCAGCTTTTGTGAATGGTCAATGCGTTCATTGCGAGCATATGACCATGGCTACATTGAAGTCCCGCCTCTCGCTCTCCCTCCCTCTTGGATTTCCAGGTGTGCGTTCAGAATGTTCCGTAGGGGGTGACAGCCGTGTGGACTTCTGATGCACCATGTCCCGTGGTCCTCCTGGAGGAGACTGCGCCCCCTGTAACAGGGCTGAGTGTCTCCTACAGAGCGCCCCGAGAGGATGAGATGTCTTCGGCAGCATCAGAGGGTGAGTCAGCCGCCTCAGGAGGGCACAGCATTGCGGTGTCTGCCCTGCCCGTGGTGGATACCGAACTGTCTGCTCTGCTCCTCCGCTTGGTTTGGAGGTGCCGCGTGTGCCTTCAGCCGACCCTTTGCGGCTGGATGATTGGTTTCTGGGGGTTAGAGATGCGGCTCCGCTGTGCTCTCTCCCAGTACCATTCTTCCCAGAGGTGCTCGGAGAGCTTTCCAGGTTGTGGCCAGCCCCTTACTCATCACGCCTGCGTCCAGGCTCTTCGCCCGTGCTGTGGCGGTGCACTTATGCCCGCGCAGTGCCTCTGCCTGTGGTGAGCATCTTCATCTCCCGTCCGAGGTGTGTAGGCTATCTCTCAGAGCGATGAAGGTCGCAGCGCGTGCCCTTGGTCAGGTGATGTCCACCACGATTGTCCAGGAGCGACTTAAGTGGCTGAATCTGACGCAGGTGCCGAACGCCGAGAGAACTCGCTTTCTCCACCCCCCCATCTTCCAGGCCGGCCTATTTGGTGACACTGTCGAGGACTTAGCCCAGGATTTCTCCACAGTTCAGCAGCAGACCGAGGTGATATCTCATCTCCTGCCTCGCACGGCCAGCCCATCCCCGAGTGCACAACCTCCTTCTGCTAGTCTCCGAGGGCGTCCCCCTGATTCATATGAGACCGCTCAGCGTTGGTTACACGATCGGGTCCTTAGATTGGCAGCACCATGGCACACTCCGGACTGGCGTTTTCCCGCAGTGTAGCCATCTATTGGCCGTGCTCAGGCAGGTCGTAGTCAAGGACACGGGTGTCTCGTCCAAGGGCCGGAGTGCTGTATACAACGGGCAAGCAGCCAGGCATTCAGCTACTTTGGCATATTACATAAAAATGGCTCGAGTTGTTAGCCGTGCAAGTATGGGCCAGTCACAGTGGTAATTGCGTACATAAAGATATACTACGCTTCCTGTCACAACTCGCCCGCCATCTGCTCCTGTGGAGTCAAGCGAAAAAGTATGTGAATATGATGTTCATATTCCAGGGCTCTCAACCGTGTAGCCAAAAAAAAAAGCAGCTCACGACAGTCCACCCTCCCTGGAGAATAGCGCCTCCACCCCCAGCTGATATGGAGCAGTCCGGCGAGGCCAAGACACATTTCTTCTGCCCATTGCCTGCTGTTTTCCCTCGCTCGGCTGGGAGACACTCAGGGAGGAACAGATTCTCGCGGCAGCCCCTTCCTGGAAATCCCCTGATGCGACAGACTTCTCCGGCGTTTCAATGCTGTCATAGAGATCACCTCCTAAGCGGAAAGCCCCATCTGTTGTAGACTAATGCTCCTCTCGCGAGAGAGAGGACCCTATCAAATCGTCTCTGTTTACATAGAGTGCCTTGAGCTTGGTCCGGCTGAGAACCCAGCCAGCTTGTGCCCAGGGTTCCAACTGTGTCTTGCGCCGGAAGGAGGCAGACCCAGCCTTGAGTTGCTTGTCCTGTACGCGCTTTGAGAAAGCGCTGCTACACTGATCGCACTCGGAGTTTCAGAACGCTCCAGCAGCTTGGATTGTGCTACTGCAGACAGCAGAAAGGGAATGCTGTCTCCAAACAGAGGTTGGCTCATTGGGTGGTTAAAGCCATTCCCTTTATACCAGGGAAGCCTTGCCTTAGGAATGGGAGCTCACTCAGAGAGTGCTGCTTCGTCCTATACGACAGGCTCATGGTGCCTCTTAGCATAGTTTAGAGCTGCAGGCTGGGCGACACCATCACCTTCGCTAAGTTTTACAGAAAAAGACCTCTGCGTAGAGGCTGTGTCTTCTCACATCCTCAGGAGGACAGCAGGTGAGTGAGAGTACCGGCTGGTGCCGGCTTGCTGCGCCACTCCTATGGGATCCGTGCACTATTTTCTCTCAGTGTTCCCTTAACTGTGCTTCACCTGAGTCCTCCCTGCCCCGCAGTCGGACCTAAACTGAAGCAACTCTGTGAGCCCACTCCTTAGGCCACAGAGGGTTGGGAAGGTTACGTGCAGATCCTCTGCTGAAGAACTTGAAAAGCAGATCTCGCCTGTCGGCGGGGGGTCTCCACAGAGTCCCCCATCTCCACAGAGGCCCCAGAGTCATGACCTTTTCCATGGGTGTTCCCTATGTAACATCGAAGTGATTTGACTGAAAGGGTAACGTCTAGGTTATGAACGTAACCCACGTTCCCTGAAGGAGGGAACGGAGATGTTACACTTTCTCCTGCCATGACTCTGAGGTCACGCTGACGCCGGCTCGGCTCTTCAGCGAAAACCTGCAGGTGCACTGTGCTCGTGCCCTCTTATACTCACGCGGTGCACCTGAGCGCAATAAGTGCACGCCAATGTTCACTGGCCTTTACTAAAGAGCTCAAAAGCAATCTGGTCTCTCTGGTGAGTTCCAATATGTAACAGCTCCGTTCCCTCCTTCAGGGAAAGTGGGTTACGTTCGTAACCTAGACGTTGTTCAAACAACAAATATGTTATACCTCACCCAAAAAGTTACAGTTTACTCACCCTCAGACTATTCAAGTTTGTTTGTTTATTGGAACATTAAGAAAGGGGACGGAAATTTAGAGATTGAAATTTAGCATTACATCACTTCTTCACCAATGGATGCTCTGCAGTGAATGGGTGCCATCAGAATGAGAGTCCAAACAGCAAATAAAAACATCACAGTAATCCAAATAACAAATAATCCACAACACTCCAGTTTAAAGTAAAAAGCTAACTATTTATAATAAATAAAGCCATCATTAAGATGTTTTAACATTAGAGAGTCACTTCTAGGCAAAGTCCATGATCCATAATATGACTTTATCCAATAAAAAAGCATTTTCTGTTGCCTTCTCAAATCCACTGACATATTTGTTTAAATGGTTTTGGACTGCTTTCACTTGTAAACTGTGCTTAATCTCACAAGATATTAACTGGAGTGGTGTGGATTACTTGTGGATTATTGTGATGTTTTTATCAGCTGTGGACTCTTATTCTGATGGCACCCATTCACTACAGAGCATCCATTAGTGAGCAAGTGATGTGATGTAAAACAAATTCTCCAAATCTGTTCTGATGAAGAAAAAATTTATCTAGATCTTGGATGGATTAAGAGAGAGTACATTTTTAGCAAATTTTCATTTTTGGGTGAACTATTCCTAATATATTTACCTCTCTTATCTCAATAGATATTTCCAACAGATTTTAGTAAAGGAAAAAATATTTTTGCATTTAATTCAACATAAGCAATTCAAGTGTGACATTTCATTTAAAGAGAAGCGAAACCTAAATCCTAACTCTTAAACTAAAACCTAAACGCTGTAGTGCTCCTGTTTTTGTGAGAGCTGTTATTTCTCTTATGAAATGCAAATCTGGTTGCGTTTTTTCATGTCTCCATCTGCGATGGCTGAAAGCGAGGTCATTTGCTGTGCAGTGTAAACAGAGTCAGACGGAGAGCTTGTTTTCCCTCTCATGTAATGTTTCAGTTTAATTCTATTTAATTCTTAAAGTCCTCAGGTGAGCTCAGCACTAAAGCAGATTCAATTTCAGCGCCGCGGCCCTGCATCTCCATTAGACACCCTTTATAATGTTCATTTCACAATGACCCGGAGGGCTCTAAAAATAACATTAATGGCTGATGGGGATTAAGTCTTTGGGAACATGCAGTAGTGGTGATATTTAGCCCTGAAGACTTTAACTCATCTGTTTGGTGTGGCAGGACAGGAAGTAAAGACTCATCCGTAACTGTCCTCATGAGAGGAAAACACATTCAGGCTCCTTTCATGTTCAAGTGCAGGAACCAAGTAGTTCATCCATTCAAAATCTTGTGACTCGGTTGCTTGAATGTTTGCTTATTAAAAAAACACAAATAAATCTAAATTATGATATTTAGAAAAAATTACATTCAAAGCAAAGTCTAATTCTGTCACAATCAGAACAGCTATTAATGATTCATCGCTAATCAGTTTGTTTGCTAAAAATGCTAACATGGCAAAGCTATTCAAACTGATGGCGTGCATTACACGCATATTCTTACTTCAAGGCTGACTTACAACATTCACATTCAAAGCGCATGCCTTCATTTCACAGAGAATAAAAGAGTGTTTACTGTTGTATAATTACTAAACCATCAACCTTGATTGCAAGAGACGACCGGCTTCAACACAGAACATCAAAGGTAGATAAAGATATATACATTATTTATATATGCAGTTCTAAAACATTTCTATTTCAATATCAAAGAACAGGAGAAATGGCGCAATTGAATGAATACAGATTAATATTTTCAGTAAATGCACTTTTCTGACCAAACGTGGACATTTAAGCATTCCTATAACAGAGGTGAGACACAAATAATCAAAACAGCCCAGATTCACAATTTTAACAATTATTTACCCTTAAATATTGTTTTTTATTCAGATTATTATTTTTTACTGTTTTAATGAATGAGAGTAAGCCATATTTATGGAAGAGGATTAGGGCCAAGCAATAATAATTTTTTTTGACATAATTTCGAGATTAAAGTCGTTAAATTGCGAGAAAAAACTTGTAAATTACGAGAAAAAAGTCGAAATAAAAACAAGATTAAACTCGTTAAATAACGAGATTAAACTCGTTAAATAACAAGATTAAACTCGTTAAATAACAAGAATAAACTCGTTAAATTACGAGATTAAAGTCGTTAAATAACCAGAAAAAAGTAGTTAAATAACGAGAAAAAAAGACGTTAAATAACGAGAATAAACTCATACCCCTCATATTTTTATTTAGTGGCACATATAAAAATGGGCTGATTTCATTTACACTGTAAATAGCATCTATGGCAGGGGTGTCCAAAGTGAATACAGCAGTAA